>OZ024904.1:2956913-3043428 GCA_964017125.1 Flabesymbios commensalis | reverse complement strand
AGGGGCCTACAGTCTGTTTCACCAGATCATGGGAGTAGCCTTTTTTCAATTTGCTCGGTCGCTTTTTAAAACTTTTTAACAAAATTTTTCTTGGATCATTTTTTCATCTTCCCCCAACATCCCTGAAAATTTTGCGGATTTTTTTGTGTATTAGCGAAGTTAGACCATTGGGCATGTAATAAATTTTAAAAATTACAGCTCTCTTTAACACCATTATCGTGAAACAAGAATTCTATCACATGCCAAATGGTCTAACTTCCAAGATACACAACAAAATTGCACCAAATTAGGGATGTTAGGAGAATACGAAAAAAAAATAGTTGAAAAATTTAGCTGAAAATTTTTAAAAAGCGACTGAGCAAATTGGAAAAAGGCTACTCCCAGGATCTGGTGAAACAGACTGTAGCTACTAACATTAAAAAAAGTACAATGTTGGACCAACGTCAAAGACGTTGGGCTGATGTTGTACACATGTTATACAAATGTTTTGTGTTTGCTGGGTTAGTATTAAAATATAACTTGGGCCAACTGTAAAAAATAACAAATGGATCAATTTGAAGATACTATCACTGTAGCCTATCGAGATAAGCCTCGTGTGACACTGATGTAGCCTATAGGCTACATCAGTGTCACACGAGGCTTATATTATATATATATGAGTAGCCTAGCCTGCCGACTGTTTTTTTAACAAACAAATTACCTACAAAATAATAATGCAATTATCATGCACACACTTTAAAATAGCCAGTGATATTACAATCTAATAATGTCTCATATTTTTTTTAGCATACATTATCGATGATATTTTGCCGTGCACGCCTATTGATGTATGCAATAGGGCCTAATAGTTTAAATCGTGTATTATTATCTTGTATTAGGTAAGAGCCTATATCTTTTATTATTATCTTGTATTCGTCTAGAGCCTATAATTATCTTGTATTAGGCCTATTATTTACCACTATTTTGTTGTACATATTTTAATTGTTGTATTATCATGATTATTGCATGTGTTGCTCTGTACAAAGAGGGTCCATTGCAAAATAGCAGACCTACGATGCACGCCACATAGTATTTAAATACTTTTAAATACCCTCTATAAATAAAGTCTTTTATAGATCTAATAGGCCTATATAGGCCCCTACTCCTTTTTATTATTTTTTCGCAAGAGAGTTTGACCCAACATCTGCGATGCTAGCCCAACAAGGAAACCAGTGGCGGATGTAAGGGGGGGGTATAAAAAATCATTACATTTTATCAGGGCCTTGTGCCACAAGGAGGGATAAGTTTTAAATACATAAGATAGCAAGAGAGAACCTTGGAATTCAAAAACACCTTCGTCACGTTGACAACCCCCCCCCCCCCCCCCACACACACACACACATACACACACGCGCGGGCGCACACACACACACTCAATAAAAAGATAGTTCAGCTCCTGGAAACAACGCTGACTGGTCCACGTTTCATGCTACGTTTCAACCATCCTTTATGTGTAAAAATGAAATGAATCGGGCTTTAGGCCACCTTTGTGCACATATAGGCTAAACTGGGCCAGGAGAACCACCTGAGGATGGTGAGATGACACTGTCCAATAGACACAGGATTCGAAATTCGAGCCCTGGCGGTCTGAGGCTGAGCACGCTACCTCTCGGTCACGGAGGCTCCCCGCAATACTGACTTTCACACGTGGATGGGGAAGAAACATTTTTTGCTTCTTTCAAACCGCTGAGACCGGGAACCGAACCCCGAACTCTGGCATGAAAGGCAGCGGTGCTAACCACTACCCTACGGCCCCCGCCCTCCTTTATGTGTACAATAGATTGTTTCGGTTTTCTCTGGATTCTTCGAAATGTTGATAAAAATGTTTTTAAAAATCTGATTTTTTTTCTTTATTTTTCCAGAGCAATTATATAATCAACAAGGACCAGAAAAAGTAAAGAAAGTAAGCTATTAGCCACAATACACTAGCCCTTTCACCGCTGAATTATAACGTCATAAAATGCCTGAGCGGTGAATTAATTATTTTTTTAACTAAAAACAGTAATTACTGATGTCCGCGGTCTGCCTGGTGGTCGCCTTTTGGCGCCACCCGCGGTGAAAGGGTTGGGTAAGCCTGCCAGTGGAGAGGCCATCTTTGTGACCTCACAGTGAGGTAATCTAATTGCAGAGAGTTTCTGGTTCACGCTGGCGTGATGACCGCTGTTAGCTCCGTGATGGCGCAGGAACTTAGTGAATGTGATCTTGGAAATAACTCCGTCATTTTACCCTCAACTCTATCAAGACAGACCCCTCAACTTTATCAAGACAGACACCTTGATCCAGTTTGCCTACACAGGACATAGGACATCTGCCATCTCACAAAACTGGATTCATTCTGTGATAAATACGACGGTGAACATCACCAGAAACAAATTGGTTTCAATGCTGGGTGAATTTGAGGAGAGGGGGTTATTTTGTAACATGGCTTGGTGTGATGTAACAGGAGGGATAAAACCAGCTCTAGCATTCTTAATGTCTCTCAAATATGGCTTCATCTCACAATACATCAGAACTGGAAGTATTTCACGTGTCATGGTGTCACACTCGACATCAGCAGGTGAGAATTCTGAGCAGAATGTTTTAAACACTGAACATGCTGAATGGAATTATTGGGCTTTGGAGCGGGCGGTCACCACGTTGGCGTGAGCCGCCGGCATCCCATGGAGCGGGCGGTCACCACGTTGGCGCGAGCCGCCGGCATCCCATGGAGCGGGCGGTCACCACGTTGGCGCGAGCCGCCGGCATCCCATGGAGCGGGCGGTCACCACGTTGGCGCGAGCCGCCGGCATCCCATGGAGCGGGCGGTCACCACGTTGGCGCGAGCCGCCGGCATCCCATGGAGCGGGCGGTCACCACGTTGGCGCGAGCCGCCGGCATCCATCCTCGATCTTCCTCACAATCTTGATCTAGCGGGGGTCGGCGGTATGACAGACAGACAGACAGATATTTTATTGACAGAAAAGAAAAGTCAATCCAGACTTATTTGTCATAGAAATGAAAGAGATATGTGTACATGTATATACAAGATTGTTAGTTTGTTAAAATCATATGATAATATACATGGTATGACATACACAACTAAAATCATGTTAAGTGGCATTGTCAAAATAAAAACTGGGTATTTCGATAATATAAATGACTACTACTAAAAATGAATTAAAAGGCATTGCCAAGATAACATAGAGGTCTATCATTTTGTTTCCCGCACCAAAACCAGAGATAAAATAACATATTCAGTGTAACTCCATGAAATTCATTCTTTTATTTATTGTAGTCAATCCAACATATCAATTCGCTATGCACCTGCTCCTGACGGGGGCTAGGCACCTGCACCTGACGGGGGCTATGGCTTTGCCATGCTAGGGCCAAAACAAAATATATGTTTGTTTCCGATTTGTTGTCATTTTAACCAGTGGGTAGGTAGGAAATTTATTTTATTTTTTGTCACTTTAACCAAATCGGTAGGTAAGAATTATTTTTTAGTTTATTTGGGGCCAGATTCACTTCCATGCTTGTCTTATCTGTACATTACGTAACTATTTTTTGTTTTTTTGACCCTCTCCTCTCCTTTTCGTAACGTTTTTTCAGTTACTTTGACTACATCCAGAAACTCATCATTCCTCATTTTATGGATTTTCTAAAAAAAAAAAAAAAAAAATTTTCTTTTTTTAGAAAATCCATAAAATAAATTTGGGTCGCAGATGTTTTAATAGGGTCGGTCGGAAATCGGAAACAAACAATATTTTTTTTTAGGCCTAGCCTGTTAGGCGCTTGACAGAGGGTCAGTCAGCTCTGATTCCGCCCAGCCAAAACCGGCCTAGATGAAATCAGTGGGGAACGCAGCAGTCGGTCTGTCGCCGGCCCCACAGGATTACTTAGAAGAATCTCTAAATGATATGCAAGATTAATGTGGATATCCCTGTGGTACTTGTGGGATACAGTTTGAGATCATTACATCACTTAGATCTAACAAACGCACTCACACGAGTGACAAAGCGTACACATGCACCACCTGCCTTAAAATGTTCATAACTAAATAGAAGTTAAATGCACACAAACGCATTCACACTGGTGATAAACCTTATGCATGCGACGTGTGTCAGAAAAGTTCCCTACTTAAAGGTAACATGGTAAAACATTTTACTGAATATATCCTTTGCCAAGAAGCTTTATTCTTATGAGTACTAAGATCACAATGTATTATACAATAGAAATATTTTATTAATTTCCTTGATCATGTTGATTCTATAACGAAATAGCTGTTGTATATTGTGTTTTACCTTGATTCTGTAACGAAATATGTTTATGTTTCAACAACAAATATTAAATTATCTGCATAATCAATATATGAAATATGTGCTGATTTTTTTTATTGTATATAATTCCAAACTCTCAAATATTTAGGAGTATATGATTGGTCGCGTTGGGATCTCCTTCTACACAATTATTTAAGACCACAATATATTTTGCAATAAATTGGATTTGCTCTCTTATCGACATGATGTTACTAGTAAACATTGTAAAGGGCGTTTGTGGATTTATGGGGCTTATGTGGTTTTACCCTTTCAGGGGACCGCACTAAAAGAGTAAATAATATTTATAATGGTCGTAGACCCATGAAATATATACATGATATAGGTGTTCAAATGAAGCGGAAAGAGCTGACTAAGACATTTATGATGATTTCAATTGGGAAAAAAAGCCTTTCGTCTCCATGGTTTGCATACAAATATTTCAGCACTTTAATTCCCCTGACATCCCAGCAGACACAAGACCTAATGGTGTTTTAATGTTGGGCCAGCGTCGTAGACGGTGGCCCAACATTAAAACACCATTGGGTCAAGGTCTTGTGTTTGCTGGGATAGGCCTGTAGATGACAGGGGCAGATCCAGAAAATAATCTGACAGGGTTCCAATTTAGGCCTACTTATATACATGTATATATATATAATATATATTTATTAAAACTGCATGTTATTTGTGTAGGTATTAGGACACAAGGGGTGGCATGAATGTTATGTAATGGTCAAGGTGCCAACAGCGGTGTGATCCAATGTCTACACAGCAATGAGGCGTGACAATTAAAAGCAGAGTGCAGCCGGCGATTCCACACCTTCTAGCGCCAAAGACTATTTTTAATTTACTTGTTTCCTTCACTTTCCTTCACTTCTTTCGTTTTGGAACCCGGTCAGTTTAATTTTAAAAAGCTGACAGTGTTCCAAACCTAAAAAATGCTCTTTTTAAGGACTGAAACCCGATTTGAAAATGCTGACAGGGTTCTGGAACCCTCTCAACCTGGTCTAAATCCGCCCCTGGATGAAGGGGCGGGGCTTTGTGTAGCTATACAGCTAAGAACACTGATACCATCTTCAGTCAGTTGGTGTATTCGCAAACATAGACTACCTGTCCTAATTATTTGTTATACTGCGCCTAGGCACGTTTAGTCGTTTAGTCAAGGAAGTCTTTCTATATTCCTATTATATGCGCTCACTTTCTGACTCGTGTATAATCAGACTATTAATTCCATTTGCTTACGTTACTCGTAGTTAGCAAAGTTTTGTTATTACTATTTTATCATTTTCCAACATGACAACACAAATCTTTGGGACATCTTTATTCTCTATCAACAAATATTTTAACGTAACTAGTATGTGTCGGCTACAAGAGGCCTGCTACACGTTGTGCACATTAAGAATGGGCTGATAAAAAATAATTACGTCCACATCAAGTACAATATTGTACTAGTAGCACCCTCTTAGCCCTTTTAGTGTGGGGACCGACATTAGACATCAGAATCTGACGTCTATAGACGTTAGTTTCTGACGTCTAAAGTCGGTCCGCACACTGAAAGAATTAAAATATTTCTAATGGCCGTAGACACATAACATAGGCAAAAGAGCTAACACAACATTTATGATGCTTTAAATTGAAAAAAAACCTTTAACAGGTTTAATCTCCATGTAGTGATAATAATTTGTGTTTGATATTACGGGTAGTGCTTTTGATATTCGCCCAGTCTCCATCTCCCACACATGTGATTTGGCCAGAACTGTGCAAGGCAGATGTCAAAAGACACTCCCTACAGTGCAGAGTGTGACGTCCCACCATGCACTGCTATCTCGTCTGGCAATTAGTGCCGACAGCCTCGTTATCTTTCACAGAACACCCCACATCTCATAGAGGGGGGGGGCTGGTGCAGACAGACACATGTGTGGTGACTGGCAAGACTTCAGTTGTCGGCAGTTTGAGATGCACGTGCTGTCCGTGTCTAGTCTGGGGACAACATACACCGTGCTTGGTGTAATGTCGAAAGTACTACAAGTGCTACAATTCATGGGAGTCAATGATGCGGTTTTGTTTTAGTTGATTTTTTAAAATAAAAACGATGGTAAAATTTGACCGATATGTTTATTTTTCTGCACTTCCAGAGTACTCCCACAGGTGTTATCGACCATGAGACTTGTACTGATAACTTCCTGTATCGACCAAAACATGTAATCAATTCGTTTTCCGGTTGCGAATCATTTACGTTATATTTATTTATTTATTTGACTTCCAGTTAAGAACATGCAAAAATGGTACATTATAATTATTATTATCATTTTTTGAACATGGTAATAACTTTGGTTGACGGGAACAGGTCGAGACGACCTCTACAATGCCTGTCAACCATATAAGTGAATTAAAATTATAAAATAAAATAATATCCATTGTTTAAAATAGCAAAAACAATTTAAAAATGTACATAGTATAGATTATAAAGTTTACTATTTGTACACATAAAATAAAATAACCGACAATTGTCTGTCATCTGTTTCCCGCACCAAAACCAGAGATAAAATAGCTACACTGTGCTCTACACCGTGTAGCAAAAAAGGACACTCTGGAAAGCGTAGAAACCTAATTAAAACCTCTTAACCTCTTAATTTTAACATAGGCCTACATACATCCCTAAATAAAAGTAATACTATAAACCTAGAATACATCTACTGACGTCAGCTCATATAGCCGTCGCGCAGCCGAAATATGCTGAGTAGTACCACATATGCAATTTTAGACTGGAGGAAAAAAAATCCCAAACTCAAGAAGTAAATCAGTTGATTAGAGATCTTTGAAATTCAGCATAAGGACCCACTTGGTCTGGAAACAAAGGCTACTGAAAAATCACTAAACCTAAAAATAAAACAGAAAAAAGACAAATAATAATTTTGAGGGGAACAGCCATCCATGCCATGTGGTAATACTCTAAGTCAGATCATGACAAGCGTGATCATGTAGAGTGATGTCGGTCTGCTCCGAACAGTATCAGAGACTGTCTCCGGCCTGAATTCGAGCCAGGCAGACAACACAAAGCAACATTCGCAGATTATCGTTCATAGGTCGATCACTTAAGGTACCATTTGTGCTAAATATATAGATATATATTCAATACACGAGTATAAGTAAGGCAGGGCGGTTTGTCATCTGCCAACACATGCGTATCGACAACGGAGCCCTCCGTCCTTAGTCATGAGTGGCTGGTGACAGCTCAAATAGCCGTCTCACAGCCGATTCAAATTGCACAGGTAGTTTAAGACAAGAAATGTTCCGCTATATTCGACAATTCACACAAGCACAAGCCAGGCTCCAGGTACATCGATTATTCACATCAAATAAGTTTACCATGGCGAGATATAATTCATTCAGGTTCTTCTTAAAAATCTGCAAGCTACTAGCATCTCGGATAACAAAAGGTAAAGTGTTCCATAAGCGAACAGTGCGATAAAAATACGTACATTGGAACTGAACAGTCTTGCACAGAGGTAATTTGAATAGAACACCCTGTTGAGCAGATCTGAGGCCATTATGCGGACAAGCTAACTCAAAATTACTAGAGTAATCACAAGATAGTTTACCGTGAAGGTAGCTGTATAAAAAACACAAGTCGATTATTTCTCGACGGAAGCACAAAGGCAAGATAGATAATGCTGTGCATCTTTCGTGATAGGGTGAAACATAATCATTGAGAATGAATTTTGAAGCTTGACGTTGCACCCGTTCTAATTTGATTATGTCTTTAACATGATTGGGACTCCACATCGGACTACAGTACTCAAGAATACTTCTGACATGGGCCAAATATAATTGGCGCTTAACATCAATGGGGCTATTAAAGCCAACAGAACGTTTTATCATTCCTACCATAGAATGGGCTTTTGATGAAACAGTTTTCACATTCTCACACCAAGATAATTTACTAGTGATGGTTATTCCAAGATCATTAAATTCAGTTACTCTAGATAAGATATTATTATCAATGGAGTAGTCAAAATCTATTTTTACTTTACGGCATATCGACATGAATTTACATTTTGATATGTTGAAGTTCATTCTCCAAATTTTGCTCCACAGAAACAGTGCATTAAGATCATTCTGAAGGGAAAGTACATCTTGTCTTGACTTTATATTTCGATAAAGTTTGGCATCGTCAGCATATAATTTCATAAATGATGTACAAACATCGCAGATATCATTTATGTATAAAACAAATAATAGTGGTCCAATAATGGAACCTTGCGGTACACCTGATGTTACAGGTAAAGGTGATGATACCTGACCTTCTATCATAACTGACTGATACCGACCTTGTAGATAATTTTCAATCCACTGCAATAAGTTACTGCCAAAGCCAAATGTTTTTAGCTTGTGAACTATCAGGTCGTGCGGTACAGAATCAAAGGCTTTAGCAAAGTCAAGAAATATAATGTCTGTTTGACTTCCAGAGTCTAAATTTCTACTGATATCAGAATATGTATCAATTAGTTGTGTGGTAGTAGAGCGATGTTTCATAAAACCATGTTGAGCCGAATTAATTTGTGGACTGACAACCGGATAAATGTGATTGAAAACAAGTCGTTCCATAACTTTACTCACACTGTTGAGAAGTGATATTGGTCTGTAATTATCGACTTTGCATTTCTTGCCTTTTTTGTGAATTGGTACAACATTTGAATACTTCCACACTTCAGGTAATGTACAAGTTGACATACTGAGGTTAAACAGTGTGGTTAGAGAGGGGGCTAATTCATCGGCACACTCTCTCAACACCTTTAGGGGTATGTCATCGGGACCAGAGCCTTTGTTAACATCTAACCCTTTCAGTACATTGATTACATCAATTTCAGAAAAAACTATATTAGCAAGCATGTTGTCTGACTTGTGTTGTTTAAATTTGTACTGACGCATTGTAGTCTAAATATATTAATTATTAGTTAAACATGTGGGTGGTCGTAGGAGTCGCCGATACAGGCACTCGCCTTCGGCTC
The DNA here is from genome assembly GCA_964017125.1 of Flabesymbios commensalis. Classification (NCBI taxonomy): domain Eukaryota; kingdom Metazoa; phylum Annelida; class Polychaeta; order Terebellida; family Flabelligeridae; genus Flabesymbios; species Flabesymbios commensalis. The sequence continues at coordinate 3,034,085 of OZ024904.1, read as the reverse complement.
GGCCTGTATCTGGCGACGGCGTACCGATCTCAGCCTGTATCGACCAAAAAGCAGTGCCATATGCATATCTTATCACTAGCAAAGAATGAATTTGTCGTTTTAACCCTTAAAATGATAATCACGTCAATAGCCGCTTTTAGCTTTTTTATTTGCAAAACAACACATTTTAAAGGAGCTAAAAATTGGCAATAAATACGATAGATTTACATATGTTTTGATTTAAATTGTAAATAATTAAACAACACATTTTAAAGGAGCTAGAAATGGACAATAAATACAATATATCGACATATGTTTCGATATAAATTGTACAAATTTAAACAACACATTTTAACAGTTCAAAGGAACTGTAAATGGACAATAAAATTGATTGACGTACGTTTCGATTCAAATTGCACATGTATATTTAAACAACACATTTCAAAGGAACTAGGAATTATGGGCATTGAATGTAATAGGTTGACATAAATATGGTTATACATATTCAAACAACACATTTGAAAAGTTAGCGTTTGGGCATCGACTTTAGACGTCGGTATCTGACCTCTGTAGATGTCAGATTCTGACATGCGCTGTAAGATTACTAATATATAATGGCCGCAGACTCATAACACAGGTATCCGAATGAAGCAGAAAGAGCTAACTAAGACATTTATGATGACAGGAGTGAACATATTTTGGCGCTTTAAGGGAGGAATGGGCATCAAATTTAATAGATTGACTAATTTCGTTCCCTTAGATATGAAAGAGTGTATCATTAACTTTGCGGAAGATTATAGATACACCCTTTCATATCCAAGGGGACGTTATTTTAGTGCAGTGTAGGTGAGTTCTACCCACTTGAAGGTGTGGGTCAAAGCGGCACAACAGAGAATTTATTATTTAGCGTTTTAACCCTTGAAGTGCTGAGGTATTTGTGTATAAACCATGGCGACCAAAGAGCATTTCCAATTTAAATGAAATATCTTAGTTAATTCTTTCTGCTTAATTTGAATACCTGTGTTATAGGTCTACGTCCATTAGAAATATTTTAGTTCTTACAGTGCGAGGATCGACTTTAGTCGTCAGAATCGTGACGTCTACAGACGTCAGATTTCGACAACTAAAGTCAATCCCCGCGTTGTAAGGGTTAAGAATTAACACTAACAGGTGTGAGTGAGTTTGTGTTTCAGCAGAGGTTCTTTCCTTCTAAAGCTCTTATTACATGTCTCACACGTGAAAGGCTTATCCTGCGTGTGCGCGAGCTCATGCCGCTTTAAATAATCCAGCCTCTTGAAACACCTGTGGCAGACGGGACAAACAAAAGGTGTTAACTCATTATGGATTTCTTCGTGCCGCTTTAAAACATTCCTAGTTTTGAAGAGTTTGTGGCATGTGGTACAGGGGTACGTCTTGGCTTCACTGTGAACACTTTCGTGCTGCTTTACTTCCCACATAGTTTTAAATCGTTTCTGACATTCCCCACATGAAAATGGTTTGTCACCACTATGGACAAGTTCATGACGCTTCAAAAGACTGAATATTTTAAACGATTTGTCGCAGGTGGCACATGTGTACGCCTTTTCGGTGTGGTAGCGCTCATGCTGGTTTAGCTCGTCAGTTGTTCTGAAGCATTTCTGGCAGGTGTCACATGTATGGGGTTTATCCTCATTGCGGTGGAGCTTCAGATGCTCCTTAAGCTCTGATCTATCCTCAAATGTTTCCTTACATTTCTTACATACATTACTGTGTGTGACCTGGTGCTTCTTATGTTCGCTTTTTGACTTAAAGCCCTTCAAGCAGATCGAACACACGTGTGGTTTATACCCCGTGTGAATACGTTCATGCTCCCTCAAGTGACTGCTTGTCATAAAATGCTTCTTACAAGTCATGCACTCATAAGGTTTCTCACCCGTATGGATACGTGCATGAACGTTTAGATCACATTTCCGTCGGAAATCTTTTTGACAAATTCCACATACATGGGGTCTCGCAGCGGTCAGCAGCTCAATTTGTCGCTCCAATCTGGTTTTAAATATCAACCCTTCATCCTGTATTCCGTTTATTTTCAAGTGGATACGTTCATGTTTCTTCAGTTCTCCTTTTGACTTGAATGGTTTTGAACACGTTGTACATTTGTATGGTTTAGAACCTGTGTGGATGCGCTCATGCTCCCTTAAATGACTGCTGGTAACAAAGCGCTTACCACAAGTGACACACATATAAGGCTTCTCTCCCGTATGAAAACGAATATGAACATTTAGATCCCCTTTACGTCGAAATGTTTTATAACACGTGGTACAGACGTGAGGTCTCCTAGCAGATTTACTATCCAAATGGGATAAAAGTGACGTTGGGAAGTTTTCATCACAGATATCAGATGCATATCTGTATTCGCTGCTCACGTTTAAAAGTTGTTGTTCGAAGTTATCAACATCCGTCCAAGATGTATCTGGGAGACTAACGTAGACAATGCTACCGGTCTTGATGTCCTCTGATAAGAATTCATGTCTCGCAGCAGCTACAAACGAATGAGTTGGCTTTATTTCTCCCACTGAATTATGCCAGCTCATATTACAAAACATACCCTTCTCAGCGAACTCATCCAGATTTGCAAATATTGTCCTAGCGTGAGATTCTGACTGATTTTTATCGCAAAATATATCCAAGTAGCCCATATTATTTGTCAGTGAAACATCCAATAGTCCCGTGTATGCAAACTGGATGAAAGCTTCTGTTTCGGATTGGGTCAATGGCATCTCTATCGTGTAGTTTCCTCGGTCACATTCTATCAGCTCCTCTGTCAGTGCCGAGCTGGCAGCTGCCAAGATGGCGGCGTGAGCCACAAAGCCCACGCCGTCAGTTGATACCACGGTGGTGTCACAGAGATGCCCTGTTTGCTGGTACCGGTACAGGGTGGACAACAGACTCACTTCATCCTCAATCTCTTCTTCCATTTTCTGTCAATTTGTAAGCACCTGCAAAAAAATTTTTAAAGTTAGTTTAGTAGATCTATTTCTTTTAACCCTTTCAGTATGGGGGGGGGGGGGAGACGGGAATCTGACGTCTAAATATACGTCTGATTCCGATGTCTAAAGATGATCCCCGCACTGAAAGAATTAAACAAATTATAATGGCCGTAGACCTCAAATGAAACAGAAAGAGCAGACTAAGACATTTATAATGATTTCAAATTGAAAAAAACCTTTGTTGGTTTAATGTTGGCCCAGCGTCGCAGACGATGGGCCAACATTAAACCAACATTGGGACACTGTGTTGAGATTAACCCTTGAAGCGCTGAATTTTTAATTGAAAACCTTGGAAGCCAAAGGGTTTTTTTCAGTTTGAAATCATCATAAATGTCTTAATTAGATCTTTCTGAATCATTTAAATACCTATGTTATGGGTCTATGGCCATTATAAATATGTGTACTCTTACAGTGCGGGGATCGACTTTATTGTCAGAATCTGACGTCTGGTTAAGCCAGCAACAGACACTGCCAAACTTGAGACAACATTGGACAACATATGTTCCGAGCCAACACTTGTTGAACCAATGTTGTTTTAAAGTTAGACACCGTCTAAGATGCAAGCCAAACACAAAAACAATTGGTTTTAAAAATCGAATTGGCTCTCTGGCCGGCGCGCCGGACAGGTAGAACCAAGCCTATATGTCTATACTGAGGCTGTCAAGTTTGCCCTATATATGTAGTAGAGACTCCCGGTACGTCCAATGAAGCATGGAATGAGTACCGTCCTCTAGCAATTACTGCAACAGTCGACATTTCTAATGTCGCGCTGTATAAGCCAGTAGCAGGGTAGATTTAACCAACCATGCACACAGCTCAATGCAAAAAAATTAAAATTAATTATTTTTTTCAACAGACGGGCCACTAGCCCTTTAATTTCAAGCCATTCTTAGACATTCATAATCATATGGAAGTCTAATTAAGCTGCAAAATTCATTTCAACTGCTTTTCATATTCAGAGAATAAAATTATAGTTCGAGATGGAGATCAGAGATACGAGGATAGCATATGGCTTATTTCAACACCTCTTTCTTTAAACGACCCTTGGAATCCCAAGGTCATCAAATTCAATTTCAGCTTTCCAGGTTCCAGTCCTCCTCTCCACCCAGACATTTTGTATACAGAAGGAATTGGTAGGCTAAAAAGGACTCACTGACAAGAGATCCTAATGCCATTATCTCACTCTCAGCACCCTTCGGGTGCTAGGGTTCCACACACTGGCCGGTACGTCGTGAATTATCCAGCCGGCGCCTGTGATGTTTGCCTTCAAATCATCAGGGCTATTTACTGTCATGATTACGAAGTTGATCTGATTTGCTGTATCTGGAAGGACAGTCGGCTGTGCAGAATAGTGAGCCGTAGGGGAGGGGGGGGGGGGGGGGGGTCATGGTAAAAATATTAAGTGACTATATAGATCTCCACCTTGTCTTGGGAGCTGCAAATGACGGTCACAACTCATTAAAGTGCTGACAGGAATCGCACCGTCTACATGTTGTAGTCGCACCGTCTACATGTTGTAGTCGCACCGTCTACATGGTGTAGTCGCACCCGTCTACATGGTGTAGTCGCACCGTCTACATGTTGTAGTCGCACCCGTCTACATGTTGTAGTCGCACCGTCTACATGGTGTAGTCGCACCGTCTACATGGTGTAGTCGCACCCGTCTACATGGTGTAGTCGCACCCGTCTACATGTTGTAGTCGCACCGTCTACATGGTGTAGTCGCACCCGTCTACATGGTGTAGTCGCACCCGTCTACATGTTGTAGTCGCACCCGTCTACATGGTGTAGTCGCACCCGTCTACATGTTGTAGTCGCACCGTCTACATGGTGTAGTCGCACCGTCTACATGGTGTAGTCGCACCCGTCTACATGGTGTAGTCGCACCCGTCTACATGTTGTAGTCGCACCGTCTACATGGTGTAGTCGCACCCGTCTACATGGTGTAGTCGCACCCGTCTACATGGTGTAGTCGCACCCGTCTACATGTTGTAGTCGCACCCGTCTACATGGTGTAGTCGCACCCGTCTACATGTTGTAGTCGCACCGTCTACATGGTGTAGTCGCACCCGTCTACATGGTGTAGTCGCACCCGTCTACATGGTGTAGTCGCACCCGTCTACATGTTGTAGTCGCACCGTCTACATGGTGTAGTCGCACCCGTCTACATGGTGTAGTCGCACCCGTCTACATGTTGTAGTCGCACCCGTCTACATGGTGTAGTCGCACCCGTCTACATGTTGTAGTCGCACCGTCTACATGGTGTAGTCGCACCGTCTACATGGTGTAGTCGCACCCGTCTACATGGTGTAGTCGCACCCGTCTACATGTTGTAGTCGCACCGTCTACATGGTGTAGTCGCACCCGTCTACATGGTGTAGTCGCACCCGTCTACATGGTGTAGTCGCACCCGTCTACATGGTGTAGTCGCACCCGTCTACATGTTGTAGTCGCACCCGTCTACATGGTGTAGTCGCACCCGTCTACATGGTGTAGTCGCACCCGTCTACATGGTGTAGTCGCACCGTCTACATGGTGTAGTCGCACCCGTCTACATGGTGTAGTCGCACCCGTCTACATGGTGTAGTCGCACCCGTCTACATGGTGTAGTCGCACCCGTCTACATGTTGTAGTCGCACCGTCTACATGGTGTAGTCGCACCGTCTACATGGTGTAGTCGCACCCGTCTACATGTTGTAGTCGCACCCGTCTACATGGTGTAGTCGCACCGTCTACATGGTGTAGTCGCACCCGTCTACATGGTGTAGTCGCACCCGTCTACATGTTGTAGTCGCACCGTCTACATGGTGTAGTCGCACCCGTCTACATGGTGTAGTCGCACCCGTCTACATGTTGTAGTCGCACCGTCTACATGGTGTAGTCGCACCCGTCTACATGGTGTAGTCGCACCCGTCTACATGTTGTAGTCGCACCGTCTACATGGTGTAGTCGCACCCGTCTACATGGTGTAGTCGCACCCGTCTACATGGTGTAGTCGCACCCGTCTACATGTTGTAGTCGCACCCGTCTACATGGTGTAGTCGCACCCGTCTACATGTTGTAGTCGCACCGTCTACATGGTGTAGTCGCACCCGTCTACATGGTGTAGTCGCACCCGTCTACATGTTGTAGTCGCACCCGTCTACATGGTGTAGTCGCACCCGTCTACATGGTGTAGTCGCACCCGTCTACATGGTGTAGTCGCACCGTCTACATGGTGTAGTCGCACCCGTCTACATGGTGTAGTCGCACCCGTCTACATGGTGTAGTCGCACCCGTCTACATGGTGTAGTCGCACCCGTCTACATGGTGTAGTCGCACCCGTCTACATGGTGTAGTCGCACCGTCTACATGGTGTAGTCGCACCCGTCTACATGGTGTAGTCGCACCTCAACGTGTTAATTGCTAAACCTATGAAACTCAATTGAAGATCACAACTCTGCAATTCAGAAGTGCAGACAGGAGTCGCACCCTGAGAGCTGCAATTGATGATCACTACTCAGAAGTGCTGACAGGAGTCGCAACTGAGGCTGAACGTGTTGATTGCAACACCTTTGTGAACACCTCAGTCACTTCTCAATTGCTATCTGGATTGCTTTTATTTCATTAATATTTTTCGACCCCTTTTTTTTTTATTCATTTTATTGATATATTACGTTTATTCTGTAATCATTATTAGACTAGCATCTAGATATATTGCTAATTAATATAAGCATTTAATATTACCGGGTTCTAGCTGGCCAGCGCGCCGGACAGAAAGCCACTTCGTTTAAAAATAGGTTTAATGAAAATCGTCTGGTTTCAATAATCAGGCGGTGATCATGGAGATGTATACGGAACGTTACGTGTATTTTTAAATATTATAAAGCTATTGGTGAAGATAGCATGGATATCAGCCGTCAACATGGTCAAGCGAGGCTAACCCTTACAGCGCGGGAATCGACTTTAGACGTCAGAATCTGACGTCTTCAGACGTCAGAAAACGGGGATCGACTCTAGACGTCAGAATCTGACGTCTACAGACGTCAGAGCACGGGGATCGACTTTAGACGTCAGAATCTGACGTATACGTCAGAGCTCGGGGATAGACTTTAGACGTCAGAATCTGACGTCTATAGACGTCAGATTTTGACGTTTGAAGTCGATCCCCGTAAGAATTAAAAATATATAAATGTATAATGGTCGTAGACCCATAACCAACATCTAGTTATTCAAATGAAGCGGAAAGAGCTAACTAAGACCTTCATGGTGATTTCAAATTAAAAAGCAACGTTGGTCTCCATGGTTTATACAAAAATATTTCAGTGTTGTAAGCCTTTAAGAGTTAACAGTTAAACACGGTAAACCTGTTAAAGGGACTGGCCCAGGCTAGAATCATAAAAAAAATCGGTGATTTTATTTCGGGTTCTTAATATGACCATATGATGTAAACATGTACAGAGACTAGAACTGCAAATGTTTGTGCTGCGCATTCACCAGTTAGGCTAGATATAGAGACGAAATTCACGCATTTCCTATTTTTGACATGGTTGTCAATAATTAGAAATCAGGAATTTCATCTCTATATCTAGCCTAACTGGTGAATGCGCAGCACAAAAATTATAAAAATTTGCAGTTCTAGTCTATGTACATGTTTACATCATATGGTCATATTAAGAACCCGAAATAAAATCACCGATTTTTTTATGATTCTAGCCTGGGCCAGTCCCTTTAAACGGTCCAGTGAATACATACGTTGAACTGATGCTGTTTTAATGCTGGCCGGTCCGCATTTGGACTATCCAACATGTCTCGCTTGTATTCATTATTTCATGATTAACCCGATTAACTTGTTAGAATTCTGCTAAATTCGTTTGGAATTTAAAATAATTATTTATATGTATATTTTATTATTCAGTAGTATATTTAAACAGTATCCCTTGCAGCACTTTTTCTAATATAACTATATGTAAACACTATACATGATTATTCTGTTTGACTTGTTTTCATTGATTTATGGTTAACTTTGTAATGTTATTACATTGTAATTTTGTGTGTACCCCATGCATTCAACATGTTCAATAGGCCAGGGATAATAATTTTTTTGTATCTTTTGTATACTTTTGTATCCTTGGGTTCACGACGACGTAACGGCAGAATAGCTCAGAGTCAGACCTAAAATTTGATTTATATAATTTATATTCGTGTGTACATATTGTAGTGCAGACGTGTTCAATGAGCTCTGAACAAAATCACGATTTGAAGCTGTTATGTTGTCAAGTTGTACTTTTTAAACCCCTTATAACATCTATTAACGGTGTAGCTCAACTACTGGAGTAATGGGGATTAATTTGATGCAGTGGAGGATGCGTATTGGGTGTTTTTTTGCATCTCGTGGAAATACCACAGGAAGATTGAGAGGGTACACCATGCCGTTCACCAGCATGACAGGCCTCAGGCTTGTACTATTGCTCATGGTGTGTATAATTGCCAGTGCTGACCAACACGATACAACACCAGTTGCACAACAGCTTGACCTGTACACAAGTGTGATGTGGAGGGGTGATCTGGCTGACCGTCACGGACTGACGCTCACATCTGACAGCAAATGGAGCTGGATTATACACTCTAGTACTACTAGGGTGCGTGCTGGAGACATTGAGTTGAACCCTGGGCCAACACCTGCCGAAACCCGTGCAGCACGACTGAGATCTGGAACAAATGGTAACCAGGGTAACGATGATATCAGCCTTGCCGACGTCATGTCAGAGATCCGCCACCTACGAAATGATTTTACGGATAGCTCATGAAGAATAGAAGAGAAAGTGGACAGAGTTTGTAACGACGTTGAAAAACTTACGTCAGATTGTGCTTAGGTGAAAAAAGAGCTGGAGGATCTGTGTACTGAAAATGATTCCCTCAACCGGAGATTGGAGAATATAGAAAGTCAGTCTCGGCGCAACAACATTATACTACATGGCTACCTGATGAGCGTGGGGAGACCTGGGAACAATGCGAATCCGCTGTCAGAGAATCCCTGTGCTCTGATTTTCGTATGGACCGAGAGTGGGTGGACAACCTATCTATTGAGCGGGCACATAGACTTTCCGGGAGGCGAGGACAACCGCATGATGTGATTGTAAAGCTTCCCATGTTTAAGGACAAAGAAAGGATCAAGGAAGCCGCAAACGGGAAAAACCCGCAGGTCTATTTGCAAATGACGATCTCACCAAGTCTGTACGCACGATCCGTGGAAAGTTAAAGGACAAGATGAAGGCAGCTAGAGAGGCTGGTCATCGTGCCTACTTGTCATATAATAAACTGATTGTTATGAGCCAGCAAGGCAAGAAGAACGCATACACGTTTGATCTTAAGGTGAACAATGTTAAATGTTTATATAATAACTTCAAAGAAGCTGACTGATGTGGTGACCAAGGCCCGACTGGGAACAGCTCACATTCAGGTGCTTTTAAAATGGTTGTGTGGAATATAGAGGGTTTAATGTCTAAACTGGAAGACCCCGAGTTTATAAGTTATCTCAAAGCTTTTTCGTTCCTTTGTTTAACTGAAACCTTTGTCAATAAGGAGGACACTAGTAACCTCGATAATATATTCAATGATTATACCTGTTTTGCTGCACCTGCCAAGAAGTTATCCAAATACGGAAGATGTTCTGGGGGTGTGTTGTGTCTTATTAGGACTAATATATTGCATTTTTTCAGCATTGGCCTACTGACCACGATAACCTGATAGTGTTCAAAGTAGAGGGTAGGTTTTTTGGGTATCACACTATACTGTTATTTCCCGCATATATTCCTCCCGTAAGTTCGCCGTATTATGATAACAAGAGGCCCAGGGGCCTTGGCGTTTGTCAACAACATTGCAAAAATCAGCTATAAATGTGTCAGGGAATGTATATCTATACTCTAAGATGCGATATCATGAAAAGATGTATATCCTTTATATCGATCATTGGCATTTATATTATTATGTTCGGTTCCCATAATCAGATAATATTGTGAGGCCAGCGATGGCGCGTGTTTAACCCATTTCAAGCTTGTCACAAGGAGGTTGGAACGTCACGAGTGGTCGCGAGGTAATTTGCATAATGCTTTTCCGGAGCCAGGGACTCATTTCTGTAGATGTAGTCCACTATTTAAGCGTTGGTAACCATTTTCGCGCCGCAGTTTTACATTATTGCGGTCGTGACAATGGTCACTGACCATGACAAGATTGGCTAAATCTTGTATCAGCATTAACATAAATTCATATATTCAACATCGTCGCTTTGTGTCTGCACGACACTAAAGCATTTATTTAATGCTGTGTTTCATCTTTTTTCAGGTACGTGACCACTTGTACGTTCTGTCTAAATTAATAACTTTTATCTGGTTGCTTTGAGATCGTAATTCTAAATTCACTTATTATCGCCCATCTATTGACAGCTGTTTTCTAGGTTTTAACTAATGTACGGAATGTCAGTGAATGCCAATGAACTGCATTTTCATTAGGTTTAAATAATTAATTGTGAGGTCTAGTCTAATCGTTATATTAATTCAGTTCAGACTTGGTTATTTGATCTCATTCTCATGTTTAAGTCATTGTGTAAATTCTGTTTGATTCTGTGAGACTAGTCCTAGATTTAGCCTATCATGATTGTTGATGGCAGTAAGGTTTTAATTTATATTTTATGATCTCGTAATGTGGTGCCAGACCAGCCTGGTCTGGATTATTATCATTAATAATTATTGGCAGTTTTACATTATTGTGGTCACTGACCGTGACAAGATTGGCTAAATCTTGTATCAGCATTAACATAAATTCATATATTCAACATCGTCGCTATGTGTCTGCACGACACTAATGCATTTATTTAATGCTGTGTTTCATCTTTTTTTCAGACCTGTCACCATCACCACCTCATCATCTCACTGATCATCAAGCACTGTATAATATTATCTCTGCACATTGACATGTCTTCATGAATAAACTGTACGGTACTATGAAGAAGTTGAGTCTCACGTTCTTGGGAGTTGCGCCACATTAATTCACTCTACTCTAAGTATCCCACGTTAAAAACCAGCTCAGCTCGGCATTAATAATATCTAAGAACCCGAAAAGGCTACACTAGCATTAAACCAGGGATAACTGGATATTTAGTTTATTGTTGTGCCGCCCTCTACATCGTTTACCCAGCATTAAAGGAACATCATTTATTAATATTATTACTATTTGTAAATGCAATTCAAAATAAAGTTATGGCTTTGGTACACTACACATTTTAGTAACTTCTAATTAGATCCCTATTAGCGTGATATTTAGGCCTTTATTACAATGTGATGTTGAATATCAGCTTCCATCGATAGGGTCCATAATACAAGAACATAAATTAGGCCTACTATTTGTGTTTTTAGCATAGACTTAGGTTAAAATCTACGTTCAGTTTAACTTGAATATAGCCCAAACATAGGGACGCAGACGGTTAATATACGCGGCAATATAAATAGTTAAAATTATATGTATGAGATTGGTACTATTACATATTCAGTGCCCGATTTATAAATTGGAAAAAGGGGGCCAAGGGGCCCATGATATTTTTTGGAGGGGGAGGGGGGGGGGGCATTGGCCTTAGACGATGGGGCATGTGACCCATTATTATTTCAAAAAGGGGGCATTTTCCCAATTATGGTGAAAATATCACTTCATATTCCATATTAAACGTTCATCAGGTGTTCATGCTGATAGAAATATCAAAGATTTATATTGGCGTTATGTTAATATTAAAACCGTAAGAAGAAAAAATTGTTTAACATTCAGCGTTTGCAAGTAGGCCCAATTGACTTCACGTCACCACGCACTCACATGAGTTAATATCACTTGTGTCAATCAATTGCGTCAACAATATCGAGTGTTATTGGAGTCGATCACATAGCTTGAGTGCTACTCATTGTCTTCCTCGGGTGCTGTCGGATCTCTTCTTGAGGCAGTGTCATCAACTTCCTCTGTTGTTGCCGCTAGGCCTACACCTATTCACCTTAAACCGCTAAGCGCGACTGTAGTCGCTTTAATCCGTTTTATTAGCCATTTAAACATCAAGATTTGTAAATTGCTTAGTCTTAAATTACAAATTAATCAAATACGAGTTGTTTTCTCTCACTTAAAGTTGTGGGTCAAGGTAGTGAGACACAACTCCAAGTGTGTGAAAATTTAAATTATTTAATTCAGCGGTTTAAAGGTTACTATATTATTATTATTAGTCACAATGAACAAATTTTCTACAATATTTGCTGTACAAAATAAATTTGTAGGCCTATTATTATTCGTTAGATATTGGTCCATATTGGTCTATATAGGCATCTACACCACGTTCGAGGTAGAGATTTCCCTTTGAAAATACATTGATAAATGCGGATACAACAGGAATGGCGAAGTTGTGGCGAGGTTACTTAGCCCCATGTGGCGAGCAGAGTTGGGGTCAATTCCGGAATTGAATGGGAATTGAGCTCAATTCCTGACCCAATTCCAGGAATTGGACTAGGAATTGGAATTGATAAAAAAGGAATTGGAATTGAATTGGAATTGACAAAAAATGCCCGGAATTGATAAAGGAATTGACTTTTTTATCCATGTTTATTTTTTAAGCGCTATTAAACGCATGAGCGATCATCACTTTTGTCATTGCAGTATAATTCTACCTGATCTATGTTGATTGATATGTGTATTATAATAAGAATAATAAACTTTTATTAAAAGGTTTTATTTAAGTTATGTAAAAATACTCATTTAAATAACTTATGGCCATCAAGATTAAATAAGACTGATGTGTAACCCAAACAATAGTTGTAACAATAGTTGGAGCAATTCAATCTAACTATCAAAGATTGGTGTGTGCGTATATACTTGTTATTTGTTACCTGTTGTTACTATACACCCTTGATTTACTCCCGCGGACTGATGTAACCAGCCGGTAACAGTTTTGCCGAGAAGTGCGACTCATGACAACTCAACTGGTGTCAAAACCCACTGTAGTGTTAGAGAATCACCATCGAGTGGCTGAATTATCAGCAAAATGAGACGCCGAGCCGGCGTTGATTTAATCTTAGGCCGTCATCGGAAACGACGGGCCAACATTATATCAACATTGGGTCAATGTTTCGTGTTTGCTGGCCTAAAGTTCTGGAAATAATCGTACTATTATTTTATTAATACTTTCCTTATATATTCGCGCAAGCATGATCACACTGTTTAACTATCACTTTTGTGTCATTTACCAGCATTTTTTAACATTTGTATTTAAAAAGTAATGCTTGTTCCATGGGCATAATTTTAGCTCTCGCATTTGTTATATTTTTGTCATTTGGACGTCTATAATTTATAAAACAATCACGTACGAGTCATGATTAGACTTAGATGAATGAATGGCTTAGAACATAACTATCGCTTGTCCCACGAGTTGGTAGAACAAAAGAAATATCGGGATCTTGAAACGAATGCGTTTCCAATAGACGTTGATTTAATATTGGGAAAGCGCTGAAGACGGTGGAGCAAAATTAGGGCAACATTGGGCTTACATCCAGTGTTAGTAGGAAGGAAGTTATGCAACGTAGCCAGTCGCTCTAATTGACCCTTTGATTACTTCGCTAATATGCCTTTTGTGCCCTAGAGGTTATCCTGATATATTTTCTTAGGGTATATTTAATCGCCACACGCTAGAATTAGATATTAAAAAATAGTATAATCAGAAGATAAATAATGTGAATAATTGCATCAATTGAAATACAACAATAGATCCTACGTTGCTTTATTTTTAATACGAGTTTATTTGAGTGAGAGGTGGGTCGACACGCCGTAGCCTCCACAGGGTCAGACTTATCAGAGTTTTAATTAGCACGGCTTGTCGCGGGGCATTGTGTTAATTACACTGCCGTGTTGATGGCAATTGTGGAGTAACAGTTAGTCTATAGAAATAACGCGCTCACATCCGCGTCCACACGAGTACAACTCCGTCATGAGGTATTAAAGATGTACTCCACCCTACTAATATTAAAGTTTAGTAAGTGTAACATGCTTTAATATGTTTACAAAGTAATAAATAAAATGTCTTTTATTTTATAACTGGTGTTATTATTTTATTTTATATCAAGTTATTATACAGCTGTTCTATGTGTATCAAAAGTCTCATTCTTGGGTGGAATTGATAAGGAATTGACTTTTTAGGAATTGGAATTGAATTGGAATTGACTTTTCTCAAAACCAAAGGAATTGGAATTGACTCAGGAATTGATAAAAAGGAATTGGAATGGAATTTGGAATTGATAAAAAGGAATTGACCCCAACTCTGGTGGCGAGGTTACCAAAGCTGTGGCGAGGTTACTCAGCCTTCTGTGGCGAGGTTACCAAATCTGTAGCGAGATTACCTGTGGCGAGGTTACCTTGTGGCGAGGTTACAGTCAGGTTACAGGTGACAGTCCAATATTTCGTTGGAATCAGCCACATTTCAACTACATTTTGGTTTCAGTAGCTCGTTTTCTGCCATACTTCATTTAAATTGTATTGGTAAGCATATAGGCCTATGTTTTGGATCATGGGATGCCGAACCTTGACTCTGTTCTAACAACGCTGAATGCTAATACTGAAACTAATACAGCTAGAATATAGCTACCTTGGCCTAGTTTTCTCAACCAAGTTAAATAACAATGTGATGCTAAGTCGCTTAGCGACAAGAGGTAAAATTGCCTTCTGCAGAATATCAAGCTTGCTTAATAGAATGAATACCACTTCTTATAATATTTTGTGCAAAATGTTTGATGCCCAAGTACAGCACATATTGTTATACGGATCAGAACTATGGGGTTTAAATGTCATGTCTGCTGTAGAAAATGTACATCTTTTTTCACAAAAAAAATGTTACAGGTTCCTATCTTCACGCCTAATGTCATGGTCTATGGAGATTCAGGCAAGTATGAACTTCGTATTCATGCTGTTCTCCGCTCTATTAAATACTGGATTAGAATATTAAATATGAAGGATTCAAGAAATGTTCGTAAAGTGTATAACATGATGCGGTACGATGGAAATCACCAAAACTGGTGTGGTAAAATCAAGGAGTTATAAATTCATTTCAATTTTGAAGATGTATGGGATCTACAGCAGGTAGAACAGCCCCGGATATTTTTAAATAACCTGAAGTTGCGAATGATAGCAGAAAGTGATAACATATGGCAGCAAACCTTACAGAAGAGTAACGGGTATTTTATATACAATAATTTCAAACAGTCTCGGTATAAAGAAATGTATTTAAATCATATTAAACCAGTAGTAATAAGGAGACTGCTATCTCGCTTTAGAATGGGTGTAAGTGCCATTCTGACGCATAAATACAGATTTGTAAATGATAAGGAAACTGTGGGCCCTATGTGTACGGAGCACGAGGAAGATGACATTCATTTTCTATTGCATTGCCCAGTTTACCATGACCTGCGTGTCAAATATCTTAGACCATTCCATAGTCCACCAAATGAAATTTCTTTCAATTCTATGTTACAAATGGAAGATTCCAACATGATCACTGGCTTAAGTCTGTATATATATCACTCAATCCAACGCAGAAAAACATATTGTGACGCATTGTAATAGTTATGTAACATTATGCTTACTATGTGTACTTACTGTATTTTTGTATAATGCTTATTTTTGTACGGGCCATAGGCCTATCAAATAAATTATTCGTATTCGTATTCATGGCATGGCAGTCAATTAATGTGACAATGACCCCATTATCTGATTATTTCTCGAATTGAAAGAGACCGACCATCATGACTATAGTAGGTACATCGTATAGAGACCGACCATCATGACTATAGTGGGTACATCATATAGAGACCGACCATCATGACTATAGTGGGTACATCATATAGAGACCGACCATCATGACTATAGTGGGTACATCATAAAGAGACCGACCATCATGACTATAGTGGGTACATCTTAAAGAGACCGACCATCATGACTATAGTGGGTACATCATAAAGAGACCGACCATCATGACTTTAGTGGGTACATCATAAAGAGACCGACCATCATGACTATAGTGGGTACATCATAAAGAGACCGACCATCATGACTATAGTAGGTACATCATAAAGAGACCGACCATCATGACTATAGTGGGTACATCATAAAGAGACCGACCATCATGACTATAGTGGGTACATCATAAAGAGACCGACCATCATGACTATAGTGGGTACATCATAAAGAGACCGACCATCATGACTATAGTAGGTACATCATAAAGAGACCGACCATCATGACTATTGTAGGTACATCATAAAGAGACCGACCATCATGACTATAGTGGGTACATCATAAAGAGACCGACCATCATGACTATAGTAGGTACATCATAAAGAGACCGACCATCATGACTATAGTGGGTACATCATATAGAGACCGACCATCATGACTATAGTGGGTACATCATAAAGAGACCGACCATCATGACTATAGTGGGTACATCATAAAGAGACCGACCATCATGACTATAGTGGGTACATCATAAAGAGACCGACCATCATGACTATAGTAGGTACATCATAAAGAGACCGACCATCATGACTATAGTGGGTACATCATAAAGAGACCGACCATCATGACTATAGTAGGTACATCATAAAGAGACCGACCATCATGACTATAGTAGGTACATCATAAAGAGACCGACCATCATGACTATAGTGGGTACATCATAAAGAGACCGACCATCATGACTATAGTAGGTACATCATATAGAGACCGACCATCATGACTATAGTGGGTACATCATAAAGAGACCGACCATCATGACTATAGTGGGTACATCATAAAGAGACCGACCATCATGACTATAGTAGATACATCATAAAGAGACCGACCATCATGACTATAGTGGGTACATCTTAAAGAGACCGACCATCATGACTATAGTGGGTACATCTTAAAGAGACCGACCATCATGACTATAGTGGGTACATCATATAGAGACCGACCATCATGACTATAGTGGGTACATCATAAAGAGACCGACCATCATGACTATAGTAGGTACATCATAAAGAGACCGACCATCATGACTATAGTGGGTACATCTTAAAGAGACCGACCATCATGACTATAGTGGGTACATCATAAAGAGACCGACCATCATGACTTTAGTGGGTACATCATAAAGAGACCGACCATCATGACTATAGTGGGTACATCGTATAGAGACCGACCATCATGACTATAGTGGGTACATCATAAAGAGACCGACCATCATGACTATAGTGGGTACATCATAAAGAGACCGACCATCATGACTATAGTGGGTACATCATAAAGAGACCGATCATCATGACTATAGTAGGTATATCATAAAGAGACCGACCATCATGACTATAGTGGGTACATCATATAGAGACCGACCATCATGACTATAGTGGGTACATCATAAAGAGACCGACCATCATGACTATAGTGGGTACATCTTAAAGAGACCGACCATCATGACTATAGTGGGTACATCATAAAGAGACCGACCATCATGACTTTAGTGGGTACATCATAAAGAGACCGACCATCATGACTATAGTGGGTACATCATAAAGAGACCGACCATCATGACTATAGTAGGTACATCATAAAGAGACCGACCATCATGACTATAGTGGGTACATCATAAAGAGACCGACCATCATGACTATAGTGGGTACATCATAAAGAGACCGACCATCATGACTATAGTGGGTACATCATAAAGAGACCGACCATCACGACTATAGTAGGTACATCATAAAGAGACCGACCATCATGACTATAGTAGGTACATCATAAAGAGACCGACCATCATGACTATAGTGGGTACATCATAAAGAGACCGACCATCATGACTATAGTGGGTACATCATAAAGAGACCGACCATCATGACTTTAGTGGGTACATCATAAAGAGACCGACCATCATGACTATAGTAGGTACATCATAAAAAGACCGACCATCATGACTATAGTGGGTACATCATAAAGAGACCGACCATCATGACTATAGTGTGTACATCATAAAGAGACCGACCATCATGACTATAGTGGGTACATCATAAAGAGACCGACCATCATGACTATAGTGGGTACATCATAAAGAGACCGACCATCATGACTATAGTAGGTACATCATAAAGAGACCGACCATCATGACTATAGTGGGTACATCATATAGAGACCGACCATCATGACTATAGTGGGTACATCATAAAGAGACCGACCATCATGACTATAGTGGGTACATCATAAAGAGACCGACCATCATGACTATAGTGGGTACATCATAAAGAGACCGACCATCATGACTATAGTAGGTACATCATAAAGAGACCGACCATCATGACTATAGTAGGTACATCATAAAGAGACTGACCATCATGACTATAGTGGGTACATCATAAAGAGACCGACCATTATGACTATAGTAGGTACATCATAAAGAGACTGACCATCATGACTATAGTGGGTACATCATAAAGAGACCGACCATCATGACTATAGTGGGTACGTCATAAAGAGACCGACCATCATGACTATAGTGGGTACATCATAAAGAGACCGACCATCATGACTATAGTGGGTACATCATATAGAGACCGACCATCATGACTATAGTAGGTACATCATAAAGAGACCGACCATCATGACTATAGTGGGTACATCATATAGAGACCGACCATCATGACTATAGTAGGTACATCATAAAGAGACCGACCATCATGACTATAGTAGGTACATCATAAAGAGACCGACCATCATGACTATAGTGGGTACATCATAAAGAGACCGACCATCATGACTATAGTAGGTACATCATATAGAGACCGACCATCATGACTATAGTAGGTACATCATAAAGAGACCGACCATCATGACTATAGTGGGAACATCATATAGAGACCGACCATCATGACTATAGTGGGTACATCATAAAGAGACCGACCATCATGACTATAGTGGGTTACATCATAAAGAGACCGACCATCATGACTATAGTAGGTACATCATAAAGAGACCGACCATCATGACTATAGTGGGTACATCATAAAGAGACCGACCATCATGACTATAGTGGGTACATCATAAAGAGACCGACCATCATGACTATAGTAGGTACATCATAAAGAGACCGACCATCATGACTATAGTGGGTACATCATATAAATTTTAAAATTGTCCAATTTAAACCACACCAAATCATCTTCTTCCACTTCAAGTCGAGAATTGCGATAGCAATTCGCGGCTTGTAGTGGATGACAATAAATGAAATGAATCGGGCTTTAGGCCACCTTTGTGCACATATAGGCTAAACTGGGCGAGGAGAACCTCCTGAGGATGGTGAGATGATTGAGATGACACTGTCCTCCAGACACAGGATTCGAAATTCGAGCCCTGGCGGTCTGAGGCCGAGCACGCTACCTCTCGGTCACGGAGGCTCCCCACAATACTGACTTTCACACATGGATGGGGAAGAAACATTTTTGTTTCTTTGAAACCGCCGAGACCGGGAACCGAACCCCAAACTCTGGCGTGAAAGGCAGCGGTGCTAACCACTACCCTAGGGCCCCCGCCCGTAGTGGATGACGATGACAATGGTAAACTCAGGCTTGCTGACCCTTTTTTTCGTAACTGCAGACATGTTAACAGATATATTTGATCACATTCATGACATTGCACAGTTTTCACTGAGCAAGATAAATGCTGTGCCAGATCAAAATCTGAGCTGAATTATAAAAACGTCCGAAAGTTGTGACCTGTCCACGGAATACGGCGTTGTCTCATCGGTGTCGGCTCGATCACTGAAGATAAGCAACGTCGCGCCCGGTTCATAATCATGGATGGGTGACCGCCTGGGACACCAGGTGCCGTATACACTAGGCATGCACACAAGGCTGAATTATATCATGAATGATATAATGAATGCTAATGATATAATGAATGCTCAGTTACAGTAATACTCCCGTGGCGCGATGGCACAATAGTGCGTACTGCCACATACTATACAGATCATTGTTGCACATTCAGACCTGAATTTAGATCAATGTTCATCGCTATCATGCAGGCCACAAATGTAAAATACAGAATCCAAAACATCACCCAGACAACTGAACTAGAGTCTATTTTAAGCAGCCGAAGAAACTACGAAGATAAATTATATTGAGATAGTTTTTAGATACATCAGCAGATCAGGGCACCCAATGAGTGCCCCGCAATACAGTAACAGTAGCAAATACACCACATATTATGCACATAACAATCAGGGACCTAAAAAAACAAAAGGGGCCGGAGCCGGCGGAGGTTATGCCCAAATTTCTAATAATACGAAATGACTTTAGGCCACCTTTGTGCACATATAGGCTAAACTGGGCCAGGAGAACCTCCTGAGGGTGGTGAGATGATTGAAATGACATGTCCTCCAGACACAGGATTCGAAATTCGAGCCCTGGCGGTCTATGGCCGAGCACGCTACCTCCCGGTCAAGGAGGCTCCCCGCAATAGTGACTTTCACATGAGGATGGGGGAGAAATATTTTTTGTTTCTTTCAAACCGCCAAGACCGGGAACCGAACCCCGAACTCTGGAGTGGAAGTCTAATAATACAATGAATGACAGTCACAACACAAACTAGAGGGGAATTGTGACTTTTCAAGTAACAATAATGTTTGGACTATGTTTTGTGCGTTTTTTTGCGACCATTTTAAATAGTGTTGGGTTATTTTTATTATGAGAGATTGATTGGAATTTTAGACTTCTGGATTCTGACTTTCTGTAGGTTTAATGCTGTATCACTGTCTGCGACGCTGGCCAATCATTAAAACAACATTTCGTCGACGTTTCGTATTTGATGGAATTACAACTGTTAGTTCAATGTTAAAATGCAGAATTTGAAAGGTTCTACTGTTCATATCAAACACCTGATGTTGGCTCACTGCTGAGCAACTCTCTGCGACGCTGGCCCCACATTGAAACGTTATTGGATATGGGCCTCTGTATTTTAATTGATTAAATGTAGAGGGTTTTCAAAGGGTGCTAGCCAGTCTTGTCGCCTCTTGACAATGGGCCCCTATAAGTATATTGACTGGCCAAGATTAATTCATGGACTTCTGCCGACCCAGCAAACACGCGACATTGGGCCATTGCTGGGTTAATGTTGACATTAACCCAGCAATGGCTCAACGCCCCGTGTTGGCTGGGGACAAGTACATCAATGTACCAACATTGATCAACATAGTGATCCAGAAAATACTGAAAAAAATCCCGAAGAACATGACGTAGGTCTATGACTTAGAAAAGTCATAGCACACCTCCACAAAACCTAAGGATCATTGTGCCAAGGTTTGAAGTCGATTGGATAAAAATTCAGTGAGTAACTGAGTAATAGCCCTCGACATAGAATAATAAAAGTGTCGAGATCCATACAAAACTTAATATATTTGGACCAGAAGGTCCAAACGTAATTACAATGACAATACACTACTATAAGTATAACGTTAGGCCTAAACTGGCTAAAGCCAATATCATATTATCAAAATATTCGTATAATGATTACACTGACACACAGAATAGGCTCTGAAAGGCTGCTACACCGGGTAGCCTACACACGGCTGGAATAACCTCTATTTCCTTATTAATAGCAATATCATCTTTTACCATGTTTAATGTAAGAAAATGCTCGGTTTACCTGTGACTGTCACTGTGTATTCGTTGTGGTTGTACACAAGCATGTGTTGTTTCCGCCGGTAGTGTGCACGCGTCCGGCGTACGCTATTTGCTTACAATTTTGAGGCCTCCTACGGGGTGACAATTAACCAGTTACATAGTATGCAATTACTGGGGTCTAGACTTTTGTAAAAAGCCCGCTAATATTCACTTTGACGTCGTAAAAGTACTTCTTAATTATAGATTAAGAGACAGTATTATTTGACAAGTAGTCACCAGGTGGTTATATAGATTGACGCTGGTCCAACATTGTAACGTAGTGTGCCCTATTTCGGTCATAGCCCTAATTCGGTCATAGTAACTTTGGGATCCCCTTACCACGTGCTTGTCACCTTTAGCAGACAGAGAAACAACGAAACGAAAACAGAGACCATATTACAGCATAATGCCGGCATTTAAAGCTTTTTATTTACATTTTATTTAATAGAAATAGCCATTTAAAAATGGGACGTACCAAATCGTATACCTGGCATATGTACTACATAAAAATATTGTACCCTTGCACGCCACGAAAAAATACTATGTGATCGATATTACACCTCAATATGAACGCTAATTAGTTCTCAATAGATCGCCAGAAGGCCTACTAGCGCCGTGAAGCTGGAAGAAGTCATTTTATTCACTTAAAACTCTGCTGCAAAATATGACTGGATTGGGACCCGATAAAAGCTTGTTTTGACCGAATTGGGTCACCATTAATACTCAAAGGTCCCTTAATCGGTCAATGAGGCCTAATTCAGTCATAGGGTGTCCTAATTCAGTCACACCGTATAACCAAATAAATCAAGTGGGCCTACACAATTACTTCTATATATATATAGATATTTATCTTCACACGTGTGACGTCGGAATTTATGGGAAGATGAAAGTCGCAATTTTAAAGAATATACACCAAATTAGGATGCTAATGGGGGACAAGTGGGTCAGCAAAACTAGAATTCTCGCTGTGTTTCGGGTTGTTTAGGCCACCTTTCTGCACATATAGGCTAAACTGGGTCAGGAGAAACTCCTGAGGATGCATGGTGAAATGAATGAGATGACACTGCCCTCAAGACACAGGATTCGAAAGGTCTGAGGCCGAGCATGCTACCTGTCGGTCATGGAGGCTCCCCACAATATTGAATCTTTACGAGTGCACATGGAAGAAACATTTTGTTTCTTTGTAACTTGAAAGGCCAGGATTGGGTTTGCACCTGCGACCTCCGATTTTCCAAGCAGGCAGCTTTAACCACTGCACCAGGGTCCCCGCATCTGTCGTAAAGGAGTCATTCAGAAAGTTCAATCTGAATGCAATTGATCAGCAACTAATACATACTCAAGCTCCACAAACATCAGTTTCAAACCAGTTACACGAACTTTGTAGCCTACCTGAGTATCAGTTTAACCAAGGAGGTTAAAGACCTCCTTGGTTTAACAGACAGCGGACTGAATGACATGGAATCGTTTTTTTTTTAATTTCATAGGCCTACTTATGTGGTATCCCCGTCTGTCATCCCTGATTGTTCAGTAGTTGTAGCTGTTGGAATAGTAAATATTTCGTGTAGACGTTGTCCGCCAATTTTGCATAGGCCTTAGCAAAAATATACTTTTCTGATGATAGACGCGAAAAGTCGTGCTGATGATAACTACCCAGGGTAGGCCCACGTGTACGCAACATGTGGCTTTCTCTAATTGTCCATAGGCCATAAGGTTAATCAGTACCAAAAAGTTGACAATTTTCTAATCATAATGACCATGTGAGTATGTGCATTGTGATACATATTCAGTATGATAAACATTTCAGATGAGTAGCTTAACTAAGATGGCGGAAAATTCAAAATGGCGCGAATTTAAGCTAAATTGCATGTGTGCTTACATACGTGAAGAGTTGATCATACAAATCAAATGTATACATACTTAATGGTGTATTAGAAGCAGGAGAACACTGGACCAATGTTAATACTCAATGCCGTTTACAACCATCATAGCTGACTTGAAATCAATAAATCTTGCTGACTCAGTTCACTTACTAGACAATGTCAATCACATTATAATATTCGATCTCAGCTGACAAGTATCACGTCCCCCATATCGTTTTTTTTCTAGCCTGCTAATGGATGCTTTGTTTGATGATGGGCCTAATCAGGGGAGATCAATTAAGATAATAAAAATTAAATGCCTATCGCATATCCTCTGGGTCAAGGCCGAAATGTTCGTGCAAAATATAAATTTGATCCATCAATGACGAGGTGGTCTGTATAACCATGAAGAAAAAAACCTAAATACATGTTTGGTTGTTGTGGTGTAACAGATGACAAGATACACTTTGGTGTTCCAGTTTCAAATCAACAAAATAAGTTTTCCTTGCGACTCATAAAGATGCAGTGTTGTGAGTGTGTGAAACAGCGGTCTGTAAAAGTATTATTTCAGGGAGGTATGCTCCCAGACCCTACGAGCAGGGCGCCTGCTGGCGACGAGCGTAGGTTCTGGGCTGAAAACATAAACTAAATTTTCAATTCATTTAACTTGGAATCTCCGGGATAATCATGTTGAGTTCCGCATTAGAATGGTTTAAGAAGTATTGATGCATGTCAGCCTTCACTTCTATGAAAAAATATTGGGCTGTGGAATAACAACTGTGGAGATTCAACTGCAATAACAAATAAGAGAAATACGTTATCTGTATAGTCCAATCGAATGATTAGGTCTACTGTGAGATATGGCAAATACATGCATTATCATCTGTGTCCAATTATTTCAAGGGAAACAAAATCAAATTTATCATGGAGAAGTACCATTGAAGTTATAGACCAGTCTATGCATGTTTTTGTTCTTTTAGTTGTACCCCAGTTGCCTCTATGTCTGTATTTGGCCTGGTGCTTTTCTGGGCACAGATGTGTTCTAAAGCAAGGGAAATATGGATTCAATTCCAGTCCAGCTTACGTTGGACACCACAGCATTGTAGGCCTACAGTAGTTGTACTTTTAGGGGGCCACAATTCAATTAGCAGGGGGAGGGGGAGCTGGAATATTTTTTTAAATAAACATTTTCAGGCAAAATGTTCGTGAAATAAATGATTGCAACATAAACTCCTGAGCAACATTTTAATGACCATTAAAGCAATTTTGATTGATTGACCCTTAAATGTGTGCAGCAAAGCGCACCTTAAATTCAATACTAGGCCTAATATGACATCTAAATTGATTTTGTAGACAGAAAAGTTTTAAGGAAGTTAAATAAATAACGTTACTTGTCTCCAGACACAAATGGAAAGAAATAAGTGTGAAAGTCCAAAAGATTGAAAGTGAAATAAATAAATTTGTCCGAATAAAAAAACTCGATCCGCCCCCCTCTCCTAGGAATTAAAGGGTGGCTCCTTTATCGTGTTTATTTGTGATACAATAATATTATTGTCAATAATAAAGTTAAAATATGTACGCTGACCGAATTAAGACCCCATGACCACTTTAGGTCGCCAACTATGACTTATTTGGGACACCGGGTCCCTATTCAGTCATAACAGATTTATTTTTTACAAACGTTCATAATTTTTGCTTTTTATAGCATTTTCTCTCATTTTGAAGAGAACTGTTGATACAATGATGAAAATTTTATTTTAAAAACATTTGTGTTAGTTGCTAATGCACTGTGAAATAGGAATATTTGAAATTGTGAAAATTATGACTGAATAAGGGCACCTTACGTTACAAATGTTATAAGCAAGGCATTATACCCGCCGTCAGATTAACTTGTATCGCATGTTTTTCGACGATTTCTCAGTCAATTCTCAACCGATTTTCATTAAATTTTTGTATGGACTATTTGCGAGTTACTCGGCGACTACCGTGAAATTTTCATCAGAAAATATTGTTTAGCTAAAAAGTTAGACCATCTGGCATGTAATGCAATTCAGGGCTAAAAACAAACTTTAATTTGACCAGTTTAATGGGTTTATAGAGGGACGTCTTAATTTCAAATTTACTACATGTCAAATGGTCTAACTTTTGAACCACATATTATTTTTTGATGAAAATTTCGCGGAAGTCGCCGCCTGACCCGAAAATAGTCCTTGCAAAATTTCATCAAAATCGGTTGAGAATTTACTGAGAAATCGGCGAAAAACATGCGATACAAGTTAATCTGACGGCGGGTTTTTATACATGTATTATTATTTTTGGTTACCACCCATGCTTCACTGTCCCCTCATACACGCAGGGTCCGCATAGTAGGTGTTTAAAACACGGGATACATTATTTTTTATCCTCGTTAATTTTTATCCAATCTTTAAAAAGAATAGTCATATGGTTTATAATAGGATAAAATCTCTCAGCTGATGATCATCGTTTTAAAGTCAACAATAGATATTATTTTGAATAAATAATAAACAATGGTATGTGTGGTATGGGGCCAAAGAGTGTCACCGTGTTGAAGCCCACCTGGTGAGTAACTAGTGCTGAACTGGGAATATTTGAGTACGAAGGCCGGTAGTGGACTAAATTATATGAAAGTGGACTATTGTTGATATCACAGGTGAACGTTTAAGGTCACACCTGATATTTTAAAGGGACTGGCCCAGGCTAAAATCATCAAAAAATCGGTGATTTTATTTCGGGTTCTTAATATGACCATATGATGTAAACATGTACATAGACTAGAACTGCAAATTTTTATAATTTTTGTGCTGCGCATTCACCAGTTAGGCTAGATATAGAGACGAAATTCACGCATTTCCTATTTTTGACATGGTTGTCAATAATTAGAAATCAGGAATTGGCCAGCATTACACTAACCTATCTCCAAGGTATCATTGCTGGGGCACTACCGCCTCAGTTTATTTATTACCAGATTCACAATATCACGCCCACTGCCCCATACCCCCGCCTCCCGCAAACGTAGTGCGTGGTCGATTACACTGCAGAATGCGTTTTTTATGAATATTTATGAGTTTTGACCTAATTTCTATCTGACAAATAGAGACCTAGCAGATATTATGTCCTTGACATTGTTAACCTCAAGGTCAGACCTACACGTGGTCAAAACAGGTGAAAGGGTGAAGAAAATAACGTTACTTCAGTCACGTTTTGATGGAGAAGTTACATGGTGAGGACGAGAGGGGGATCTTGACAGGAAAAATAAAATGTAAAAACTAGAAGTTTCTCATCCCACATTGCTATTTTGGCCTGGCTGTTTTGTGCAGGTTTACAACTGAGGGTGCATATGGGTTAAAAAACGAATCAAACGAACGGCGAATCGCCTGTTCTTAGGATCCGAACATCAAGGATTACAGTTTATAAATAGTGGAAAAAACGAACCTAAAAAATTATATCTATTTTTATCTATATTGATATGATTTTTCCCTTATAAAAAGTGAATAGTGATCGAAGCCAAAAAATGGGTAAAAAGTGAAGTGAGAATAATCCATAATTTCCAGGACCCATGTGTACTATAACAACTATATATGGATTGCATTCTATTAACACTGCCATGAAGCTTTTTAAAAGCACATGTTATTATGTGCGTATCACATAACCTGATAACACTTAAGATCAATTTAATGTTAAAAGTGGTATGTGGATATGTATACAAATAAGTCGTTTTAATTGGATTCAAACTTTTACTTCCTTTACTGTCAATATTTAAACTTCCCGTAATTTCCGTTTCAATTTTATTTCATTATGTCAAATAAGTAGATATGATGGTTTTACTCTAATTGCCTTAAGTCAAAGTTATTTGTTAATTAGACAGTTGTGAATCAAATAGAGTTGTGGGTACTTATCGTACTAAGTCCTGATGGCCGCCATCTTGGACGCCATTTTAAATAACTGAAACCAATAAGTGTGATAATGCCTAAGTTTTTGTACTGATACAAATCCTTTAATAGTGAATAATTTGTTATAAATTATCATTTTGTCCCTATTGACATTCTAGAAGTGTTCAGTACAAAAGCTCCCCGGAAAGGGTTAAATGTTTAAAATAAATATAATGATAAATTCGATTGTTTTAAATGACATTTTATGGGGTGATACAGAACAATTTACTGACTACTAAACTAGTTGAAATTGTGTATAACAAAAGAAAATTCATTTATAATTGCACTGCATGTTTACGCAAATTCCTAGGTCTGACTATACGTCGGCAGCCATCTTGGACGACATCTTATTTTATAATTAATTAGATTAATTAATTGTCATTACCATAGTCACTGTATTGATACCAATCCTTCACCATTAATATGGAATAATTATTATAGATAACAATCTTGTCCTAATTGACATCACTAAGGTGTATGATAAAGAACATTTGGGGTATAAAGGGTTAAAAATAATGATCAGAATTGTCTGAGAGTGGCCTAGCTGCATTCAGTAACTCTAAACTAGTTGAAATGGTGTATTACAACAGCAAATTGAGCTAAATTTGCCCAATTTACACTATTTCTTAAGTATGACTATATGCCGGCGGCCATCTTGGACGCCATCTTGAATTACAAAAAATTGCACCACTTTTAAACTCTACACCCCCCCCTGGTGATGACCCCCAGGCATGTCCCTAACACCCGGTATCATCAGAAACTATCTAGCTTTCAGTGTATACCTGAGTGTTATTTTTGGGCACTTTGTTTGATTTATTTCGACATGCGATCTTTGCCGTAATGGGTAGGTCCATCAACCCTTACAGCACGGGGATCGAATTTACACGTCAGAATCTGACGTCTGTAGACGTCGGATTCTGACGTCTAAAGTCCATCCCCGCACCGAAAGAATTAAAATATCTATAATGGTCGTAGACACATAACAAAGGTATTCACATGAAGCAGACAGATCTTACTGAGACATTTATGATGATTTCAAATTGAAAAAAACCCTTTGGTCTTCATGTATAAGGTATTTCAGCATTGTAAGGGCTGAATATCCAATCAGCAGTCGTCATTTCGTTATGGTGATGGGTAGAGCACCTCAGCGTTTTCTCAGTGTTCTAATGTGAAGATCCACACTTCTACCCATCAATGAAATGAAATGAATCGGGCTTTAGGCCACCTTTGTGCACATATAGGCTAAACTGGGCCAGGAGAACCTCCTGAGGATGGTGAGATGATTGAGATGACACTGTCCTCCAGACACAGGATTCGAAATTCGAACCCTGGCGGTCTGAGGCCGAGCACGCTACCTCTCGGTCACGGAGGCTCCCCACAATACTAACTTTCACACGTGGATGGGTAAGAAACAATTTTGTTTCTTTCAAACCGCCGAGACCGGGAACCGAACCCCGGACTCTGGCGTGAAAGGCAGCGGTGCTAACCACTACCCTAGGGCCCCCGCCCAATAACAGATTTAGGGTGAATTCACCTAGAACGCACACCCTTAACCCTTAAAGCGCTGATTATTTTTTATATATTCCATGGAGACCAAAGTGTGGTTTTTCAATTTGAAATCATCATAAATGTCTTAGTTAGCTCTTTATGATTCATTTGAAAACCACAGCACAGAGTGATACATGGGCCGATACCGATATACGACCATTGCGCAGATATCTGTGTGCATATATACCAATACCTTGTGAATGTCCAGGGTTGTGTACCACATGATAACTAAAGACAAATGATATATCCTTTCCACTGCCATAGCGTATTAAACCGGATCGTTTTTGCGGCCCTCTCAGAAACAGTACCATACAGGGTAGGCATGCCACAGCGCACTGGATCGTAGTGAAACAACGGCCTTCTCACAAACACCATCGTATGTCGCAGACCTGTCAGTAGTTTTCATCCTCATTCCATTTTATTCATTATTAAAACTATTTTTGTCAAGGTGGTAAATAACTCACACTTGTAAGCTTTGATATGCAGAGAGTATTTCCCCATTTCTTCCAAGTAAACTTGTCGGCATGCTTCTAACCTATCATGATGTTTACTAATTAGTGATTATAAATGGATAGTTATAAGATTATGTGAAATAAGCTATTTCGTCACTTTTACATGCTTTAAATGTTATGACATAGATATTAAATATACCTGATTCTACACCTGCAACCTTTAGATTTATGTCTTGTGAAGACATATTGGTTTTCATAACATTTCTTTTTTAATTAATTCTGCACACATTATCTTGATAATGAACAGAGGGGTCAATAACAGAACATTACACTATGGCTGTTCCACGGCATTTCGTCTGGTTACGATTTAATACGTTGTAGCGTAGCTATGCCCAGCCGCCCCGTAGCACTTAATGTGTATCCATCACCACGGCACAATACGTTACAGCGTTGATACATGCCAGCCACTCACAGCACACACGATACATTGTCACAATGTTGGTTTAATGCTGGGTCAGCATCGTTGATGCTGGACCAGTATTAATCTAGCATTGAGCCTAGTATCGTGTGTGCTGGGTGCTGTCATCTCCGTGTGTATCTACACGGCCGTGCCATGTTGACCTTTCTGTTATTCTAGTACATTCCAACAAGAGTAAATTACGGCATATCATAAGACATGTTAGTATTTTTGTCTTTATGCCGTTGTCTTCATTAGAAGAACTACATTTCCCAATGTGGTAGGCCTAAGCAACTCACACTTGTAAAATTTGATAGCAAAAAAACAGTCAACCATTTCGTTCTGGTAAGTTTGTCGGCATTGTTGTCAATTGTAAGCTATATTATGATGCTCTTTAAACTTGAACATTGGATAGATGGCGATAATAATGTGCAGTGATATATTTTCCCAAGCGGACAAACAAACTAATAAACAAACAAACGCAACCAAAAACATAGAACTCTAAAAAATAAGTCATATTTGCGATACCTTGATCCAACCACGCTGAGTTTAATTTTTAACTTAAGTGACTTAACAATTTTAGACCTACACACCTCAAATATTGTGATATATGTTTAACATACCTGGCTATGTAAATTCAACCTTTATAGTTGGATGTCTCATCAGCAAATATTAGGTTTATAATATTGATACTCCCTACTAATTATATTAATCATAGTCATGTGGATTCATGACAAAAGACTACACTGGGTGCCATACACCATTCTACTTTCCCTTCAAACGCAAAAAGTTGCCCCGATGCCTTTTCAATGGTGGGCCAGCATCACAGGCGGTCCAGATGCATTAGGTAGAGTAACCATGAACGCTGTGTAGACGGTAACCCATAACGTAACAAATCGTTATATCTCACCTCGCATGTCTGCCGTAGCGTAAAAATACGTAATAGCGGCAGCTGCTCTATACATGAATAAGAGAGATTTTGAGGTATATCATAGTGTTTGTGAGAGGGTCGATTTTTCCATCCGTTTTGATACGCTGCGGCATAGCTGTGGTATATCTACCCGGCAGTGGAAAGGATATGGTCTGGTTGCTGAAGTGAATCGCCTCGCTCAACCCTTTCAGTGCGGGGACCGACTTTATACGTCAGAATCTGACGGTCCCCACACTGAAAGGGTTAAAATATTTCTAATGGCCGTAGACTCATAATATTTGTAATGGCCGTAGACCTATGACATAGGTATTCAAATGAATCAGAAAGAGCTAACTAAGACATTTATGATGATGAAAAAACCCCTTTAGTCTCCATGGTTTAAACACAAATAATTCCGCGCTGTAAGGGTTCAGCATGTAGCATTAAACTGATGGTGGCTTGATGTTAGCCGTGTCGTCCTCTCCGACGCCGTGGATTGATGTATCTTCTTTACCCGAAAAATCTAACATGGCGATGACTGAGAGCGATCCCGACCCAATGGTTAGAACAATCGCTCTCCCGACCCAATGGTTAGAACAATGTCCATTACTTTTTAATGACTGTGCGACCTCTGAGCTGAGCATGCGGACATGGAACTGAAATGTTACTAATACTAAAAAAGCTATTTTCGACCTGATTATTGACCGATATATTCAGATATGACAGTCCAAATAAATGTCCCACGGTTTTGTATGCTGTAAATCTGTGGGGCTAGCTTGATGTTGGGCCGACGTCGTCGATGTTGGATCGACATTAATCTAACAATCTGGGTCTTCTGATTAGTCAACTGTGCCGGGGACAGACCTGAGCGAGTGGAGACAGTGGCGTGAATATGAGTGGGGGGGGGGAGGGGGGGCTCTGGCAATGGTCCAAAATAAGTGTCATTAATTCAATTTTCCTCTTGTTACGTGGCTTTCACAGATAGAAGGGCGGGGGCCCTAGGGTAGTGGTTAGCACCGCAGCCTTTCACGCCAGATGTCGGGGTTTGGTTCCCGGTCTCCCCGGTTTGAAAGAAACGAAAATGTTTCTTCCCCATCCACGTGTGAAAGACAGTATTGTGGGGAGCCTCCGTGACCGAGAGGTAGCGTGCTCGGCCTCAGACCGCCAGGGTTCGAATTTCGAATCCTGTGTCTGGAGGACAGTGTCATCTCAATCATCTCACCATCCTAAGGAGGTTCTCCTGGCCCAGTTTAGCCTATATGTGCACAAAGGTGGCCTAAAGCCCGATTCATTTCATTTCACAGGTAGAAGCAGAATCGTTTCCAGGTCAACTGCTGCCTTATCAGGCCTCCTATGCGGCGGCGGTGGTGAACATAGAGCTTATACTTCATTTTGTGCCTAGAAAGCCTCATTCTGTGCTCAAAATGCATCATTGTGGGTCTAGAAAGCTTCATTCAGTACCCAGAACTGTTTACTTTTATTATTCGCCTGGTGTTTGTTCCTAGCCAAGCACACTTCGACATGAGATAGATCCACAACTAATAGGCTACATTTAAATCTAATATTCAACTGGTGACTGAAGATATTATCAAGCGGCCGAGTGAACAGTTTGCACTCTGCTACTAGAGCATAGCACATTGGGACATGAGATTGATCCAATAGAGTATATCTACTACTTTTAGATCTAATATTCATCTGGTGACTGGATAGATTTTTTATATCAAGCGGTCAAATGAACAGTTCAAGTGAACAGGTGAATTTACCTAGAACGCACACCCTTAACCCTTAAAGTGCTGGATATTTTTTATAAATTACATGGAGACCAAAGGGTTTTTTCAATTTGAAATCATCATAAATGTCTTAATTAGCTCTTTCTGGTTCTTTTGAATACCTGTGTTATGGGTTTACGGCCATTACAAATATGTTTCTTCTTACAGCGCGGGGATGGACTTTAGTCGTCAGAATCTGATGTCTACAGACGTCAGATTCTGACGACTAAAGTCAGTACCCACGCTGTAAGGGTTTTTATTTCTCCAATCAACCTGAACGCGCCACTATACATTATCAGTGATGCTTTCATGTTTATACTTTTTTTTTTTTTTTGTAGTAATATAAGATCAGAAATCAATGTTGGTCTAAAGTGGTCGTTTTGG
This sequence comes from Flabesymbios commensalis, assembly GCA_964017125.1. Lineage (NCBI taxonomy): Eukaryota > Metazoa > Annelida > Polychaeta > Terebellida > Flabelligeridae > Flabesymbios > Flabesymbios commensalis. The sequence goes on along the minus strand of OZ024904.1, from coordinate 3,001,011 downwards.
GAACGTACGTCGTTCTTAAGACTCCCACGGCCATTATCTGTATAGAGCATAAAGCGCCCATCCAGTCAATGCTTGTGAAAGTGGTGGCTGGATGTTTTTGGCACAGGGTCTGTTACAGGGTTGATGGTCAGCTTAACCATTACAACGCTGACAGATTTTGTATAAACCATGGAAAGGGCTTTTTTCAATTTGAAATCATCATACATGGCTTAGTTTGAGCCCACTGCCATTATAAATAGTTTAATTCTCTTAGTGCGGGCACAGTTTTTAGACTGCAGAATCTGATGTCTAGAGATTTTAGATTATGACGTATAAAGGTTTAAGGTTTGAAAGGTTTAAGGTTTGAACAAGTTAAATGCCTAGAAAGTCCACTACCCCCTTTGCGTTTTAGAATCAAATGGAATGGGTGATTTGGGAAAAATATAAAAGTTTTGTCAAACATTCATTACCCAATGCTGTTTCAATGGGCCAGCGTCGAAGACGGTTGGCCAATATTAAAACAGCATTTGGAAAAAATAACGCATATCCATCAGCCATACAGAAATAGACAGAAAATATACCTTTGCATTGTGACGAAGTTTTTTTGTAAGACCTTTGATAGTTGGTACCCATGTTGCGCTTACAATTTTTTGAAAAGCTATAAGAAAAAGCACTATGTTACGTCTTCGCTTTTGAGATGATTGCCATCTGAGATGATTGACGATAAAACGCAATCAACGTTAGCTCATATCTCACCTCTTTACTATTCGTTTTGTAACAAACTTCGTGCAGATAAGCGGGCAGTACGAGATGTAGGCATTCTAGCTTCTGACCAATTCCAAGCAGATATTCATCCCCTACCACAATTAAAAACGTTTGAAGCTATTTCTAAATGTATCAGAAGCAATTCGTTCCGTGGTTTTGTTGTCGGCCTGTGTAGGATTTAAACCGGTACATGTCTATTTTTTATGATTCTCAAGATTTCCTAGAGAACATAATTCTACTACATGACGATTTGTATATTGGTAATTTCCAACTTACATCTAGACAAGAAAACCAATAAATTCACTGAAGTCTTCACATGTTTCGATCTCAAGCAGCATTTGTATTTTCCAACTCATGTTCATGGTCATTGGCTAGATATTTTAATCACCAAACGCATCTCCAATTCTACCAATAAGTTTTTCGGCAGCGGGTATTTCGGACCACCATGAGGTCATAACAGAAATTGACGGTTGTAAGACAAATTGGAACAAAGGTAATGTATCGTTTTGAAAAATAAACAACATTGACTATGAATCGTTTCAATGAGATATTTTCAATTCGGATCTAATAAAGAAACCAGAGATAGATCGCTCAGCACTCTGTTAACAGTATGATTCTGTCCTTAGCTTTAATTTGTACAAGCCCGCTCCTGTAAGTACAAAGTCTCCATGGATAACTCCGAAAATAATAAAGGCCTAAACCTTTGCCACGTTCTCGAACGCACACATCTTGATCGTTCTCGTCACAAACAGCACTGCAACCTGTGTAATATAATGATGACAAAAGCGAAATCGACATATTTCAGAAAATCCTCGTTGCTTATGGAACTCCATAAATAGAATTCTGCACAGAATTCCACGGCTGTCTCTGCCAGTATTCGCATAAGTAAAATCACTTTTGACCATTTCTCGAAATATTTTGTTGATTAAATTAAAACTATTGTTTCAAATTTCCAGAAAAATAAAGAATATTCCATAGGTGCAAAAAATATTATTCGGATATAAAATAAAAAAATTTGAACGTGCGACAGAAGATGAAATTATAAAGCTTATTTTGGGCTCATCGTCAAAATCATCTGATCTGGATCCCGTTACTACAAGCGTGCTGAAAAATTGTCTTGATATAATAATAATTCCCATCACTAATATAATAAACATATCAATGGAAACTAGTACATTTCCTCAAAACGTGAAATAAGCTCATGTAAGATCACTACTTGAAAAAACATCTCTTCCTCAAAACGAACTGAAAAATCACAGGCCTGTATACAACTTGAGCTTCATTTCCAAAATCTTAGAAAAGGGGTGGTAGCCAATCGGCTGCAACTCATGTAAAAAATAACCATCGATTTTATCCATTACAATCAGCCTATAGGAAACATCATTCTACAAAATCGGTTCTACTGAAAGTACATAATGATATCATTATCAGTTTGGACAAGGGTGAAGTTACCGCTCTATCCTTGCTTGACTTGTCGGCCGCTTCGAAACCACTCACCATGCTATATTAACAGATATTCTCTGAGAGATATGGAATATCTAGGCAGTGTCAAATTTGTTTTAAAAAAATAGGCTCTAATCCGTAAAAAATATAAACATTTCATTTCTCTACTGAAGGAACATTACGATATCATTATTAGCATGGACAAGGGTGAAGTTTTAGCTCTGACACGGCTTGACTTGTCGGCTGCTTTCGACAGCAATGACCATGCTACATTAACAGATAAACTCTCAGATTGGTATGAAATATCTTAGTATGCTCAAATTTGGTTTTCTTCTTCTTGGAAAATTGGGCATCAATCCATAAAAAAAAGACATTCTGTCAGATAAAGTCACACTCTTATATGTAGTTCCACGCGTCACTGTTCTGGGACCACTGCTCTTTGCTTTTTGCACTACACTACTCAGAGCTATTATCTCTAGTTTCGACATCAACCACAATCTTCATGTCGATGACACTCAAATTTACACGACCTTATCAGTTTCAAACGCTAAGGAATATCTTGAGAAGCTGGAACATTGTTTAATGTGTGTGTCGGTCTGGATGCCAGGGTCTAAACTTCGGCGAGAAAAAATCCTAAATAATTTCCCATGCTTAATATTCTAGGTCAAGACACATATCCATGTGCACCAGCGAAAAATCTTAGTATTTAACAGTGGCCTGAATTTCTGAAAACACATATCCCAATTAAACATGTAGGTCATGCTTCTGTCATATCTGAGACCTGCGTCAAATTCAAAAAAGGCTGCCCTCAGTTCTTGTCAATCAAACAAATTGCAGTGGCACTGGTCAGTAGTAAGTTATTGTGACTCACTCTTTCACAACATGACAGAAAAGGATATCGCTAGATTACAACACGTTGAGAACTGCCCTGCTATAGTGGTAACCAATGCCCCACGTTTTAGTCGTTCCATTCATATTCTAAAAAAATACATTGGCTTCCTGTCAAGTTTCCCATAATTTTAAAATATGCACAGTAAATTTCCGAACCCTAAAAAACAACCAACCTGCATATCTGGCTGACTTAATTGTTCGGCCGAAATTGTTAAAATATCTACGCTCCACAAATTTAAACAGATTTGTTGTTCCCCGTATTAAAAAACAAGATTCAGTCAAGATATTTCTAACTGGCCCAGTCTCTAAGGGAACGCTCTACCTGTGCCCATTCGTGATGCGATGCCCAAACAATTGTACCATTCCGGAAATAACTTGAAGCTATACATTCAACATTCACATACAAAACTTGGATTCAATTATTACCGCTGAAGCAATAGTGGTGCCTATCACTGGGAAACAGTACCATGACAGGTCAGAAGCTAGAATGCCGACATCAGAAACCGGGTAGTTGTTCGAAGATAGCTGCGAACAACTTATCAAATCAAAGATGGCCACCAAATCAAAGATGGCCGCAAATAAGATGACTATACCTAAAGTAAAATGACCTCACACAAGACAATAGTCATATCAAATTCAAGACAACCGCCGAATCCAAGATGGCCAGCCACATGACTATGTATACATATAAATTCCAAGATCGAAAAAGGGAAAGTCCACGAGCTGAGTGTGTCACCCGGTGTGCCTGCGAGATCAGGATAATCAAGTGGCCTTGATTTTGCATCCATTATTCATTGATAGGCTGTGATTAGATAGATATTTGTCATTATTCAGTCGGAATTCTGCATTAAAATGTCTGTAAATGGCATATTGATAATTAATATATTGATATGGCATTTTAATATATTTACATTATTTTGCGTCATAATGTCAGTATAATTATGGCTTTACAATGTCAAGATATTGCACTATAAATACTAAAAATGGTCAGAAAATGAAGGGCAAACGTCATGAGTTGTCACTATAAGGGAATGATAGGGCATTTTAATACCATAAAATGACATTTTTATATCATGATCATAATTAAATAATAATTATCAAAACAGAATACTTCTAAACTTATTGCTACGTGCCTTTTAATATTTACAAATAACATTTTGTGTTTACTGTACTTTAGTATGTTCTCTTCTCTTGTAAGCTAATAAATGAAATGAAAAATGAAATATCAGGATAAGACATTTCAATACTATATTGTAGTGCGATTAAGTCATAAGGATATGTTATTATAATGTCAGTAGGCCTATAGGGTATACGAATGGCAGAATATGGTATATGTGATAATATGGACAGATGTGTATTAATATTTCAAAAAGAATGTCAGGATATGGCATATGCCCTATTAAGAGCAGCATATAGGCATTGATGTACAGGTGTTCTGTGTTTACTGGGTTTACAACAACAGTATATGAGGTCACGGTAACATTGATATGATACCACACAATTACAAGCATTTGTTTTATGACATTTTCTAGCTCTGCCAACGAGATTTACACTGATTAGAGAATTAATTAACTGACTGACCAAACACGTGGACACACGTGTACTTTTCCACAAAGGAACCATCATCATTAAAAATACAGTGGCACAACATTTTGATCTCTAACACCTACTCATTTTATTCACACCATGACTCAGCAAGCATCACTAACTTTTTTTTCTTCCGAACGAAGCCAGCTATTACAATCCTGTATTGCTTCCATTGGACAATAAAATATATGTTTAAACCATGGGCATTGATGTCACCACAAGGCGTTACAATTTAAGGGTATGACACTAAAATGCCAGGTTGTGTTGTTTTAGTAGCTACATATATTACATTACACATAATAAGGATATGTTGATATCAAAGTTTGGCATTATGGGGTAAGGATGATGTCAGTCAGAATACTGTATTCAAATTTCTCTATATGGCACTTTGGCTCACAATGTGGCATCATAGTGTTAGGATATATCACTATATGTTCAGTAATTGGCATCAAGATATGACTTTATAATGACACAATATCGCACTGTAAACATAGTATGTGATGTTAGGCTGTGTCACATTAAATCATGATTTGGATTTATGAGAGCAGGATATGCATTATAATAACATACCCTAGTGCGTTAGAACTTTGATTGTGTGGCCCACATAACAGTTTGGGCGATACAGTCAATGGCTAGGCCTGACATCAGTGAACGAAGGGGGTTTCACATCTCAAACCTATTTTAATATAAATTATATAACCACTCTTCTATATAACATTTATAAACATCCCTAGTGACGCGGGACATGGGCACGATGCTGGTCCAATGTTGGCTCATCATCTGGCCCAGCGCTGGACCGGCGTTGTGCGTATGTCTCACGTTCGCTGGCTTGTCATTCAGAGTCACTTGTATAAATAAACCTCTGTGTCGATAGTGGACTGGATTAATGTTATGCAACATGCCCAGAGAACACATAGATACTTTGACCCGGTGTCGTTTTTGATATTGGATCAACATTGATCTAGCTTTAGGGCGAAGTCCCATGTACACTGTTAAATCTTATTCTATTCACACATTAACACGATAATACAATCATTATTTTGTTAAAGCTATACCATGTATACAGACAGACAGATATTTTATTGACATAAAGAAAAGTCATTACAGACTTATTTGTCATATATGTATGTTCACGTGCTATTTCGTATGTATGCGTAATTTTATAGTGCCATTTATATATAACTTTTTTTTATATTTTGTTTGCTCATGAAAAAGTTATAGTGTCTCTTAATATTATTAGGAAACTGTTAAACCTGATTGTATGAAATGCTCAAGAATAATATATCTTATTGTGAAGGATTATACTATTTTTCATTTAATGAGTTTTATTCAAAATCTGCCACGTGGTGAATACATACGACGAGGGAGGTTAAAGTGGTTGACCTTTACAACGCTTAGGATGAAGATTTGTTTTTCAATTTGAAATCCTCATAAATGTCTTAGTATTAGCTCTTTCCGCTTCATTTGATTACCTATGTTATGGCTCTACAGTTATTATAAATATTTTTATTCTTACAGTGCGGGGATCGACTTTAGACGTCAGATTCTGACTAAACCCTTTCAAGCGTGAATTTACCATTGTCATCTTCATCCACTACAAGCCGCAATTCTCGACTTGTAGTGGATGAAGATGATTTGATGTGGGTGAAAAATTAAAGAAAATTGCCATGTATTGGTAAATCAGTTTCATAGAAATTTGCATTATAAAACCCCTAGTTGTACGAAAAATAAGTGTGTTTTCAGGGATGTAAAATGATGTTTTAATGCATCGTGAGGGCTTAAAGGGTTAAAGTAGATGCCCGCGATGAAAGGGTTAAAGTGGTTAATCCTTACAGCGCTGGGACCAAAGGGTTTTTTTCAATTTGAAATCATCAGAAATGTCTTAGTTAGCTTTTTCCGCTTCGTGTAACTCCTATCATATGGGTCTAAATAATTTACACTCTCAGTGCGGGGATCGACAAAAAAACCCGTTAGATATTGAAGTCTAAATTTAACGAATCTGACGTCTACACACGTCAGAATCTGACGTCTAAAGTCGATCGCCACGCTGAAAGGGTTAATCTACTGTCAAACATTTATATGTTTTGCTTGTTTGCAGACTTATTTGGTCAGAATCTGACGTCTACAGCCGTCAGATAGAATCTGACGTCTGTTGACGGTCTAAAACGTATCTGTCAGGTATTAAGGAACAGTTGACTGCCTTCGGAAAAGATTTAAGGTGCCTACATCTTATGGAGACAGTGGCACCATACAAATAGCGTTTTTGTGATTTTATGTGCTCCTTTATATAAGAAAAAATAATGGATTCAATGAACTATCCGATGAAATATAGCATGATCTTTATGATGGGATGTTTTTGTGACAATTTGATGCAGTTATCACTTATTGTTCAACATTTATTTCCACATCACCTTGAATAAAAATTATCAAATATTGTAATGTGTATTAATTGAAATAAATCAATTTTGTAATATAGGTGTTATAACAAAGTGAAGATCCAGACATACTGACTTTAATAGGTAACGGTTTTATCACAAATCCGTAAACTGTGATTTGTTAAAGTTTGTCACAAGCAGCAGGCTTATGGCATGGTATGATTAATAGCAGAGGAGCAGGAAAATATAACCTTCAATAAACATAATAAAAATGCAGAAAGTAGGTTTTTTGAGAGATGATACAGAGGGATGGTAGATGCTATCTAAATGCCTAATATATGCATAAGGCATCGTTGGGAAGGCGAGATGGGCTGATCTCAGCACAAGTCACCACTTGATGTGGTGAAGAGTGCTGAGATCAGCCCATGTCGCCGTACTAACGATGCAGTATGTAGAACTATTTTCTCGTACGAATATCTATTTGAAGCGGCAAAATCAAACAGAGCAGTAAAGCGTCTTGGAGAGAGTGTGAGATGGGCTGATCTCACCATACGTCTCATAGTGAAAACCAACAGCATGAGTGCGAAAAACCAATGTATAGTAACCCAATATAACAAATTTTTATCACCTTTTAATGTAAAATGTGTGATTAAACTGGCACTCGTATAGAGTGAGTAACGTAGGTGAAGACGATTCGAATCCAGAGTTATATGGTTTTTTTGCGGGGCGGGGGGGGGATGTCGATTTTGATTCTTTTTTACAATCACCAAACAAATAATTAAGAACTGTCCATTATCCCATTGTAATCGTATTTTATAAGCAGCAGTTAAATGTTTTTGGATGCTAAAATTAACATATATTCTTATGTCTAAAAATCATCAAGTGAGTAGTTCATTAAACCATCGGATGCCAAGGTCAAAAGTGCATTCGATTTTTAAGATGCCTCCTTTTTCCAAGATGGCCGCCATTTTCCCATTTGACACGATTAATTAAGCGGTCCTATCTCCAAAGCTATAGGTAGTCCAGGATCCCTTAAGGGGCACATGCCCCCCCCCCCCCCAGGTCGTGTCCTCTAGATATCAATATTATTTTTTTAATATTTTATATTTTATATTAGATATCAATAGATAATCAATATAGATATCAATAGATAATAAAAGAATGATGTCCACATGTTAACACGTCATCACCCCTAGGCCAAAATTTCACAATATGCCTACAGTCGATTTTCCTCCAGAGCTTTCTAGATTTGCAGCAATTTACTGTAAAATATTTCTCAATATGCTACTGTTAACTGAATGTGCTATAGGAGGTTATCATTGTTTCAACTGTAATCTATGAAAGACCATTATTGGTGCGGAAGAACCTATATCCCATGTTGAAAGAGTAAATTTACGTGACTTTACACTGTGTGCTGTTTCTTAATATATAGGCCTACCAGCGCCGTTTTTACCAGTAGGCCATATAGGCCATTGGTCTAGGGCCTACCACATTTGGGGGTGCACTGAAACTTATTTTCGCGCGCGTGTTCTATGCGCCATGCTCATTCTCTCACATATGATATAAGACACTATATATATGATACAGCAACTGGTTGGGGGCCCCTGTGATAGGCCTATAATGATAATTAAGTTTTCATGAAATTCATGTTCTTGTGATGCCTTTGACATAAACAGCATCTAATTCATATTCTATACCGATCAGTTAATAACTAGTCGGGCCCCCTGTGATTTACTGTTAAAATCTAATAATTTGTATGCAATTCACAAGGTTCCCTGTATCTGGTTGGCATGGCCGCATGGGCCAAAACCCCTTTCTGTACTGATCGTTAAAAAACTGGTTGGGCCCCTTGTGCTTTACTTAGCCTACCAATGGTGATAGTTTACATGCAATTCGTAAGTTAACAGTGGTTAACCTATATCCAAATCGCAGCTCTATTATTCCCTATTCTGTCCCGATTAGTGAATGACTGGTAGGGACCTGAAAAACTTGTATCCTTGAGCTGCCTATACCAATATGTATCATACCAAACCTAATACATGTGGAGGTTTAATAAACATGATGAAATTAAATGAATCGACCTTTAGGCCACCTTTGTGCACATATAGGCTAAACTGGGCCAGGAGAACCTCCTGAGGATGGTGAGATGAATGAGATGACACTGTCCTCCAGACATGGGATTCGAAATTGGAGCCCTGGCGGTCTGAGGCCGAGCACGCTACCTCTCGGTCACGGAGGCTCCACACAATACTGACTTTCACATGTGGATGGGGAAGAATTTTTTTTGTTTCCTTGCAAACCGCCGAGACCGGGGACCGAACCCCGAACTCTGGCGTGAAAGGCAGCGGTGCTAACAACTACCCTAGGGCCCCCGCCCTAATAAACATGATAGCAGCAGCAATGCAGCAAAAGACAAAACGTTTTTTATTGAAATTGTTAGGGCCTATGTGATATGTAGGGATAATCAATGATTTTAAAAACTAAAAGGTAGATATATGGTGACATTGACAGTCTAATCAAACTCTGCATCAGCGCATGTTACGTTTCAATGCATAATGCACAAAATCTATTTTTAATAGAATGTAAATAATTGCTCAGAATTCATCTCCAGCAATCTAAAAACCGTCAGCTTCTTGGGATCTGGAGCGGCCCTCAGACCCCCTGCCTATTGGGGCCCACGACGTATTTTAGCCTACGGCCCTCACACACCTAAATACGGCCCTGAGGCCTATACGGTAGCTTATGTGACTCGCCCGCCGTCAGGTAGCTGGCGAGATCGCCTGTCACAGCCCAACAGAGTGTCAGACATACGTCCAGCCAGGCATAACTAACATTGCATGAAATAACGTATATTATATTGTATTTCACTACTGTAGATCTGGTAATTTTCGCGTGTTCAAATTTTCGCAAATTTCTGATTTTGAGACTTTTCACAAAGTTTAGAATTCGCGAATTTTCATTTTTTTTTAGTAGCGCTATTATAAAAATAATTTTCGCGAGAATCGTTAATTCGCGAATTGTCCTGCTCGCAAAATTCGCGAAAATTAAAACCTCGCTTATATTACCAGATCTACAGTAGGTCTGCCAATAACTACCCCATTAAACACGAGAGGTTGATTCAGTGCTGTTTCATTGTTGGGCCAGCGTCGCAGATGGTGGACCAACATTGAACCAGCACTGGATCAACGTTTCGTGTTTGTGGAGCCTGCGGAACAAAATATTTGTGATTAAATATATCCTTTACATTTACGGGACAAAATATGCCAATCCGTCGTACTTATACGTCTGGTATGTTAACTCTTGTCCTGCTATGCCCGGATATATACAGGGATAAAATAGTTTTTAGTAGATGCTTAGATGATCCAATAATTTAATTTAAGGCATGTCTATTTTTCATAAATAGTAATATTTTTCGTCATTTGAAGCTGGAAATTGCGTTAGCAATTCCAGCTTCAAATGACTAAAAATTAACGCAATTGAGCAGGACAAGGGTTAACCATTTCACTGCTAAACACGGCGTTTTAAATCTGTTAAATCACTGTTATTGGGAATGAAATGAGTGTTTAAGCAAGAATTGCATCGAGAATTGCAAATGTTTGGACTCGAATTAAACAAATATGTAATGAGTAATTTCACTCACTCATGCGGGTGGAAATTTATATTATTATAAATTTTTATTATTATGTTATATAGGGGCTAAAGGCTTAAATCAGTACACATATTTTACATGAACATGTGAACAAAGGTGGCCTAAAACCCCATTCATTTCATTTCATTTACATGAACATAGACAAAAGCAATAAAATTTTGTATGGAACAGAAAATATGAAAAGTTTTGATTCGCTCTAATATGAATAATATTCCATAGATTGTTATTTATATTTCGTTCGAATTTTGAACAATGATTGCTAAGGAATGTTCCTATCAGTGCATATATCTCAATATCTTACCAGATGTAGTTTTAAGTATATAGGCCTACGCTAAACCTCTGTATTGATGCAACATGGGATATATAACTATGTACAATAAGTATAACGATTATAGATTATAGATTATATATAGACCTACCACGCTAACTCTTTTGTGCGGTATTTCAAACCAAACATAACGGGTCAATTATACGAGTTTTATATTTTAAACTCGATAAATTCAAATAAATATCTATTATTTATTTGTGTATCCTATTTTTAATAAAATGCAGTGTTTTGCTGTGGCTTTCATCGACTCCTAAAATAGATAAGATATAACTATACAAAGCGTCCACTATCAAGATTGTCACTAATATAAAATACGTAAAGCACTATGGCACGTCGGCGGCAGTGAAGCATGACAACCCTCTGAGAAACAAAATAATATATTAATTTAACCAATGTATGTAGAGTAACTGATAAAAAAATATGATCACCGAGGTAAAAATAGTGGATCTGTAATCCAGGCATGTTGAATATAGGTTATTTATTACATTACGCAATTTCCACGGCGTAATGTTAAGTTAAACACTTTGTGTTCGTGGTGTTATAATGCCACGAAGTAATGGTTACATGTATTTCTAGCTGTATTGATCACTTCCTCTTTAAAATAAACCGCGAGTCTGATTTTCGACACTGAACCCACCAACACCTACTGTCTGATAATGAATTACTCAATGTATTCGGGACTAGCAGATTTAATGTCTTACAGAATCCTGGTGCTGTTACTGTGTGTGTGCTACACTTCAGCTGGTAAGATGTTTTACACATAGCTTACTTTTCGGTGTCATTTTTCATCGATTAAGCGACGGTGTATATACCTTACTGGGGGTTGGGAGTTTGGGGGGGGGGGGGGGTTGTAGCTTAGTGAATACCGCTCGTGTACCAAGGCTGATTTATGATACGGTCTATTTTTCCCAAACCTGCCGCACCAACATTAAGGCAATGCTGGAACAACGTGATATTCGTTCATAGTTATGCGGACTGAGATATATGATAATATATTGGATTGATAGGATACAACTAAATAACTTGTCGCTCACAATATGTTCGCTCCTCTGGAGACGTGTGGCCCACGCTACTATCACCCCGCCCCCCCCCCCCCGTATCATGGCTGCTCAGATCATTACAAGTCGTGACAAAAACATGTTACAACGGCCTATGCGAGCGCAGCGAGGCCGATATAGCGCTATGTATCGACGTGTTTGCTGGGTTGTGTTTACCAGAAACGCTTCCAGTAGATTAACTAAAATTTAAATGCTCGTTTTAAATTCACAAACATGAATATATCCCCCCACTCACCCATACCGAGTATATTCGTTTTTGTCATTTTTATGAGCACATTAAATATTCGGTTTTAAACATGTTAAAGAAATGGTGACATCAATCAGCAAAATCTGAATAATTTTCACCCACTTGAAGTTGTGGGTCGCGGTAGCGAGACACAACTTCAACTGGGTGAAAATTCCGAATAAATAACGTGGCAGGTGAAGGGTTTAGTTTGCGTCCAATTGGCGACTAAATTTAGATGCACTACAGCAAATATATATTTCCAACTGATCAGTGGTTTTAACTGGAATGTATGTATACATAATATATAGACGGCCGACCAATACCAATTAAATCACTCTAAAAAAATGTTGATGTCGCTTTTTGTTACAAGCAGGTAACCGCCCTATAATGAATGTTTATATAATACTTTTTGACATGCGGGGGGTTACCATTGAAATTTTGATCTTTTTAGGTCATTTTAAGGGATGTTTGTGACCCCCTTTTAAGGTAAATTTTGAAGATATTTCTTGTGCCGTTGCAGCGCATGTTTCGTACATTCACGCAGTTTTCCACACTTTTCAGTGGTTGCTAAGATCAACAATAATGTTCCCGTTATCAAATGTTATCTAATTATTTTAGCGGAGTAATATTCACAAATATCATAGAAAATAACAAAAACTCTCACATTGTGTGTATTTGTTGTGCAATTAGGACGCCAAATGGTCATATATGTCGCTAAGACAAACATGAGCGATAATAATAGATTTAGGCCCATTCGCCGATTTCGTATTATGATCAGTTCTCCTGCTACTTGTTTATCTCCAGTTAATGATCAATCGGCCGCTGCTTTATTATCAACCTTTTCATTGTTAATCCACACATGTCAACTGTAGCCTTTGCCGTTATGTATTTTCCTATGTTTATGTGTCGAAATACTTGATTTGACTGTAAGAGTCAGTCGTGGTGAAGGATCATTAGCCAATTTCTCAGACAAATCTTAGCCATTTTTCATAAAATTTTGCTTGCAAGATCTCTTTAAAAATTAAATCTAGACCATTTGACATAATAATCGTCTCTTTGTATACGGAAGGGTGTAAGGCACTTCACAAAGTGGCATATACGCTCTTTTAAGTAAAACGATACATTACGATCAAGCTATGTAATTTGGAAACAGTCAATGCGCTTATAGAGGGCCGTCATTTAGTCATAGGGGAGATCAGGGCTAGTTCGAACAATTACAAAAATTGCTGTAATATATAATAACACATATAATAAGACATATTATTCTCAAATTGAAAAAACAAAGTAGAGACAGAAAGAACATGCATGTTGAAATCATATTTTTACTGTTCCTAAAAACGCCATACTTGGGGCTGTTTCGAACAGGAGATCGAGTATTTCTCAACAGTGTTGGAGAGACAAAAGAGACTGTTAACAATAGGAGCACAGGGGCGTCAGCAGCTTCCCGATATAGGAGGGGGGGGGGGGGTTAAGAGGTTAAATGTAATCCCCTGAAATGTTTGAAAATCTGCTGCTCAAAGGGGGTCAGGACCCTCTGACCCTCCCTCTTGAGGGGCCAGGAAAACTTGGAATTGGTGGCGCCATAGAGGCTGTTACCAACATAATCAGTAGTGCTGCTGGGGCCAGGGAGGCTGTTGACAACAGGACAAGCAGTGCTGGAGTGGCCATGGAGGTTGTCATCTACAGAACCAACAATGCCAGAGGGGATGAAATGTTGTTAATATCAGGAGCAGCAATGCTGGAGGGCGCATAGAGGCTGTTAACAACAAGAGCAGCAATGCTGGAGGGGCCAGGGAGGCTGTTAGCTACAGGAGCAGTGGTCGTAGAGGGGACAGAGAAGCTACTAACAACAGCAACAGCATTGCTGGATGGGCCAGGAAGGCAACAGGAGGAATAGTATTGTAGGTCAATGAGGCTGTTATTTAAAAGAGAAAGGAGCAACAGTATTGCAAGGGCAAATGAGGCTATTAACAAATTTATACTATTCACCACGTGATCAGGTGATGTAGAAGTTCTGATTGTAGATGTAAGTGGAGTGAAAGTAGCCTACCACCCAGTCGATCTAATCAGTTTATGCTGATCGCACTTAGCTGCAAACAATGCATACAAGACAAAAAATAATGGACATGGATTAAAAATTGTTTGTAAAAGACAACGCCTTATTTTACTGCAATCCATTTGGACTCCCTTGTGATAATGTATAATATATTGTGGAGGCATGTATGGGTGTAGATTATTTGAAAATATTTTATTGTTATTTTGGAGCGGAGTGCAAAATTGAAATAAACGAGGTTGTAACTTGAAAATGTCTTTTATGGGACGCTAAGATGACCTTAAGAATTTCACATTTTCGTTATTACTCTTACCAGAAACGCTATTTTACTGTATTTAATAATTATATATACATTATTCTCTGTATGCCACAAAGTGCAAAAAAAAGCGAAATTTTTTTTACTTGTAACTTGAAAATGACCTTGTGTGAGCCTGAAATGACCTTGAGAATTTAGCATTTTTGTTATTCTCCTTAACAAAACCGATTTGTTAATAATTATTTGAATGTATGTTATTGTTTGTTTGCCGAAGAGTGCAAAAATGACGAGAAAATCTTATTCTGTTGCGAATAGTGAAAAATCTATATCTTAACCTTAAAATGACCTTGAGAAGTTAACCTTTTCTGTCTATCCCCTTACTAGGAATGTTATGTTACTGTAATGATTGATTATTTCAATGTATGTTGTTGTTTGCCTGTTGCGCACTCCGAAATAAAGATTTTTCTTATACAGTTGCTGAGTTTGAAAGAGGCAAAATTGACATTGTAAATTCGAAATGATCTTGTCTGACCTTGAAATGACCTTGAGATGTTCACATCAGTCGTCAACTCTTTTTTGAAGAGCCATATTACTGTCATTGATAATTATTTGTCTTTATCTGATTGTATGGCTGGCTTGTGGTGAAAAAATGAAAAACCTCGCAATTTCAACCCTCCAATGATCTTGTGAGCGCTTAAAATGACCTTGAAAGGTCACTAAAGTTGGTAATCATCTCACCTGAATTGCTATACTAATTGAATTATTATTTATTCAAAGGTATCTTGTTGTTTTTTTCGTGTTCTGTAGGAAAATGAAAATATCAACATTTTAACCCATAAATAACTTTGTTTGACCTTGAAATGACCTGAATGGGTCAAAAACAATTTGGTAACCCCCCTGACATGGAACGTGAAGGTATATAGAGGTAATAAAACGTGGTTATCTGCTTGTAACAAAAAACGCCATCAGAAGTTTTTTTAATCCACTTGGCCGGCCGTCTAATATGTCTATCAAACTGTGTCAGCATGACATTATATTGTTACATGTACGATAAACTAACCCACAACTTCAACATTTTCTAACATGTTTAAAAAAAGTCATATGAAAATGTTTTACAACATTAAAATGTCGAGTCAACAGAATATTATAAAACATTAAATAGAAATATTATACTAAACATTCAGTATAAAATGTTTTTAAAAAACTTTTAATAACATTTTTCCAATTGCATTTTTATAACATAAAATGTGCATATTGGGAAAAAATGTTTAAAACGTTTTTAAATGGTGTTTTTGAATAATATTTTTAAGTAATGTTTTAAAAAATTTTGTTGACCCGACGTTTAAATATTTGAAAACCATTTCGTCTAACGTTTTGTAAATATCATTAAAATATGAATAACAGTGACTTAATAGGCTGGTAAAACGGATTAAAAACTAATACAGTCGCTTGGCGGTTAAATGGTTAAATGTATGTATGATTTCAGGTACTCTACATGGACGAGCGGATGACGTCGCTGATATTTACGCTGATGGTGTTTTCCTGATGACAATCAGGAGTCCTTTCTCAATCTCCACAGCCACATTACCAGATAACACACGTTTATTGTCCGTCAACGTAACAAACATAGCTGGTGTATACGGATTTATCATCAAGCTTTCCAATGGGTTTGTCACAGATACACATTGGAGATGTAGCAACACATACAATGATAACTGGAATAAACTGAGCTTCAACGATGATGAGTGGCAACCTGCAAGAATAGTCAGCTGGCCGTCATGGTGGAATCCACATGGTCTGGATCCAGCGAAGATCATCTGGGCGAGAGCATACGCTGATGTTGTTTATTGTCGTGGATGGCCAAGTAAGTATTATAGGCCTAATAGCACCTAAGCCTGTCCCCCACTCAGTAGGGTGGTGGAGGGGGGGGGGGGGGTGGGAGGCAGGTGTAAGTGAGTGCGGTTTTGAAATTGCACTCATCTACGCCAGTCGGATCCTACCACTGGGTATAGTGAGAGAACAGGTGTAGGTGAGTGAGATTATAAAATTACACTCACCTACACCGGTTCTACACTTATAATGGTAGAAGATAGTGTAGGTGAGTGCCACTTGGCTATTTCACTCAGCTGAAGACTGTTCGCCACTCAGTAGAGTGGGGGATAGGTGTAGGTGAGTGTGTTCTGAAATTGCACTCATCTACACCGGTCCCTATCACAGGGTATAGTGGGAGAACAGGGGTAGGTGGGTGTGATTATAAAATTAGGCCTACAATCATATACGCAATTTCTGTACTTGTAGGCCTAATAGTAGAATATAGGTGTAGGTGAGTGCCACTTGGCTATTCTACCCCCCTAAGCCCTAAGCCTGTCCCCCACTTGCTGTTGGGTGGGGGTCAGATGGTTTGAAATTGCGCTCACCTACGCCGCCCATACACTGGGTGGCCTATAGTTGCAGAACAGGTGTAGGTGAGTGTATTTCTCTATAATTTTAATTTACCAGATGTTGAAAAGATAAAAAATTGAATTAAAAATATTTTGTGTTATTCTGGAAGTAAACAACTTGTGGGAGAAAAGTATTATTTTGACAGCTTATCAATCAACGTTCGGTAGACTCCAATTATAATATTTGACAATATGAAAAACAATTATCAGTTATGCTCAGTAAACCCCGATTTAACAAGATGACGATGCGGCGATCAAACTTGAGCCTGTCAATCCATATAAATATTTCAATACCTATATGTTATGGGTCGATACGGCCATAAATATTTTACTCTTTCAGTGCGGCATCTACGTCAGAATATGACGTCTATCTGACGTCTATAGAATGATTCTGACGTCTAAAGTCGATCCCTGCACTTTAAGGGTTAACTTCTCACCCACTTGAAGTTGTGTCTCGCGACCGCGACCAACAACTTCAAGTGAGTGAAAATTACTCATATTTGTTCAATTTGAGACCAAACATTTGCAATTATTGTTTAAACGACATTTAATTCCCAATAACAGAGATTTGATCGACTAATAAAACGGGTTTAACCATTTTAAAAACCATTTAAATTAATTTGTAAAAACATCGCAATCAAAGGGTTTTTTTCAATTTGAAATCACCATAAATGTCTTAGTTAGCTCTATCTGATTCATTTGAATAGGTCTATGTTATGGGTCTACGGCCATTACAAATATGTTGATTCTTACAGTGCGGGGATTGATTTTAGTCGTCAGAATCTGACGTCTACAGACGTCAGATTCTGTCGACTAAAGTCGATTAGTCGTCAGAATCTGACGTCTACAGACGTCAGATTCTGTCGACTAAAGTCGATCCCCGCACTGTACGGGTTAAAGGGATTATAGATCGTTAAAGGGTAAATAATTATGTTGTCTTTGACAGATTGTGGATGCGACCATGAATGCTCTGCAGGAGATGAGGAGTCGTTTGATTGTGTCTGCAGAGAAGGATATATCCTTAAAAATGATGGAAAAACATGTCGTGAGTGGAAACAAAACAACAAATTAATTTAAAATGTTTATCTTGAACCGAAAAGTGATTATTTTATCTACGCTTTAAACTTATTCATTTTGGTATTTTTAGGAAACAGGTTGATTCAGACGATTAAACACAATTACTTTTAACAGATAAAATGTATGTTATCATGGTTATTCATGATGTAATTCATGATGTAATAGAATCAAGTGAACATACTCTTGGCTAAATTAAGCCAGTGCTTTACCCATGTGATGAGACGTCTGTCTTGTGTTTCAGTTGAGGATTCCTGTATCGACGCTCCATGTTCTCACACCTGTAGGCCTAATCCACTGTCTGATGGCATTTACCAATGTGAGTGTCCTGTGGGTTATAAACTGGAAGATGGAGACACTCACAACTGTCAGAACATTGATGAGTGTGAGGATGAGAGTGATGTATGTGATCAGGAATGTAGAGATACTGAAGGATCTTATCAATGTTGGTGTAGACCAGGGTACAAAGAAATCAATCAGGTTGAATGCGAGGACATTGATGAGTGTGCCAACAGCGGTCATGACTGTGAACAGGTTTGTCTGAACACCATCGGTTCTTTCTTGTGTTCTTGTGACGATACTTACAGACTTGGACCAGACGGCAAGCCCTGCGTGGATTATATTAAGTGTGTCTCTGACGATGATCACACGTGTGATGAGCCACACATGGTTTGTGTTAATGACGCTGGTGACTATCACTGTATCTGCTCCAGTGGCTTTATTTATGATGGTAACAGATGTCAGGATGTAGATGAATGTGCTTCTGGTGATCATGATTGTGATCAGGTGTGTAATAATACACAAGGTGGATTCATCTGCTCATGTGAAGAAGGCTATGAAAGAACAGACGGAGCATGTACGGGTCAGTATGTCATAATGCTCTATGTATAAAACTCAGTAGGCCTATTAAGTAGCAATAACAGATGGCTGGAAATCAATGCATGGCAGTGCAGTGGCGGCACTACTGTGCAATGCAGTGGCCGCAGTGCAGTCCCACTGCATCCATATTCAGAAAAGAACAATAATTATTATAATCAAAGACAGACAGACAGACAGACAGACAGACAGACAGACAGACAGACAGACAGACAGACAGACAGACAGACAGACAGACAGACAGACAGACAGACAGACAGTACAGTACAGTACAGTACAGTACAGTACAGTACAGTACAGTACAGTACAGTTCAGCTTCAGATGTAAGATTTAAGCATTTAAGTTATAAGTTATTAGTTAGTTAGTTATGTACGTTACCTACACGACCAAGGCCAATGTAATGAGCTTTGACACGGCATGCATTCTGACACTGACATTAATCGTTCCCGGATCAGCTATAAACCAACAATCTGACTCTGACACTAACCATTTGCGAAGAATTTTTCAGACTCTGTTGTTTTCATCAATAAATACTGTTGATAGAGCGCTCGGGCAATTAGAAATGCTGCAGAAACTTGCATGCAAAATTACATAGCAATGCAGTGCAGTACTAATGCATCGCTGTGATTTTGGGATGATTTTGTACTTTTTGTACTCTACTTTTTTTACGCAATGCAGTTCTTAGAGCCCTCGGGCAGCTAGAAATGCTGGCCATTTTTTTATCACTAAGTTCACAATGGGGGTACCGCACCCCACTGAACTGCTATGCAATGCATGGCAGTGCAGTGGCGGCACTACTGTGCAATGCAGTGGCCGCAGTGCAGTCCCACTGCATCCATATTCAGAAAAAAACAATAATTATTATAATCAAAGACAGACAGACAGACAGACAGACAGACAGACAGACAGACAGACAGACAGACAGACAGACAGACAGACAGACAGACAGACAGTACAGTACAGTACAGTACAGTACAGTACAGTTCAGTACAGTACAGTTCAGCTTCAGATGTAAGATTTAAGCATTTAAGTTATAAGTTATTAGTTAGTTAGTTATGTACGTTACCTACACGACCAAGGCCAATGTAATGAGCTTTGACACGGCATGCATTCTGACACTGACATTAATCGTTCCCGGATCAGCTATAAACCAACAATCTGACTCTGACACTAACCATTTGCGAAGAATTTTTCAGACTCTGTTGTTTTCATCAATAAATACTGTTGATAGAGCGCTCGGGCAATTAGAAATGCTGCAGAAACTTGCATGCAAAATTACATAGCAATGCAGTGCAGTACTAATGCATCGCTGTGATTTTGGGATGATTTTGTACTTTTTGTACTCTACTTTTTTTACGCAATGCAGTTCTTAGAGCCCTCGGGCAGCTAGAAATGCTGGCCATTTTTTTATCACTAAGTTCACAATGGGGGTACCGCACCCCACTGAACTGCTATGCAATGCATGGCAGTGCAGTGGCGGCACTACTGTGCAATGCAGTGGCCGCAGTGCAGTCCCACTGCATCCATATTCAGAAAAAAACAATAATTATTATAATCAAAGACAGACAGACAGACAGACAGACAGACAGACAGACAGACAGACAGACAGACAGACAGACAGACAGACAGACAGACAGACAGACAGACAGTACAGTACAGTACAGTACAGTACAGTACAGTACAGTACAGTACAGTACAGTACAGTTCAGCTTCAGATGTAAGATTTAAGCATTTAAGTTATAAGTTATTAGTTAGTTAGTTATGTACGTTACCTACACGACCAAGGCCAATGTAATGAGCTTTGACACGGCATGCATTCTGACACTGACATTAATCGTTCCCGGATCAGCTATAAACCAACAATCTGACTCTGACACTAACCATTTGCGAAGAATTTTTCAGACTCTGTTGTTTTCATCAATTAATACTGTTGATAGAGCGCTCGGGCAATTAGAAATGCTGCAGAAACTTGCATGCAAAATTACATAGCAATGCAGTGCAGTACTAATGCATCGCTGTGATTTTGGGATGATTTTGTACTTTTTGTACTCTACTTTTTTTACGCAATGCAGTTCTTAGAGCCCTCGGGCAGCTAGAAATGCTGGCCATTTTTTTATCACTAAGTTCACAATGGGGGTACCGCACCCCACTGAACTGCTATGCAATGCATGGCAGTGCAGTGGCGGCACTACTGTGCAATGCAGTGGCCGCAGTGCAGTCCCACTGCATCCATATTCAGAAAAAAACAATAATTATTATAATCAAAGACAGACAGACAGACAGACAGACAGACAGACAGACAGACAGACAGACAGACAGACAGACAGACAGACAGACAGACAGACAGACAGACAGTACAGTACAGTACAGTACAGTACAGTACAGTACAGTACAGTACAGTTCAGCTTCAGATGTAAGATTTAAGCATTTAAGTTATAAGTTATTAGTTAGTTAGTTATGTACGTTACCTACACGACCAAGGCCAATGTAATGAGCTTTGACACGGCATGCATTCTGACACTGACATTAATCGTTCCCGGATCAGCTATAAACCAACAATCTGACTCTGACACTAACCATTTGCGAAGAATTTTTCAGACTCTGTTGTTTTCATCAATAAATACTGTTGATAGAGCGCTCGGGCAATTAGAAATGCTGCAGAAACTTGCATGCAAAATTACATAGCAATGCAGTGCAGTACTAATGCATCGCTGTGATTTTGGGATGATTTTGTACTTTTTGTACTCTACTTTTTTTACGCAATGCAGTTCTTAGAGCCCTCGGGCAGCTAGAAATGCTGGCCATTTTTTTATCACTAAGTTCACAATGGGGGTACCGCACCCCACTGAACTGCTATGCAATGCATGGCAGTGCAGTGGCGGCACTACTGTGCAATGCAGTGGCCGCAGTGCAGTCCCACTGCATCCATATTCAGAAAAAAACAATAATTATTATAATCAAAGACAGACAGACAGACAGACAGACAGACAGACAGACAGACAGACAGACAGACAGACAGACAGACAGACAGACAGACAGACAGACAGACAGACAGACAGTACAGTACAGTACAGTACAGTACAGTACAGTACAGTACAGTACAGTACAGTTCAGCTTCAGATGTAAGATTTAAGCATTTAAGTTATAAGTTATTAGTTAGTTAGTTATGTACGTTACCTACACGACCAAGGCCAATGTAATGAGCTTTGACACGGCATGCATTCTGACACTGACATTAATCGTTCCCGGATCAGCTATAAACCAACAATCTGACTCTGACACTAACCATTTGCGAAGAATTTTTCAGACTCTGTTGTTTTCATCAATAAATACTGTTGATAGAGCGCTCGGGCAATTAGAAATGCTGCAGAAACTTGCATGCAAAATTACATAGCAATGCAGTGCAGTACTAATGCATCGCTGTGATTTTGGGATGATTTTGTACTTTTTGTACTCTACTTTTTTTACGCAATGCAGTTCTTAGAGCCCTCGGGCAGCTAGAAATGCTGGCAATTTTTTTATCACTAAGTTCACAATGGGGGTACCGCACCCCACTGAACTGCTATGCAATGCATGGCAGTGCAGTGGCGGCACTACTGTGCAATGCAGTGGCCGCAGTGCAGTCCCACTGCATCCATATTCAGAAAAAAACAATAATTATTATAATCAAAGACAGACAGACAGACAGACAGACAGACAGACAGACAGACAGACAGACAGACAGACAGACAGACAGACAGACAGACAGACAGACAGACAGACAGACAGACAGTACAGTACAGTACAGTACAGTACAGTACAGTACAGTACAGTACAGTTCAGCTTCAGATGTAAGATTTAAGCATTTAAGTTATAAGTTATTAGTTAGTTAGTTATGTACGTTACCTACACGACCAAGGCCAATGTAATGAGCTTTGACACGGCATGCATTCTGACACTGACATTAATCGTTCCCGGATCAGCTATAAACCAACAATCTGACTCTGACACTAACCATTTGCGAAGAATTTTTCAGACTCTGTTGTTTTCATCAATAAATACTGTTGATAGAGCGCTCGGGCAATTAGAAATGCTGCAGAAACTTGCATGCAAAATTACATAGCAATGCAGTGCAGTACTAATGCATCGCTGTGATTTTGGGATGATTTTGTACTTTTTGTACTCTACTTTTTTTACGCAATGCAGTTCTTAGAGCCCTCGGGCAGCTAGAAATGCTGGCCATTTTTTTATCACTAAGTTCACAATGGGGGTACCGCACCCCACTGAACTGCTATGCAATGCATGGCAGTGCAGTGGCGGCACTACTGTGCAATGCAGTGGCCGCAGTGCAGTCCCACTGCATCCATATTCAGAAAAAAACAATAATTATTATAATCAAAGACAGACAGACAGACAGACAGACAGACAGACAGACAGACAGACAGACAGACAGACAGACAGACAGACAGACAGACAGACAGACAGACAGACAGTACAGTACAGTACAGTACAGTACAGTACAGTACAGTACAGTACAGTACAGTACAGTTCAGCTTCAGATGTAAGATTTTAGCATTTAAGTTATAAGTTATTAGTTAGTTAGTTATGTACGTTACCTACACGACCAAGGCCAATGTAATGAGCTTTGACACGGCATGCATTCTGACACTGACATTAATCGTTCCCGGATCAGCTATAAACCAACAATCTGACTCTGACACTAACCATTTGCGAAGAATTTTTCAGACTCTGTTGTTTTCATCAATAAATACTGTTGATAGAGCGCTCGGGCAATTAGAAATGCTGCAGAAACTTGCATGCAAAATTACATAGCAATGCAGTGCAGTACTAATGCATCGCTGTGATTTTGGGATGATTTTGTACTTTTTGTACTCTACTTTTTTTACGCAATGCAGTTCTTAGAGCCCTCGGGCAGCTAGAAATGCTGGCCATTTTTTTATCACTAAGTTCACAATGGGGGTACCGCACCCCACTGAACTGCTATGCAATGCATGGCAGTGCAGTGGCGGCACTACTGTGCAATGCAGTGGCCGCAGTGCAGTCCCACTGCATCCATATTCAGAAAAAAACAATAATTATTATAATCAAAGACAGACAGACAGACAGACAGACAGACAGACAGACAGACAGACAGACAGACAGACAGACAGACAGACAGACAGACAGACAGACAGACAGTACAGTACAGTACAGTACAGTACAGTACAGTACAGTACAGTACAGTACAGTACAGTTCAGCTTCAGATGTAAGATTTAAGCATTTAAGTTATAAGTTATTAGTTAGTTAGTTATGTACGTTACCTACACGACCAAGGCCAATGTAATGAGCTTTGACACGGCATGCATTCTGACACTGACATTAATCGTTCCCGGATCAGCTATAAACCAACAATCTGACTCTGACACTAACCATTTGCGAAGAATTTTTCAGACTCTGTTGTTTTCATCAATAAATACTGTTGATAGAGCGCTCGGGCAATTAGAAATGCTGCAGAAACTTGCATGCAAAATTACATAGCAATGCAGTGCAGTACTAATGCATCGCTGTGATTTTGGGATGATTTTGTACTTTTTGTACTCTACTTTTTTTACGCAATGCAGTTCTTAGAGCCCTCGGGCAGCTAGAAATGCTGGCCATTTTTTTATCACTAAGTTCACAATGGGGGTACCGCACCCCACTGAACTGCTATGCAATGCATGGCAGTGCAGTGGCGGCACTACTGTGCAATGCAGTGGCCGCAGTGCAGTCCCACTGCATCCATATTCAGAAAAAAACAATAATTATTATAATCAAAGACAGACAGACAGACAGACAGACAGACAGACAGACAGACAGACAGACAGACAGACAGACAGACAGACAGACAGACAGACAGACAGACAGTACAGTACAGTACAGTACAGTACAGTACAGTACAGTACAGTACAGTTCAGCTTCAGATGTAAGATTTAAGCATTTAAGTTATAAGTTATTAGTTAGTTAGTTATGTACGTTACCTACACGACCAAGGCCAATGTAATGAGCTTTGACACGGCATGCATTCTGACACTGACATTAATCGTTCCCGGATCAGCTATAAACCAACAATCTGACTCTGACACTAACCATTTGCGAAGAATTTTTCAGACTCTGTTGTTTTCATCAATAAATACTGTTGATAGAGCGCTCGGGCAATTAGAAATGCTGCAGAAACTTGCATGCAAAATTACATAGCAATGCAGTGCAGTACTAATGCATCGCTGTGATTTTGGGATGATTTTGTACTTTTTGTACTCTACTTTTTTTACGCAATGCAGTTCTTAGAGCCCTCGGGCAGCTAGAAATGCTGGCCATTTTTTTATCACTAAGTTCACAATGGGGGTACCGCACCCCACTGAACTGCTATGCAATGCATGGCAGTGCAGTGGCGGCACTACTGTGCAATGCAGTGGCCGCAGTGCAGTCCCACTGCATCCATATTCAGAAAAAAACAATAATTATTATAATCAAAGACAGACAGACAGACAGACAGACAGACAGACAGACAGACAGACAGACAGACAGACAGACAGACAGACAGACAGACAGACAGACAGTACAGTACAGTACAGTACAGTACAGTACAGTACAGTACAGTACAGTTCAGCTTCAGATGTAAGATTTAAGCATTTAAGTTATAAGTTATTAGTTAGTTAGTTATGTACGTTACCTACACGACCAAGGCCAATGTAATGAGCTTTGACACGGCATGCATTCTGACACTGACATTAATCGTTCCCGGATCAGCTATAAACCAACAATCTGACTCTGACACTAACCATTTGCGAAGAATTTTTCAGACTCTGTTGTTTTCATCAATAAATACTGTTGATAGAGCGCTCGGGCAATTAGAAATGCTGCAGAAACTTGCATGCAAAATTACATAGCAATGCAGTGCAGTACTAATGCATCGCTGTGATTTTGGGATGATTTTGTACTTTTTGTACTCTACTTTTTTTACGCAATGCAGTTCTTAGAGCCCTCGGGCAGCTAGAAATGCTGGCCATTTTTTTATCACTAAGTTCACAATGGGGGTACCGCACCCCACTGAACTGCTATGCAATGCATGGCAGTGCAGTGGCGGCACTACTGTGCAATGCAGTGGCCGCAGTGCAGTCCCACTGCATCCATATTCAGAAAAAAACAATAATTATTATAATCAAAGACAGACAGACAGACAGACAGACAGACAGACAGACAGACAGACAGACAGACAGACAGACAGACAGACAGACAGACAGACAGACAGACAGACAGACAGACAGACAGTACAGTACAGTACAGTACAGTACAGTACAGTACAGTACAGTACAGTTCAGCTTCAGATGTAAGATTTAAGCATTTAAGTTATAAGTTATTAGTTAGTTAGTTATGTACGTTACCTACACGACCAAGGCCAATGTAATGAGCTTTGACACGGCATGCATTCTGACACTGACATTAATCGTTCCCGGATCAGCTATAAACCAACAATCTGACTCTGACACTAACCATTTGCGAAGAATTTTTCAGACTCTGTTGTTTTCATCAATAAATACTGTTGATAGAGCGCTCGGGCAATTAGAAATGCTGCAGAAACTTGCATGCAAAATTACATAGCAATGCAGTGCAGTACTAATGCATCGCTGTGATTTTGGGATGATTTTGTACTTTTTGTACTCTACTTTTTTTACGCAATGCAGTTCTTAGAGCCCTCGGGCAGCCAGAAATGCTGGCCATTTTTTTATCACTAAGTTCACAATGGGGGTACCGCACCCCACTGAACTGCTATGCAATGCATGGCAGTGCAGTGGCGGCACTACTGTGCAATGCAGTGGCCGCAGTGCAGTCCCACTGCATCCATATTCAGAAAAAAACAATAATTATTATAATCAAAGACAGACAGACAGACAGACAGACAGACAGACAGACAGACAGACAGACAGACAGACAGACAGACAGACAGACAGACAGACAGTACAGTACAGTACAGTACAGTACAGTACAGTACAGTACAGTACAGTTCAGCTTCAGATGTAAGATTTAAGCATTTAAGTTATAAGTTATTAGTTAGTTAGTTATGTACGTTACCTACACGACCAAGGCCAATGTAATGAGCTTTGACACGGCATGCATTCTGACACTGACATTAATCGTTCCCGGATCAGCTATAAACCAACAATCTGACTCTGACACTAACCATTTGCGAAGAATTTTTCAGACTCTGTTGTTTTCATCAATAAATACTGTTGATAGAGCGCTCGGGCAATTAGAAATGCTGCAGAAACTTGCATGCAAAATTACATAGCAATGCAGTGCAGTACTAATGCATCGCTGTGATTTTGGGATGATTTTGTACTTTTTGTACTCTACTTTTTTTACGCAATGCAGTTCTTAGAGCCCTCGGGCAGCTAGAAATGCTGGCCATTTTTTTATCACTAAGTTCACAATGGGGGTACCGCACCCCACTGAACTGCTATGCAATGCATGGCAGTGCAGTGGCGGCACTACTGTGCAATGCAGTTGCCGCAGTGCAGTCCCACTGCATCCATATTCAGAAAAAAACAATAATTATTATAATCAAAGACAGACAGACAGACAGACAGACAGACAGACAGACAGACAGACAGACAGACAGACAGACAGACAGACAGACAGACAGACAGTACAGTACAGTACAGTACAGTACAGTACAGTACAGTACAGTACAGTTCAGCTTCAGATGTAAGATTTAAGCATTTAAGTTATAAGTTATTAGTTAGTTAGTTATGTACGTTACCTACACGACCAAGGCCAATGTAATGAGCTTTGACACGGCATGCATTCTGACACTGACATTAATCGTTCCCGGATCAGCTATAAACCAACAATCTGACTCTGACACTAACCATTTGCGAAGAATTTTTCAGACTCTGTTGTTTTCATCAATAAATACTGTTGATAGAGCGCTCGGGCAATTAGAAATGCTGCAGAAACTTGCATGCAAAATTACATAGCAATGCAGTGCAGTACTAATGCATCGCTGTGATTTTGGGATGATTTTGTACTTTTTGTACTCTACTTTTTTTACGCAATGCAGTTCTTAGAGCCCTCGGGCAGCTAGAAATGCTGGCCATTTTTTTATCACTAAGTTCACAATGGGGGTACCGCACCCCACTGAACTGCTATGCAATGCATGGCAGTGCAGTGGCGGCACTACTGTGCAATGCAGTGGCCGCAGTGCAGTCCCACTGCATCCATATTCAGAAAAAAACAATAATTATTATAATCAAAGACAGACAGACAGACAGACAGACAGACAGACAGACAGACAGACAGACAGACAGACAGACAGACAGACAGACAGACAGACAGACAGACAGTACAGTACAGTACAGTACAGTACAGTACAGTACAGTACAGTACAGTACAGTTCAGCTTCAGATGTAAGATTTAAGCATTTAAGTTATAAGTTATTAGTTAGTTAGTTATGTACGTTACCTACACGACCAAGGCCAATGTAATGAGCTTTGACACGGCATGCATTCTGACACTGACATTAATCGTTCCCGGATCAGCTATAAACCAACAATCTGACTCTGACACTAACCATTTGCGAAGAATTTTTCAGACTCTGTTGTTTTCATCAATAAATACTGTTGATAGAGCGCTCGGGCAATTAGAAATGCTGCAGAAACTTGCATGCAAAATTACATAGCAATGCAGTGCAGTACTAATGCATCGCTGTGATTTTGGGATGATTTTGTACTTTTTGTACTCTACTTTTTTTACGCAATGCAGTTCTTAGAGCCCTCGGGCAGCTAGAAATGCTGGCCATTTTTTTATCACTAAGTTCACAATGGGGGTACCGCACCCCACTGAACTGCTATGCAATGCATGGCAGTGCAGTGGCGGCACTACTGTGCAATGCAGTGGCCGCAGTGCAGTCCCACTGCATCCATATTCAGAAAAAAACAATAATTATTATAATCAAAGACAGACAGACAGACAGACAGACAGACAGACAGACAGACAGACAGACAGACAGACAGACAGACAGACAGACAGACAGACAGACAGACAGTACAGTACAGTACAGTACAGTACAGTACAGTACAGTACAGTACAGTTCAGCTTCAGATGTAAGATTTAAGCATTTAAGTTATAAGTTATTAGTTAGTTAGTTATGTACGTTACCTACACGACCAAGGCCAATGTAATGAGCTTTGACACGGCATGCATTCTGACACTGACATTAATCGTTCCCGGATCAGCTATAAACCAACAATCTGACTCTGACACTAACCATTTGCGAAGAATTTTTCAGACTCTGTTGTTTTCATCAATAAATACTGTTGATAGAGCGCTCGGGCAATTAGAAATGCTGCAGAAACTTGCATGCAAAATTACATAGCAATGCAGTGCAGTACTAATGCATCGCTGTGATTTTGGGATGATTTTGTACTTTTTGTACTCTACTTTTTTTACGCAATGCAGTTCTTAGAGCCCTCGGGCAGCTAGAAATGCTGGCCATTTTTTTATCACTAAGTTCACAATGGGGGTACCGCACCCCACTGAACTGCTATGCAATGCATGGCAGTGCAGTGGCGGCACTACTGTGCAATGCAGTGGCCGCAGTGCAGTCCCACTGCATCCATATTCAGAAAAAAACAATAATTATTATAATCAAAGACAGACAGACAGACAGACAGACAGACAGACAGACAGACAGACAGACAGACAGACAGACAGACAGACAGACAGACAGTACAGTACAGTACAGTACAGTACAGTACAGTACAGTACAGTACAGTACAGTACAGTACAGTTCAGCTTCAGATGTAAGATTTAAGCATTTAAGTTATAAGTTATTAGTTAGTTAGTTATGTACGCTACCTACACGACCAAGGCCAATGTAATGAGCTTTGACACGGCATGCATTCTGACACTGACATTAATCGTTCCCGGATCAGCTATAAACCAACAATCTGACTCTGACACTAACCATTTGCGAAGAATTTTTCAGACTCTGTTGTTTTCATCAATAAATACTGTTGATAGAGCGCTCGGGCAATTAGAAATGCTGCAGAAACTTGCATGCAAAATTACATAGCAATGCAGTGCAGTACTAATGCATCGCTGTGATTTTGGGATGATTTTGTACTTTTTGTACTCTACTTTTTTTACGCAATGCAGTTCTTAGAGCCCTCGGGCAGCTAGAAATGCTGGCCATTTTTTTATCACTAAGTTCACAATGGGGGTACCGCACCCCACTGAACTGCTATGCAATGCATGGCAGTGCAGTGGCGGCACTACTGTGCAATGCAGTGGCCGCAGTGCAGTCCCACTGCATCCATATTCAGAAAAAAACAATAATTATTATAATCAAAGACAGACAGACAGACAGACAGACAGACAGACAGACAGACAGACAGACAGACAGACAGACAGACAGACAGACAGACAGACAGACAGACAGACAGACAGACAGTACAGTACAGTACAGTACAGTACAGTACAGTACAGTACAGTACAGTTCAGCTTCAGATGTAAGATTTAAGCATTTAAGTTATAAGTTATTAGTTAGTTAGTTATGTACGTTACCTACACGACCAAGGCCAATGTAATGAGCTTTGACACGGCATGCATTCTGACACTGACATTAATCGTTCCCGGATCAGCTATAAACCAACAATCTGACTCTGACACTAACCATTTGCGAAGAATTTTTCAGACTCTGTTGTTTTCATCAATAAATACTGTTGATAGAGCGCTCGGGCAATTAGAAATGCTGCAGAAACTTGCATGCAAAATTACATAGCAATGCAGTGCAGTACTAATGCATCGCTGTGATTTTGGGATGATTTTGTACTTTTTGTACTCTACTTTTTTTACGCAATGCAGTTCTTAGAGCCCTCGGGCAGCTAGAAATGCTGGCCATTTTTTTATCACTAAGTTCACAATGGGGGTACCGCACCCCACTGAACTGCTATGCAATGCATGGCAGTGCAGTGGCGGCACTACTGTGCAATGCAGTGGCCGCAGTGCAGTCCCACTGCATCCATATTCAGAAAAAAACAATAATTATTATAATCAAAGACAGACAGACAGACAGACAGACAGACAGACAGACAGACAGACAGACAGACAGACAGACAGACAGACAGACAGACAGACAGACAGTACAGTACAGTACAGTACAGTACAGTACAGTACAGTACAGTACAGTTCAGCTTCAGATGTAAGATTTAAGCATTTAAGTTATAAGTTATTAGTTAGTTAGTTATGTACGTTACCTACACGACCAAGGCCAATGTAATGAGCTTTGACACGGCATGCATTCTGACACTGACATTAATCGTTCCCGGATCAGCTATAAACCAACAATCTGACTCTGACACTAACCATTTGCGAAGAATTTTTCAGACTCTGTTGTTTTCATCAATAAATACTGTTGATAGAGCGCTCGGGCAATTAGAAATGCTGCAGAAACTTGCATGCAAAATTACATAGCAATGCAGTGCAGTACTAATGCATCGCTGTGATTTTGGGATGATTTTGTACTTTTTGTACTCTACTTTTTTTACGCAATGCAGTTCTTAGAGCCCTCGGGCAGCTAGAAATGCTGGCCATTTTTTTATCACTAAGTTCACAATGGGGGTACCGCACCCCACTGAACTGCTATGCAATGCATGGCAGTGCAGTGGCGGCACTACTGTGCAATGCAGTGGCCGCAGTGCAGTCCCACTGCATCCATATTCAGAAAAAAACAATAATTATTATAATCAAAGACAGACAGACAGACAGACAGACAGACAGACAGACAGACAGACAGACAGACAGACAGACAGACAGACAGACAGACAGACAGACAGACAGACAGACAGACAGTACAGTACAGTACAGTACAGTACAGTACAGTACAGTACAGTACAGTACAGTTCAGCTTCAGATGTAAGATGTAAGATTTAAGCATTTAAGTTATAAGTTATTAGTTAGTTAGTTATGTACGTTACCTACACGACCAAGGCCAATGTAATGAGCTTTGACACGGCATGCATTCTGACACTGACATTAATCGTTCCCGGATCAGCTATAAACCAACAATCTGACTCTGACACTAACCATTTGCGAAGAATTTTTCAGACTCTGTTGTTTTCATCAATAAATACTGTTGATAGAGCGCTCGGGCAATTAGAAATGCTGCAGAAACTTGCATGCAAAATTACATAGCAATGCAGTGCAGTACTAATGCATCGCTGTGATTTTGGGATGATTTTGTACTTTTTGTACTCTACTTTTTTTACGCAATGCAGTTCTTAGAGCCCTCGGGCAGCTAGAAATGCTGGCCATTTTTTTATCACTAAGTTCACAATGGGGGTACCGCACCCCACTGAACTGCTATGCAATGCATGGCAGTGCAGTGGCGGCACTACTGTGCAATGCAGTGGCCGCAGTGCAGTCCCACTGCATCCATATTCAGAAAAAAACAATAATTATTATAATCAAAGACAGACAGACAGACAGACAGACAGACAGACAGACAGACAGACAGACAGACAGACAGACAGACAGACAGACAGACAGACAGACAGACAGACAGACAGACAGACAGACAGTACAGTACAGTACAGTACAGTACAGTACAGTACAGTACAGTACAGTTCAGCTTCAGATGTAAGATTTAAGCATTTAAGTTATAAGTTATTAGTTAGTTAGTTATGTACGTTACCTACACGACCAAGGCCAATGTAATGAGCTTTGACACGGCATGCATTCTGACACTGACATTAATCGTTCCCGGATCAGCTATAAACCAACAATCTGACTCTGACACTAACCATTTGCGGAGAATTTTTCAGACTCTGTTGTTTTCATCAATAAATACTGTTGATAGAGCGCTCGGGCAATTAGAAATGCTGCAGAAACTTGCATGCAAAATTACATAGCAATGCAGTGCAGTACTAATGCATCGCTGTGATTTTGGGATGATTTTGTACTTTTTGTACTCTACTTTTTTTACGCAATGCAGTTCTTAGAGCCCTCGGGCAGCTAGAAATGCTGGCCATTTTTTTATCCCTAAGTTCACAATGGGGGTACCGCACCCCACTGAACTGCTATGCAATGCATGGCAGTGCAGTGGCGGCACTACTGTGCAATGCAGTGGCCGCAGTGCAGTCCCACTGCATCCATATTCAGAAAAAAACAATAATTATTATAATCAAAGACAGACAGACAGACAGACAGACAGACAGACAGACAGACAGACAGACAGACAGACAGACAGACAGACAGACAGACAGACAGACAGACAGTACAGTACAGTACAGTACAGTACAGTACAGTACAGTACAGTTCAGCTTCAGATGTAAGATTTAAGCATTTAAGTTATAAGTTATTAGTTAGTTAGTTATGTACGTTACCTACACGACCAAGGCCAATGTAATGAGCTTTGACACGGCATGCATTCTGACACTGACATTAATCGTTCCCGGATCAGCTATAAACCAACAATCTGACTCTGACACTAACCATTTGCGAAGAATTTTTCAGACTCTGTTGTTTTCATCAATAAATACTGTTGATAGAGCGCTCGGGCAATTAGAAATGCTGCAGAAACTTGCATGCAAAATTACATAGCAATGCAGTGCAGTACTAATGCATCGCTGTGATTTTGGGATGATTTTGTACTTTTTGTACTCTACTTTTTTTACGCAATGCAGTTCTTAGAGCCCTCGGGCAGCTAGAAATGCTGGCCATTTTTTTATCACTAAGTTCACAATGGGGGTACCGCACCCCACTGAACTGCTATGCAATGCATGGCAGTGCAGTGGCGGCACTACTGTGCAATGCAGTGGCCGCAGTGCAGTCCCACTGCATCCATATTCAGAAAAGAACAATAATTATTATAATCAAAGACAGACAGACAGACAGACAGACAGACAGACAGACAGACAGACAGACAGACAGACAGACAGACAGACAGACAGACAGACAGTACAGTACAGTACAGTACAGTACAGTACAGTACAGTACAGTACAGTTCAGCTTCAGATGTAAGATTTAAGCATTTAAGTTATAAGTTATTAGTTAGTTAGTTATGTACGTTACCTACACGACCAAGGCCAATGTAATGAGCTTTGACACGGCATGCATTCTGACACTGACATTAATCGTTCCCGGATCAGCTATAAACCAACAATCTGACTCTGACACTAACCATTTGCGAAGAATTTTTCAGACTCTGTTGTTTTCATCAATAAATACTGTTGATAGAGCGCTCGGGCAATTAGAAATGCTGCAGAAACTTGCATGCAAAATTACATAGCAATGCAGTGCAGTACTAATGCATCGCTGTGATTTTGGGATGATTTTGTACTTTTTGTACTCTACTTTTTTTACGCAATGCAGTTCTTAGAGCCCTCGGGCAGCTAGAAATGCTGGCCATTTTTTTATCACTAAGTTCACAATGGGGGTACCGCACCCCACTGAACTGCTATGCAATGCATGGCAGTGCAGTGGCGGCACTACTGTGCAATGCAGTGGCCGCAGTGCAGTCCCACTGCATCCATATTCAGAAAAAAACAATAATTATTATAATCAAAGACAGACAGACAGACAGACAGACAGACAGACAGACAGACAGACAGACAGACAGACAGACAGACAGACAGACAGACAGACAGTACAGTACAGTACAGTACAGTACAGTACAGTACAGTACAGTACAGTACAGTTCAGCTTCAGATGTAAGATTTAAGCATTTAAGTTATAAGTTATTAGTTAGTTAGTTATGTACGTTACCTACACGACCAAGGCCAATGTAATGAGCTTTGACACGGCATGCATTCTGACACTGACATTAATCGTTCCCGGATCAGCTATAAACCAACAATCTGACTCTGACACTAACCATTTGCGAAGAATTTTTCAGACTCTGTTGTTTTCATCAATAAATACTGTTGATAGAGCGCTCGGGCAATTAGAAATGCTGCAGAAACTTGCATGCAAAATTACATAGCAATGCAGTGCAGTACTAATGCATCGCTGTGATTTTGGGATGATTTTGTACTTTTTGTACTCTACTTTTTTTACGCAATGCAGTTCTTAGAGCCCTCGGGCAGCTAGAAATGCTGGCCATTTTTTTATCACTAAGTTCACAATGGGGGTACCGCACCCCACTGAACTGCTATGCAATGCATGGCAGTGCAGTGGCGGCACTACTGTGCAATGCAGTGGCCGCAGTGCAGTCCCACTGCATCCATATTCAGAAAAAAACAATAATTATTATAATCAAAGACAGACAGACAGACAGACAGACAGACAGACAGACAGACAGACAGACAGACAGACAGACAGACAGACAGACAGACAGACAGACAGTACAGTACAGTACAGTACAGTACAGTACAGTACAGTACAGTACAGTACAGTTCAGCTTCAGATGTAAGATTTAAGCATTTAAGTTATAAGTTATTAGTTAGTTAGTTATGTACGTTACCTACACGACCAAGGCCAATGTAATGAGCTTTGACACGGCATGCATTCTGACACTGACATTAATCGTTCCCGGATCAGCTATAAACCAACAATCTGACTCTGACACTAACCATTTGCGAAGAATTTTTCAGACTCTGTTGTTTTCATCAATAAATACTGTTGATAGAGCGCTCGGGCAATTAGAAATGCTGCAGAAACTTGCATGCAAAATTACATAGCAATGCAGTGCAGTACTAATGCATCGCTGTGATTTTGGGATGATTTTGTACTTTTTGTACTCTACTTTTTTTACGCAATGCAGTTCTTAGAGCCCTCGGGCAGCTAGAAATGCTGGCCATTTTTTTATCACTAAGTTCACAATGGGGGTACCGCACCCCACTGAACTGCTATGCAATGCATGGCAGTGCAGTGGCGGCACTACTGTGCAATGCAGTGGCCGCAGTGCAGTCCCACTGCATCCATATTCAGAAAAAAACAATAATTATTATAATCAAAGACAGACAGACAGACAGACAGACAGACAGACAGACAGACAGACAGACAGACAGACAGACAGACAGACAGACAGACAGACAGACAGACAGACAGACAGTACAGTACAGTACAGTACAGTACAGTACAGTACAGTACAGTACAGTTCAGCTTCAGATGTAAGATTTAAGCATTTAAGTTATAAGTTATTAGTTAGTTAGTTATGTACGTTACCTACACGACCAAGGCCAATGTAATGAGCTTTGACACGGCATGCATTCTGACACTGACATTAATCGTTCCCGGATCAGCTATAAACCAACAATCTGACTCTGACACTAACCATTTGCGAAGAATTTTTCAGACTCTGTTGTTTTCATCAATAAATACTGTTGATAGAGCGCTCGGGCAATTAGAAATGCTGCAGAAACTTGCATGCAAAATTACATAGCAATGCAGTGCAGTACTAATGCATCGCTGTGATTTTGGGATGATTTTGTACTTTTTGTACTCTACTTTTTTTACGCAATGCAGTTCTTAGAGCCCTCGGGCAGCTAGAAATGCTGGCCATTTTTTTATCACTAAGTTCACAATGGGGGTACCGCACCCCACTGAACTGCTATGCAATGCATGGCAGTGCAGTGGCGGCACTACTGTGCAATGCAGTGGCCGCAGTGCAGTCCCACTGCATCCATATTCAGAAAAAAACAATAATTATTATAATCAAAGACAGACAGACAGACAGACAGACAGACAGACAGACAGACAGACAGACAGACAGACAGACAGACAGACAGACAGACAGACAGACAGACAGTACAGTACAGTACAGTACAGTACAGTACAGTACAGTACAGTACAGTTCAGCTTCAGATGTAAGATTTAAGCATTTAAGTTATAAGTTATTAGTTAGTTAGTTATGTACGTTACCTACACGACCAAGGCCAATGTAATGAGCTTTGACACGGCATGCATTCTGACACTGACATTAATCGTTCCCGGATCAGCTATAAACCAACAATCTGACTCTGACACTAACCATTTGCGAAGAATTTTTCAGACTCTGTTGTTTTCATCAATAAATACTGTTGATAGAGCGCTCGGGCAATTAGAAATGCTGCAGAAACTTGCATGCAAAATTACATAGCAATGCAGTGCAGTACTAATGCATCGCTGTGATTTTGGGATGATTTTGTACTTTTTGTACTCTACTTTTTTTACGCAATGCAGTTCTTAGAGCCCTCGGGCAGCTAGAAATGCTGGCCATTTTTTTATCACTAAGTTCACAATGGGGGTACCGCACCCCACTGAACTGCTATGCAATGCATGGCAGTGCAGTGGCGGCACTACTGTGCAATGCAGTGGCCGCAGTGCAGTCCCACTGCATCCATATTCAGAAAAAAACAATAATTATTATAATCAAAGACAGACAGACAGACAGACAGACAGACAGACAGACAGACAGACAGACAGACAGACAGACAGACAGACAGACAGACAGACAGACAGACAGACAGACAGACAGTACAGTACAGTACAGTACAGTACAGTACAGTACAGTACAGTACAGTTCAGCTTCAGATGTAAGATTTAAGCATTTAAGTTATAAGTTATTAGTTAGTTAGTTATGTACGTTACCTACACGACCAAGGCCAATGTAATGAGCTTTGACACGGCATGCATTCTGACACTGACATTAATCGTTCCCGGATCAGCTATAAACCAACAATCTGACTCTGACACTAACCATTTGCGAAGAATTTTTCAGACTCTGTTGTTTTCATCAATAAATACTGTTGATAGAGCGCTCGGGCAATTAGAAATGCTGCAGAAACTTGCATGCAAAATTACATAGCAATGCAGTGCAGTACTAATGCATCGCTGTGATTTTGGGATGATTTTGTACTTTTTGTACTCTACTTTTTTTACGCAATGCAGTTCTTAGAGCCCTCGGGCAGCTAGAAATGCTGGCCATTTTTTTATCACTAAGTTCACAATGGGGGTACCGCACCCCACTGAACTGCTATGCAATGCATGGCAGTGCAGTGGCGGCACTACTGTGCAATGCAGTGGCCGCAGTGCAGTCCCACTGCATCCATATTCAGAAAAAAACAATAATTATTATAATCAAAGACAGACAGACAGACAGACAGACAGACAGACAGACAGACAGACAGACAGACAGACAGACAGACAGACAGACAGACAGACAGACAGTACAGTACAGTACAGTACAGTACAGTACAGTACAGTACAGTACAGTTCAGCTTCAGATGTAAGATTTAAGCATTTAAGTTATAAGTTATTAGTTAGTTAGTTATGTACGTTACCTACACGACCAAGGCCAATGTAATGAGCTTTGACACGGCATGCATTCTGACACTGACATTAATCGTTCCCGGATCAGCTATAAACCAACAATCTGACTCTGACACTAACCATTTGCGAAGAATTTTTCAGACTCTGTTGTTTTCATCAATAAATACTGTTGATAGAGCGCTCGGGCAATTAGAAATGCTGCAGAAACTTGCATGCAAAATTACATAGCAATGCAGTGCAGTACTAATGCATCGCTGTGATTTTGGGATGATTTTGTACTTTTTGTACTCTACTTTTTTTACGCAATGCAGTTCTTAGAGCCCTCGGGCAGCTAGAAATGCTGGCCATTTTTTTATCACTAAGTTCACAATGGGGGTACCGCACCCCACTGAACTGCTATGCAATGCATGGCAGTGCAGTGGCGGCACTACTGTGCAATGCAGTGGCCGCAGTGCAGTCCCACTGCATCCATATTCAGAAAAAAACAATAATTATTATAATCAAAGACAGACAGACAGACAGACAGACAGACAGACAGACAGACAGACAGACAGACAGACAGACAGACAGACAGACAGACAGACAGACAGACAGTACAGTACAGCACAGTACAGTACAGTACAGTACAGTACAGTACAGTTCAGCTTCAGATGTAAGATTTAAGCATTTAAGTTATAAGTTATTAGTTAGTTAGTTATGTACGTGACCTACACGACCAAGGCCAATGTAATGAGCTTTGACACGGCATGCATTCTGACACTGACATTAATCGTTCCCGGATCAGCTATAAACCAACAATCTGACTCTGACACTAACCATTTGCGAAGAATTTTTCAGACTCTGTTGTTTTCATCAATAAATACTGTTGATAGATCGCTCGGGCAATTAGAAATGCTGCAGAAACTTGCATGCAAAATTACATAGCAATGCAGTGCAGTACTAATGCATCGCTGTGATTTTGGGATGATTTTGTACTTTTTGTACTCTACTTTTTTTACGCAATGCAGTTCTTAGAGCCCTCGGGCAGCTAGAAATGCTGGCCATTTTTTTATCACTAAGTTCACAATAGGGGTACCGCACCCCACTGAACTGCTA
Source organism: Flabesymbios commensalis (assembly GCA_964017125.1). Lineage (NCBI taxonomy): Eukaryota > Metazoa > Annelida > Polychaeta > Terebellida > Flabelligeridae > Flabesymbios > Flabesymbios commensalis. Next base: position 2,961,648 of record OZ024904.1, on the reverse strand, counting down.
TGCAATGCATGGCAGTGCAGTGGCGGCACTACTGTGCAATGCAGTGGCCGCAGTGCAGTCCCACTGCATCCATATTCAGAAAAAAACAATAATTATTATAATCAAAGACAGACAGACAGACAGACAGACAGACAGACAGACAGACAGACAGACAGACAGACAGACAGACAGACAGACAGACAGACAGACAGACAGACAGACAGACAGACAGACAGACAGACAGACAGACAGACAGACAGACAGACAGACAGTACAGTACAGTACAGTACAGTACAGTACAGTACAGTACAGTACAGTACAGTACAGTTCAGCTTCAGATGTAAGATTTAAGCATTTAAGTTATAAGTTATAAGTTAGTTAGTTGTGTACGTTACCTACACGACCAAGGCCAATGTAATGAGCTTTGACACGGCATGCATTCTGACACTGACATTAATCGTTCCCGGATCAGCTATAAACCAACAATCTGACTCTGACACTAAGCATTTCCGAAGAATTTTTGTGACTCTGTTGTTTTCATCAATAAATACTGTTGATAGATCGCTCGGGCAATTAGAAATGCTGCAGAAACTTGCATGCAAAATTAAATAGCAATGCAGTGCAGTACTAATGCATCGCTGTGATTTTAGGATGATTTTGTACTTTTTGTACTCTACTTTTTTTACGCAATGCAGTTCTTAGAGCCCTCGGGCAGCTAGAAATGCTGGCCATTTTTTTATCACTAAGTTCACAATAGGGGTACCGCACCCCACTGAACTGCTATGCAATGCATGGCAGTGCAGTGGCGGCACTACTGTGCAATGCAGTGGCCGCAGTGCAGTCCCACTGCATCCATATTCAGAAAAAAACAATAATTATTATAATCAAAGACAGACAGACAGACAGACAGACAGACAGACAGACAGACAGACAGACAGACAGACAGACAGACAGACAGACAGACAGACAGACAGACAGACAGACAGACAGACAGACAGACAGACAGACAGACAGTACAGTACAGTACAGTACAGTACAGTACAGTACAGTACAGTACAGTACAGTACAGTACAGTACAGTACAGTACAGTACAGTACAGTTCAGCTTCAGATGTAAGATTTAAGCATTTAAGTTATAAGTTATAAGTTAGTTAGTTGTGTACGTTACCTACACGACCAAGGCCAATGTAATGAGCTTTGACACGGCATGCATTCTGACACTGACATTAATCGTTCCCGGATCAGCTATAAACCAACAATCTGACTCTGACACTAAGCATTTCCGAAGAATTTTTGTGACTCTGTTGTTTTCATCAATAAATACTGTTGATAGATCGCTCGGGCAATTAGAAATGCTGCAGAAACTTGCATGCAAAATTAAATAGCAATGCAGTGCAGTACTAATGCATCGCTGTGATTTTAGGATGATTTTGTACTTTTTGTACTCTACTTTTTTTACGCAATGCAGTTCTTAGAGCCCTCGGGCAGCTAGAAATGCTGGCCATTTTTTTATCACTAAGTTCACAATAGGGGTACCGCACCCCACTGAACTGCTATGCAATGCATGGCAGTGCAGTGGCGGCACTACTGTGCAATGCAGTGGCCGCAGTGCAGTCCCACTGCATCCATATTCAGAAAAAAACAATAATTATTATAATCAAAGACAGACAGACAGACAGACAGACAGACAGACAGACAGACAGACAGACAGACAGACAGACAGACAGACAGACAGACAGACAGACAGACAGACAGACAGACAGACAGACAGACAGACAGACAGTACAGTACAGTACAGTACAGTACAGTACAGTACAGTACAGTACAGTACAGTACAGTACAGTACAGTACAGTACAGTACAGTACAGTACAGTTCAGCTTCAGATGTAAGATTTAAGCATTTAAGTTATAAGTTATAAGTTAGTTAGTTGTGTACGTTACCTACACGACCAAGGCCAATGTAATGAGCTTTGACACGGCATGCATTCTGACACTGACATTAATCGTTCCCGGATCAGCTATAAACCAACAATCTGACTCTGACACTAAGCATTTCCGAAGAATTTTTGTGACTCTGTTGTTTTCATCAATAAATACTGTTGATAGATCGCTCGGGCAATTAGAAATGCTGCAGAAACTTGCATGCAAAATTAAATAGCAATGCAGTGCAGTACTAATGCATCGCTGTGATTTTAGGATGATTTTGTACTTTTTGTACTCTACTTTTTTTACGCAATGCAGTTCTTAGAGCCCTCGGGCAGCTAGAAATGCTGGCCATTTTTTTATCACTAAGTTCACAATAGGGGTACCGCACCCCACTGAACTGCTATGCAATGCATGGCAGTGCAGTGGCGGCACTACTGTGCAATGCAGTGGCCGCAGTGCAGTCCCACTGCATCCATATTCAGAAAAAAACAATAATTATTATAATCAAAGACAGACAGACAGACAGACAGACAGACAGACAGACAGACAGACAGACAGACAGACAGACAGACAGACAGACAGACAGACAGACAGACAGACAGACAGACAGACAGACAGACAGACAGACAGACAGTACAGTACAGTACAGTACAGTACAGTACAGTACAGTACAGTACAGTACAGTACAGTACAGTACAGTACAGTTCAGCTTCAGATGTAAGATTTAAGCATTTAAGTTATAAGTTATAAGTTAGTTAGTTGTGTACGTTACCTACACGACCAAGGCCAATGTAATGAGCTTTGACACGGCATGCATTCTGACACTGACATTAATCGTTCCCGGATCAGCTATAAACCAACAATCTGACTCTGACACTAAGCATTTCCGAAGAATTTTTGTGACTCTGTTGTTTTCATCAATAAATACTGTTGATAGATCGCTCGGGCAATTAGAAATGCTGCAGAAACTTGCATGCAAAATTAAATAGCAATGCAGTGCAGTACTAATGCATCGCTGTGATTTTAGGATGATTTTGTACTTTTTGTACTCTACTTTTTTTACGCAATGCAGTTCTTAGAGCCCTCGGGCAGCTAGAAATGCTGGCCATTTTTTTATCACTAAGTTCACAATAGGGGTACCGCACCCCACTGAACTGCTATGCAATGCATGGCAGTGCAGTGGCGGCACTACTGTGCAATGCAGTGGCCGCAGTGCAGTCCCACTGCATCCATATTCAGAAAAAAACAATAATTATTATAATCAAAGACAGACAGACAGACAGACAGACAGACAGACAGACAGACAGACAGACAGACAGACAGACAGACAGACAGACAGACAGACAGACAGACAGACAGACAGACAGACAGACAGACAGACAGTACAGTACAGTACAGTACAGTACAGTACAGTACAGTACAGTACAGTACAGTACAGTACAGTACAGTACAGTACAGTTCAGCTTCAGATGTAAGATTTAAGCATTTAAGTTATAAGTTATAAGTTAGTTAGTTGTGTACGTTACCTACACGACCAAGGCCAATGTAATGAGCTTTGACACGGCATGCATTCTGACACTGACATTAATCGTTCCCGGATCAGCTATAAACCAACAATCTGACTCTGACACTAAGCATTTCCGAAGAATTTTTGTGACTCTGTTGTTTTCATCAATAAATACTGTTGATAGATCGCTCGGGCAATTAGAAATGCTGCAGAAACTTGCATGCAAAATTAAATAGCAATGCAGTGCAGTACTAATGCATCGCTGTGATTTTAGGATGATTTTGTACTTTTTGTACTCTACTTTTTTTACGCAATGCAGTTCTTAGAGCCCTCGGGCAGCTAGAAATGCTGGCCATTTTTTTATCACTAAGTTCACAATAGGGGTACCGCACCCCACTGAACTGCTATGCAATGCATGGCAGTGCAGTGGCGGCACTACTGTGCAATGCAGTGGCCGCAGTGCAGTCCCACTGCATCCATATTCAGAAAAAAACAATAATTATTATAATCAAAGACAGACAGACAGACAGACAGACAGACAGACAGACAGACAGACAGACAGACAGACAGACAGACAGACAGACAGACAGACAGACAGACAGACAGACAGACAGACAGACAGACAGACAGACAGACAGACAGACAGACAGACAGACAGACAGTACAGTACAGTACAGTACAGTACAGTACAGTACAGTACAGTACAGTACAGTACAGTTCAGCTTCAGATGTAAGATTTAAGCATTTAAGTTATAAGTTATAAGTTAGTTAGTTGTGTACGTTACCTACACGACCAAGGCCAATGTAATGAGCTTTGACACGGCATGCATTCTGACACTGACATTAATCGTTCCCGGATCAGCTATAAACCAACAATCTGACTCTGACACTAAGCATTTCCGAAGAATTTTTGTGACTCTGTTGTTTTCATCAATAAATACTGTTGATAGATCGCTCGGGCAATTAGAAATGCTGCAGAAACTTGCATGCAAAATTAAATAGCAATGCAGTGCAGTACTAATGCATCGCTGTGATTTTAGGATGATTTTGTACTTTTTGTACTCTACTTTTTTTACGCAATGCAGTTCTTAGAGCCCTCGGGCAGCTAGAAATGCTGGCCATTTTTTTATCACTAAGTTCACAATAGGGGTACCGCACCCCACTGAACTGCTATGCAATGCATGGCAGTGCAGTGGCGGCACTACTGTGCAATGCAGTGGCCGCAGTGCAGTCCCACTGCATCCATATTCAGAAAAAAACAATAATTATTATAATCAAAGACAGACAGACAGACAGACAGACAGACAGACAGACAGACAGACAG
>OZ024904.1:2923937-2954213 GCA_964017125.1 Flabesymbios commensalis | reverse complement strand
GCCATGTGATACTCTAGGCATCCTAAAGGTTAACAAATATGCTAGTCTAGTTCGCATAGGGTTAATAATTGAGATACGTGATAGTCTGTATCCCAGAAGGTCAATACATGTGTTACCGTACTTTAGTTCGCAGAGGGTTAATTAATTTAATCAAGAGATATGATACTCTAGGCATCAGAAGGTTAGTATACGAAGGAATAAATGATTGTCTCCTAGCCTCCAGATTGGTGATATATGTGATACTCTAGGCCCCAAAGGTCAACATGAAAAAACACTTGATAGTTGAGTCCACAGTGGATTAAATAAATAATATACGTGAAGCTCTGGACCACAAAGGGTGACACATGAGCATTATGACAGTATTGCCCCCATGAAGTTTAACATATTATGAGCGATATAATTGTCTAGCCCATAATGAAAATATAGAATTAGTATTTATGCAAATACCCTTGTGTCAGTAAAATGAAGCACTAATATACAGGCCTACTCACCATTATATATACCTTACTGATTTGAGACTATGTTATATTATTGGGACATACACATAAATGACGTCTGCGATCACCCTCTAATTAACTAAATTAGGCATGTGATACTCTAGGCATCGGAATGTTAATATAGCAGAAATAATATGATATTCTGATATCTTGGTGATGTGGGGCTCGCTGCACTGCACACTTTGTAAACCTAATTACTCAGGGTGTCCCAATAACTCTTAAAGAAGTACCAATAATATTAAATATGTATTGGGGACTGTGTGCCAGTAGTTATGTTTTACAATGAAACTGTATACCTTCCGTAAGCATCCGAAAAAATGAAAAAAGTGGCATTTATATTGTTAATTTTATATTTAACTGATTGAACCCGATACATACAAAAAATACTGACGTCCTGCCGCCAGTGGTTCTGCTTGGTCCCAATATCAATGTTTTCCCAGCAAGTCCCAACAACCTAGTTAGTTTAAGTATATGTATATATACATATTATATATATATATATATATATATATATATATATATATATATATATATATATATAATATATACATGTATATATATATATATATATATATTGTATATATATACATGTATATATATATATATATATATATATATATATATATTCGAACGGCATCTAATGGTGGGATCGCAGAAATTAATAATAACGTGGGTGATCAGGTCAGCAGCGCAAGTGCGGGCACCGCGAGTGAGGAGGATGTTTAGTCCTCCGCACCAGCTGAGCCCACACGAGCGGTGGTGGCCATCGTGAGTGTTAAAACGGCCACGAGGCTCAGCGTCCATGAAGTTCACTGGGACTAGGTGCATTTCCTGAAGTGGTCCGTGTGCGGGAAATGTCATTAATTACTTTAAACTAAACTTTGTTTTATTTCTAAAAACTACTGTGTCCACGACAAATGTGTGGTAGAAACATACAGGATATAGTCACTGGGTGAAGGCTACACAGTTTATGGGGGGGGGGGGGCGAAGTGTTTCCTATGTCATCGGCAAGGGATCTACTAGCCCTGGGGGTTGTGATCCTACAGATCCTCCTCCTCCGGTCAAGCTTCTGGGACTTGTCTGGTAACACCTCCAAAGTTCCCTAACCCACACCTGACATCCACAAGTGTCCTGTATCGAAACTTGTAGACGTGGTACGGATCTAGCCTTAGGTTGATGTCCACTGGGTCCCTGCTGTGTATTTGGTCTGCCATCAATTTGTTGAGATCCTTAATCGTGGTATGCCACTCGCCCGGAGCGTTTTGTAAAACTACCTTCGTACTGTCTCGCGAGGATGTGATCTCCACATTATGAGTGCAGCGATCGTGGTACAGGTCTAGTGATATGCGTCTTCTTCCGATAGTCGTCTGGGTCTCCACGTCCGAGGTTTCGAGGGGGTCTGTTGTCATGCCAATGGAACTTCTTCGCTTAGACTTGTTTTTGTCCGCTACCACGTTGCTATGTTTTAGACGTTCGTGGTGGGCAGTGTTCGTAGGTACAGCATCTTGTACTGGCGATTGTGATCGTTCTCTACTTTGGGCTGCCGTTGAGATTTCATGGGGTGTGAGTTGGTGTCTACCATCTTGCGGAGTGAGTGAGTGCTGAGGTTCATGCGGAGGATGGGTCTGAGGTTCGTCTTTACAGGTCGAGCTTTGCCTTGAGAATTCTGCCAGATTTTCTGTGTGCGGACCCTTGCTTTAGAAACATACCTGGATTTTATTTTGGTAAAAATAGGCTGGATGTAGTTGATCACTATAGATACTTGGATTTAAATCAAGTTTACTTTTTTTGAATACTTTTAAAAATGTACAAAAATGATACTTTTTTCTCACCATGGGTAATGGCAGTTTAAAACGTATTGGAAGGTTATGGTTTCTCAAGCGCTAGGGAACACCAACATCTCCCATTTAGTACACGCCATTTTTAAGTCATACTACAGCAACGTATCAGGGACCAATTTCTTCAGAAATGGTCATCTGAATTAAATATAGGTAGCAAATACATCAACTACAGGATGTTTAAAACGTCCCTATCATACCACCTGCGATGTACAATGGCGAGATTTTGTTGCAGAAACCACAATCTTCCAATAGAGTCTGGTTGCCATACTGATATCCCTCGTATCTAGAGAGTATGTGAACTATGTAATGATTAGGTACCCAGTATGACTGGGCCGCCTAATTCATTTACTGCGCGAGGCCCAGTCACACTGACCACCATTTTGTTTACACAGCCTGCTGTGTAAAATCGACACTCGCGCTGCCTAACAAAAAAACTCAGCTGCCAAGAAATTGAGACGAATATTTCAAGTGCCTATGAAAACTAGGTCATTTTCAGCAGGCGTAAACTTGTGATCGTATTGGAGCTGTTACATTTAAAAATGGAGGTCACTGTGTCAGAGCCTTGTGATGTCATCAGGGTAATGATTAGGGTGATTAATTGTATTTCTTGTCTAAGTACCATACAGCAGACGAATTTATGTAAATATTTACAAATAATAATGAATGCAGTCAAGCTCTTTACATAGATATTACGAATAGTACCATAATTAGTATAATTATTTTAACTCTGTATAAATATTGTATTATAAGGTATATTGATATATGTCACCACCATACGTGCCCACCTGGCATATTCATACATGTTGTACATATACAGATCAGATGAGTAAATTACTTACTGTCTTATTTACTGGTTCATAAAACTCTCAAAAGTCAATAACATATATTTTGCTTAACGTTGCAAGTTATATTAAGCCATTACAATATATGAAAAAAACATAAAAACAGTTTCTATTAATATTAGATACCCGTTCTACAATACATGTATTAAGAGGGAAAAACAACATATATAGCAACAGAGTGATCACTAATTACAGAAATATTGTTTAGTATGTACATTTTCAAAACTTGATAAAAAAGTACAGTTTTAATGTTAAGTGGAATTTTCTTCCAATAATTTACACCGGTAGAAGTTAACCTTGTCTTGTGACATATATCTTTGAGTGTAAATGGTTTGATTTAGAGGATATGTTAATATAATTAGGGATATTTTTATTGTATTGAAAATATTCATTTATTTGTTGATTGTTGTTGTTATTTAGGCACTTGTACTGATCTATGGTAGTCTATTATATCTGCTAATGGCATCCAAGTTTAGGGAAAAGTATATGACTTCTTGTATTAATATCTTGATCCAATATTATCCTCGCTGCCCTTTTTTGTAGTTTTTTCTAATGGACCTACATACATTCATGCAAACATCAACGATCATTATAAATACACCCATTGGTCAGCCGTTAACCCATTCAGTGCGGGGAACGTCTTTATCAGAATCTCACGTCTGTAGACGTCAGATTCTGACGTATAAAGGCAATCCTGATGTATAAAGACGAACATTTTACATGTCATTGCTTTGTCACTATTTATAGGCCGCAACAATGTTTTACTAACTATGAAAACGTTTTGTCTTTATTGTTGTTTTTTGCTACTGCTGCTCTCGTTGTTGTTGTTGTTGTCGTCGTCGTCGTTGTTGTTGTTGTTGTTGTTGTTGTTGTTGCTGTTGTTGTTGTTGTTGTTGTTAATGTTGTTGCTGTTGTTCAACAAATACACAAAAATGCAGTCATATTTCTTAACCTTGTTTTTTCACAAATATAATACCAGGTGTACAAGAATGTATTCGTTTTGCAAAGACATCTTTGTCGAAATTCCTCAATAATTGTCTACATTCTTCTACAAAGTTAATGCCAGAATCATAGTATCCGTGTTCTGCAAATATATCTATAATAGGCTCATTTGGACTGTGGTTCATTTCTACAATCCATACTTTCACAGGAATTGACCAATCTAGGGTTTTTAATGCTGAATATTCCGCTCCTTCCACGTCCAGAATAAAATAATCTATTTCTTGAAGGCCTGCTTGTTTTAGCAGAGATCCTAGAGGGAGGCACGGGACCTGCATCATAGGTTTATTTCCAGCCTGTAAAAAGGAGTTAATCTTTTCATCTACTAGGTGTCCCATTGCACTGTCGCCAGTAAAATTGATAGCCCCACCAGGACAATCTCCAGCTGCTGCTACAAAACTTGTGGTGTTAAGGCGATTTTTTTTAACACGAGTTCGTAATTTACAGGATTAGCTTCAATCAGTAAACCTTTCCAATTCAGATGTTTTTTCAAAGAAGAGAGAAATGCTAAGATCTAGTCCATCAAAGGCACCCATTTCTACAAAGGTACCTTCACATTTCAAAGGTTGAGAGAAGAAATGTTTAAAGACAATGAAATCTTCTCCCCCTTGACTGTGGAATGTGTACGGCTTCTCCAACAAACATTCTGGAATAAACACAAAATAGTGATTTATAAAAGTCAATAGTGCTAGTGATGTATTTATAAATAGAAACGTTTCATTATTAGTTGGCCGAACATTGCAGCAGAATCTGTGTAGTAAAGAAAGAAACAAACAAGATCAATAATTTTTCTCAATTCATTTAATTAAAGCGACTCTGTCAGGCCAAAAATATTCAAAAATCATCATTTTCATTATGGCTCCTTAATATGTGAGTCAAAATAAAAATGATGATTTTGGCCTGACTGGGTCGCTTTAACTTATTCGTTAATATGATTAATATTCTTGGAACTATAATCTTAGAACTAAGATCTCACCTTTCACCTCTGATGGAAACGCGTATTCTTTAAACTGTCCACATTTTGTCTGGTTGATACTTGACCAATGTTGAGGGAAATAATTCTGCTTTACATCTTCTGGTTTATAATGTACATTATGTCCAGATTGATGCCACAGGAATAGAACTGATAGAAAAGCAACCAGCAACACGGCTTGTGAATATCCAGGCATTGTGACTGAAAGAGAAAAAACAGAGCAGAACAGAACAAATCGACGCAACAAGGTGAAATAGACCTCCTACGGCCTATAATCGAAACAATGTGACACCTAGACTTGTCCAACTGTTGTGAGAAAAAAGCAGTGGTAATCTAAATACCATTGCAAACAACAACATGACTAGTTAAATTGTCTCATGAATTAAATACAAAATATATTTATAAAGTACAAACGTCACAAACAACAAAGTGACAGATGTGATTGATCTCAACTGAATCCTTATTTTCGCAAATTGTCGCAAAGAACAACGTGGCCAGTCCAACGGACCACAAGTATATACCTGATATAGGTATATTGTCGCAAACAACAAGTGCAAGTCTCACTTTCTTGTTTGCATGGAACGTGTGAAAGTGGAGGAAAGTGAGCAGATCATAAACTGCTCAAAGAGATAATCCATATGATTCCTGTCTAAGATCAGAAAAAAGCCCAAGCCTAATGAGTGCGGGCTGGGAAAACATCAAAATAAAATAATCATGGACCTATTTCTGGAACAGTTATTGGGGCGGAAAAAACAAATGTTTTTTGTTTGGTGCGGCCTTTTGTTTGGTGCGCGCTGATCTAAATCAGATAAACAAAACCGCCTTATTCCTAGTATATCGCAACATTTACGATTTTAGAGACATGTCCAGCGCTGTATAGCTTCAGGTCCAAGTCATATATATGCAAGGCATGATATATTTTAAATAAGATTTATGTCGTGAAATTAAATTTGCGTTATTACGGTTGGATATTTCACAAATGGGAAATGTGAAGTGGCAGCAAACATTTTTCAAGTTGAAATGAAAGGGGGATATCTGTGTGTAAAGACAGTTTGAAGGCTAAGGTTGGAAAGTGTGATAACATAGTGATAATCAGGACTTATCTGTTATAGCACATAGTCACCAGGAAATATATGGGTGTAAATAGTGTTTAAAGTAAAAAGAAGAAAAGTGTGATTACGCTGTAACACATTTATAGCACATAATCGCCAATCCTCCACCAGGCTGGACTGGCCGATCTGGTATTAGACATTGGCAAGAGTGCAATATGTCAATTTATAACTCATAATAAAATTCACACTGGTCCATTATTAGCTTTATGCAATAACAATGACAAATTATTATACTTCATTCAAATAAAAATACAGGTTTTACCCTGAAAACAGCGATGTATTACCTAAAAACGTCTTGTCCTTTCTGGTGACACTTCAAAAGTGGCGTCTAAATATCCTACACATAATATTGAACTTTGAGCTGCAGTGATTTGTGCATTTCATAGCCATAGCTGTAAGTGTTCGCATAAACCCATAAAAGGTTCAATGACAGACGTCTTAACCCTTACAACGCTGAATTATTTGTGCCTAAACCATGGAGACTAAAGGGTTTGTTTCAATATGAAATCATCATAAATGTCTAAATTAGTCCTTTCAGGTTCATTTGAATACCTATGTTATGTGTCTACGACTATTAAAAGATCATGATGGAAATTATCCAAAATTTGAAGATTTCTCTAGTTTTATGTCCAGCATATCATTAAATGTTAACGATCCTGTGTATGGTTCAGATAACTACTACGAGAAAACTAAATCAAGTACTGGTAAACCTGCTCCCGGTAAGCCGACTTATTTGACGCATCAAGCACATGCCAATGATGATGATAAATCTCAAAACCATCATGGGCTTGGTAATAAGCGAATCCTTTGTACATTGTGTAAAACGATGGGTCATAGGTTATTCCAATGTAAAGATTTTTTGACCATGAATGTAGATCAAAGGCTTGAATTTGTTGCAAAAAATAAATTGTGTTTCAATTGTTTCATCCATCGCATAGATCTGGTAAAAAATCCTATTAGGTATGGGTCACATAGATCTTATAAAACCCATTGAGGTAAGATGTGGGTTTGATTAAGGCTCCCCCTCTACGATTTTAACTCCTCTAGGGTGGTCCATATGTGGGCCGGTAAGTGACCGTGATGTCGCCCAATTTGTTACTATGTCAAATTTTGTTGCCATTGAGCCCAAGCTTGAAAGGCTTTGGGAGATTGAAAGGGATGGCGAAATTTTGAAAGCCCCTTCAGTCGAAGACCGGCAAGTCATAGAATTATGGGATGACAAAACAAATTTCGTAAATGGGCATTACGTGGTTTCAATACCTTGGAGGGAAGGTCGTCCATGTTTTCGATCCAGCAAATTAATGTGCGAAAAACGGCCCAACTATCTAATCGATAAAATCGCTCAGAAGGGCTTAAGGCCTAAGTATTCAGAAAACATTGAGAAAATGCTTGTTGAAGGCTACGCGGAACACGTACCCGAGGCCGAAATTCAATTAAGAGACGATTCTGTGTGGTATATCCCCCACCACCCTGTTTTAAATGTCAATAAACCAGGTAAAGTTCGAGTGGTGTTTCATTGTGCAGCACGCGTGGGTGGCGTTTCTCTTAACAACCAATGCTATTCAGGACCCGACCTGACTAATTGCCTTTTCGACGTCTTACTCGGTTTCAGACAATACGAGCATTCGCTTACGGCCGATGTTGAAGCTATGTATTTACAGCTTCGAATACCTGAGTATTACGCGTCGAGTGGAGTATCGTATGACGTCTCATCTTTTCGGTGCTGTATTTTGTGCAGCTAGCTCGACTTATGCCCTTAAAAGGCCGTAGATCAATTTGCAATAAATGATGAAGTGAAGCGTACTGTGCACCGTAGCATGTATGTCGATGACCTGCTCAAATCCTTTAAAACCGAGCAGGAAGCCGTAGAAATAGGCTTGGGGTGTAAAACGGCATTAAAGAAAGGTGGGTTCAATTTAACGAAGTTTTCGTCAAACTCTGATAAAGTATTGAATCAAATACCTGATAAAGAAAAGGCGAGCCCGTCGAAATTGATGACTGAACAGCCTGAATCGCGTGCTCTCAGTATTAAATGGGATATAAATTCAGACTCGTTGTGTGTGTTTTGCTCAAGTTCAAAACTTATTTAAAGAACAGAGATATGTTCTCTAGATGTGTTAGATACGCAGATTTAAATCACGCTGAGTCTCTGCTCATGCAACATGTGCAAGCCAAAGCTTACTCGGCAGAAATCAATGCATTACGTCAGGGTAAATGTGTGAAATGTAGTAGCCCATTACATAAGCTTAATCCTTTGATAGACCAGAACAGGATCTTAGTAGTCGGCGGTAGACTGAAGCATTCCAATTTATCGCATCGCCAGAAATATCCGATAATTTTACCGTATGAGAAGTCCATTGCCAAACTCATCTACGAGTAGAATGGGTTCTGGGAGAAATTCTTTTACGATATTGGATAATTAAAGCAAGAAATCTGGTTAAAGCTATCAAGCATGCCTGCGTCACATGCAAAAAGCTGTACGCTAATACACAATTGCAGAAACTCGGCGACTTATTAGGGGAGCAAATCGAATGCGGTAAGCCACCTTTCACGTATACCAGAGTGGATCTTTTCAGTTTCCCTTCTATGTGAAAATTGGTCGCAGCGAGGTAAAACGCTACGGTTGTGTTTCACCTGTTTGACTATGAGAGCCATTCATCTAGAGGTGCTTGTCAGTCTAGAAACTGATGCGTTCTTAAACGGTCTGTTCAGGTTTATTTTTAGAAGATGCATACCAAGTAAAATATTTTCTGATAACGGAACGAACCTGGGCGGTGCCAATACCGGGTTACGTAAAAGCCAGTGCAAAAAACATAGAATGGATTTTTAAGCCACCTCTTGCTTCTCACAGAGGCGGAGCGTGGGAAAGAATGATTAGAACGGTGCGCCTTATTATGTGTGCGTTGCTGGGCAGAAATGAGCGTTTGACAGTTGACATTCTGTCTACTGTTTTTTGTAGGGTAGAGAACATAGTGAATTCACGTCCCATAACAAAGTCTAGTGACGACCCAAATGATGATGTCGCTCTAACCCCTAATCATCTTTTGTTGTGCCAAGGGAACCCATCTGTAAACTGGGGTGTGTTCTCTTCAGGGGATATGTACGTTAAGAAATGGAGGTATGTCCAGAGTATAACTGATAGATTTTGGGATAGATGGTGCAAAGAATATTTAACAATGTACCATACCCGTCAAAAATGGCAACAGCCAGTTCAAAATCTCAAACCTGGTGATCTTGTTTTAATTCAAGAAGTGAATGTGCCAAGAGGTCTATGGCCATTAGGCCTGGTTACAGAAATTAAGATGGGCAGAGATAATCTACTGAGAAGTGTCAGAATAAAGACAAAATTAAATGCGCTCACAAGATTGGTCACAAAGCTGGTGTTGTTGGAAGATAAATGTATATGGGATTAATTATTATGAATTCTAGAGAATTCATGGGGCGGGAGTGTAAACGCCTATGTCATTCATTCTAATGTCAGTTAGCATTTTCGTAAGATTGTGACATTTAGTCTGGCCCCATAATGTGGACCGAATTATTTTGTGCTGCGAGACCCTAACTCGAGCTATGAGTTGGCAGTTTTTAAATCTGCCATTTTCAGAGCTGACTCTCAGCTGACAACATCTTCAGGTGAGCACTCAATATTTGCGAAATAACTACATTTAAAATAATGATGTATAATGAATAATATCAGCTTGAATATAACTAAGATACATTTATTATTACGAATCAATTATATTAAATGATAATTCATGAATTTTATTATGAATTCATTGCTACTTAACATTTTACATCTCCGAGCCGATCAGGAAGTGCCACATGGTACATGTGAGCGCCGATAAACATTTTTTCATGAATAATTTTATTTTTCATGTAACTAGACCATGCATAATATAATGTAGCTACCTGGCGAACGTAGGCATTCGTGTAGCATTATTGCAGCGTCTTTGACGCTGGTCCAACGTTGTACGGATGTTGTGCAGATGTTGTGTTTTCTGAGTATAAGCTAACTTAACCACCAGTCTTAATCATTTTTGCCATATTATTAGCCATTATTTATTGTCAATTATAGGTTGTCAATTTCGTTCAGACCAGCACAATGCCTTGCTAAGTTTGGCCCTGGTAGCGCCCAGGAGTGAGGTATGTATTTTATGGCTTAAATTAGTTCTAAATTCTTGATCAGTTCAAACACGTGATTTAATTACGTTAACGTTGATAATGTGAAAATTCTTGATGAAAATGCATTTTTATCATGTAATTTAATAAGTATTAATTTGCCATTATATATAAAGCTTGGCGCTAAGATTCTATATTGAATTGACCCATCTCATTGTACGAGTTCGCCACTGATTTATGAGATTTATCGCCATCCATGTTGTAACTTTTGCGGTAGATTTCATAGTGACGGTGTTATTGTATTTATTTGGTAAATGTAAGACATGCTCATATTTTTGTTACTTTTCACTGTATTAACAATTTGTTTTTGTTACGGATATGATAGTAATATTAGCTTTCAGTTTGACTCAAAGTAGAGCTTCTAAGTCTAATCAGCAGCGACGATATTTGGGAGAAGGCCCAATAGTTGTAACTGTAGTGTAGAGCTCGGATTTATTAAATATATATTACCTGATTCCTGTCAATTATACAAAATGTGTAACGGAACTAGTAATTTAAATATTCCTATTTTATGTGTAATCTTTCGTATTTAAGTAATAGTTAGTGGCGGCTGCTAGAAAAATCATTATTGTAAAGATTATCTGTATTTGTGATATGATTCTATTTATAAAACTTACAGTGACTATTGCAATGAATGGAAAGCCGAATTTCAGAATTGTATCTTTTTTGAATATCTTGCTTATTGTATGCTTAATAAACTTGCTGGTATTACTTTTTAATAAATATTCATATTGTTATACAGAACCACAAGTACAGATCAGATAAATCAGATGAGATGCTATAGAGGATAAAATCATAACTGTCTGTCTGCGTGTTTTCATCCTTTCACCCCCAAGTGTTGTCCTGCGTTCTACATTGTATCTTAGATGATATTCTATTGATTGTATATTACTTAAACTCGTATAGATGATAAAACAAACTTATTCAATGACTTTCGTGGTAATTTTTATTTGATGCAAAATAATTCATTTTAATTGGATACATTCCTCCTCTAGGGTTCACCTTAAAAAAAATTCAGCTCAATGTTTTTTTTACTAATATGACCATCCAGGTGGAATTTGGTCACTACAACATCATCGCTGGCTATTTAAACAAAGTCATCTCTATCTTGTGCAATTTATGTAAGGCGAAATTTTACACATGGTTACATTTTGATGTCCGGAATCAATTAGAGAAACACCTCAATCGATTTTGACCCGTAAAATGTTCTAATTTGCATATTTCAAAATGGCTGCGAAATCAAACTGAATCGGGTTTCTTTACACCAAATCTCGATTTGTTCTCTGCATTTTGTGATTCAATTGCTTTTATGTCTTCTATAATTGTGTCTCAGTACATTTCGATATATTTCTGATGCTTATTTAACCCAAAAAACCGCCAGAATTATCATATCTAAATATTTCATTAAAGTTATAATTTTCATAATAACAGTTCTTTGACTGTACACACTACTCAATTAAAGCTAAAATATAAAGTTTTTAGCCAAAGATCCGCCAATTCGGATGACGAAATTCAAAATGGCCGCCAACATTGTCATATTCAAAAAAATAATTCAAGCTATAATCTTTATGATAACAGTTTATTGGACTGCATACACTACTTAATTCGAAGCTACATATTATGTAATTAATCAAACATCCGCGATATTTTTGTTATGCTGATATAAAGCATTCTGCATTTTCTAACACGAACACATAAAGCACATATAATATAACATATTATATAAGATGCCCCCACAAATTCTCGCTCGTCAACCAACTGTGTGTAGGATTGCATTTAAATTTGCATTGAGAGTTCTTAAGAAACTTTAACGATATGAATAACACAAATGTATTGAAAATTGGTCAGGTTGGCACTTTTTTACTTAAAATTGTTGGTGTAAAATGACATCTTACACCATCATCAGTTTTGTTAATTAACATAAAAACAAATACAAAATATAGCTCATTATTTCTCATTTTACAGGCAATATATTATAGTATACCTTCTTGTTCAGCTGAGATGCGGATTCCGGGGATAATGAACATTCTACGCTTGAAACTTACCATACTTATTATTAATCCATCTCATTATTAATCCATCAGGCAGAGCCAATTTTTTATAAACTTACATAAATATACTTGAAGCTTTTACTACTGTAATACTGTTGAATCCACAAGATATATAATAGGGACATCTCAAGTCCCGGTGTAGAATAATATAGGAGAGATAACAGATCATATAGGAGAGAACACATTGCAATGTGTATATCACAAGCTGCCAGCAGGCATGTCTTCGTGAACACAACATACCTTCAGGCAGGGAAACCAAGCACGATTTACTGGGTAATCACAACATTCACCGCTACGTCATCACAAAAATGACACATAGTAGTCATAATTGTATCATAATTGCAATTATGATGCAATTTACAATATTATTCGTTCTGTGTTGCCGTAATAGACATACATATGTAGGACGTGAGATAGTAATGCTTAATCATGATTCAATTCAATAAGCATTCAAATGCGTTCAGCATCTTATTTACTAAATTATGTCTTATTGTCAGCAATAACTTATAAGGAAACGAATGACTTCGGCAGTGTTATATCATATCAAACTGAAGTGTTAATAATCGGATAGAGAAGGCTCAGGCTATTGGGCCTGTTTTTAACTGATGATTAACTTTATGTGAAGCAGTTAACTGCAGTTTGCTAAAAACGTGCCTATCCAACTGGGCCGGTTCTTGATAACGAAGTGCCTATCCAACTGGGCTGGTTCTTAACAACGTGCCTATCCAACTGGGCTGGTTCTTAACAACGTGACTGTCCAACTCGGCCGGTTCTTAACAACATTATCCAACTGGGCCGGTTCTTAACACACTTGGCAACACAATTGGCATGGTCGTACTACAAGTGATATAAAAACGAGCCTATCCAACTGGGCTAGTTCTTAAATTGACCTCACACCTTTTGCAATGATGATAGCAATGGGCAGGTTATTGAACTGAGGGGACGATATGCACAGATGTGGCCTAAAACCCGTACATTGTTTTGAATCAGAGAGAGTAGTGGTCATTACTAAATCAAAAAAACTAATCACAGACATGAGGGGTCGGATGTCACTTTTGTTGTTTCATCACTTGTGAGGCGGGTGAAAGCATTAAATTGAATGTATAGGCCCCATTTTAAAAAATTAGGTCAAAACGGCTCGAGAAGAACAGTGACAGTAAAAACATCAGATGTAATAGCAATGACAGGAATTAAAATTATCGCGACATAAAAGCAATGCTATATTACTATGATGATATGAGATACAAATGATAATGTCTCCGCATAATGATCAAAAGCTTTAAAAGCGGGTGTCGAGGGTGGGTTTTCTGAGCAGACATAACCAGCTGCAAGTATGTGCGACCAAAAAACTGTAAAGAATGGTGGATTCAAACCTAATATCGGAATAGGCCAAACCGTCACGTGTAGATACACACAAAGCTGATAGGCTCGCCAGAAGACAACAGGTGATAGGACGCACATGTCCGAGTGGCTCACACATATACGAGCCACTAGGAGCCAAACGAGCCACGTTTTAAACCCCCAGTGCTGTACGGCTCTCTCCCAAAAATTGTTAAGTGAGACTTAACTAATCATATTTATTTTAATATTTTGTGTAAATTGTTTGAAATATACTGAAAGAAGCCTATTGAATTATATATTTTTTTCGAAACATGCGCGGGTCCGATCAAAATTACATTTTAATCTTATCTACAGTGTAATGGTGGCCATGTTGGATTTATCATTTTTTTAAGAGCTGTTCAACTTATTATATTTTCTATAAAATTATATTTTACTGGAAAATTTTCATTAAAAACATATTATCCCATGTTATTCAGAATGAATATGCTGTAAGGTTTTTACATTACATGTATAAAACAGCATGATTTGAGCTTAACTAGTTATAATTATGTCATTAGCATATCAATATTACATAGTGATATACCAAGAAGTGATTACAAAAAGTGATTAAGTAATGTGCAGAGGTGTGATTACGTAACACTATTATTTGTCTATGGGAATCATATTAGTGAGCAATTTTGTTAAAAATAGTGCTCTTTATATTCTACTATAGATTAATTTCAATATAAGACCTAAACTGTTCTTAATTTCTTTCTAGATATTTTGACTGTTTTTTTTCAATCTTAAATATAAGAAATGTTACGTGACTGGACTATAGAGTATCTGGATTACACTGTATATATATATATGTTCATTGATTTTAGTGACATGTACTGATTGCACAACAGTACAATTCCCATCCGAAAATGGCTTACAAGTCACTCTGAATACATTTACAAAAATAAATGTGCGGGTGTTGGTGACAGTGCGGCCCAACACACACGAGGTAACGGTCAATGCTGTACTGACCGTAGATTAGACTGGACACAAATATATTCATAAATAGAAAAAAATAATAAATAAATCATTACTATAATTCAAGATCGCAGATATATGAAGGAAAAGTTTATTAACAGTAACAAGTCAAAAACGTGTTTGAACATTGAGCAAGCATCAGCCCAGCGCATTTTATACTTATAATAATGATAATAAAGCGTTCAAAAATTGCACATGAGAGACCGACCCAATGGGGCAGCGTCACAAACACCAAAACAACACGAGAGCAGAGACACCAACCCAATGGTAGATCAATGATAAATCATTAACTGTTACATCTATCTGATTCGTAAAATACCGTTATTGAAAACATCATTAGTAACAAAACAGCAGCCCATCGCTTTGTTGCTTGCATGAAATTAACAAAAATAATCCCGTTGGATCATAAAAGTTGTATATTTATACCTTATTAACAACTGCATGCCCTGTACTCAATAGAATGAAATAATGAATGAATAAATTGGTATTCGGGAGCACCTGCTAAATTCACAAGCTGGGTACATTGGTGTACAAACCTATTGTTAAATAAAACTGAGAATAAAAAATTACACTAAAACTAATGTATTGATGACTGATTATGATAACATTCAAATTTAGATCAGGATCTTAATAATTTCTAATGGCACAAACAAACTTAATCCTTTCAAGCCTGAATTTGCCAGTATCATCTTCATCCACTACAAGCCGCGAATTGTGTTGTAATTCTCGACTTGTAGTGGATGAAAATGAATTGATGTGGCTGGCAAATGAAAAAAATATATTGTTATTATCAAAACAGTCTAAAACCCAAGGTGTATGAAATTAAGTCATTCTTGCAAAATGATGCTTTGATGCATCGTGAGGATTTAAAGGGTTCATTAATCATGCACGAGTGATTACAGGACTAAAACGGTTATACAGAACCACAAGTACAGATCAGATAAATCAGATGAGATGCTATAGAGGATAAAATCATAACTGTCTGTCTGCGTGTTTTCATCCTTTCACCCCCAAGTGTTGTCCTGCGTTCTACATTGTATCTTAGATGATATTCTATTGATTGTATATTACTTAAACTCGTATAGATGATAAAACAAACTTATTCAATGACTTTCGTGGTAATTTTTATTTGATGCAAAATAATTCATTTTAAGTGGATACATTCCTCCTCTAGGGTTCACCTTAAAAAAAATTCAGCTCAATGTTTTTTTTACTAATATGACCATCCAGGTGGAATTTGGTCACTACAACATCATCGCTGGCTATTTAAACAAAGTCATCTCTATCTTGTGCAATTTATGTAAGGCGAAATTTTACACATGGTTACATTTTGATGTCCGGAATCAATTAGAGAAACACCTCAATCGATTTTGACCCGTAAAATGTTCTAATTTGCATATTTCAAAATGGCTGCGAAATCAAACTGAATCGGGTTTCTTTACACCAAATCTCGATTTGTTCTCTGCATTTTGTGATTCAATTGCTTTTATGTCTTCTATAATTGTGTCTCAGTACATTTCGATATATTTCTGATGCTTATTTAACCCAAGAAACCGCCAGAATTATCATATCTAAATATTTCATTAAAGTTATAATTTTCATAATAACAGTTCTTTGACTGTACACACTACTCAATTAAAGCTAAAATATAAAGTTTTTAGCCAAAGATCCGCCAATTCGGATGACGAAATTCAAAATGGCCGCCAACATTGTCATATTCAAAAAAATAATTCAAGCTATAATCTTTATGATAACAGTTTATTGGACTGCATACACTACTTAATTCGAAGCTACATATTATGTAATTAATCAAACATCCGCGATATTTTTGTTATGCTGATATAAAGCATTCTGCATTTTCTAACACGAACACATAAAGCACATATAATATAACATATTATATAAGATGCCCCCACAAATTCTCGCTCGTCAACCAACTGTGTGTAGGATTGCATTTAAATTTGCATTGAGAGTTCTTAAGAAACTTTAACGATATGAATAACACAAATGTATTGAAAATTGGTCAGGTTGGCACTTTTTTACTTAAAATTGTTGGTGTAAAATGACATTTTACACCATCATCAGTTTTGTTAATTAACATAAAAACAAATACAAAATATAGCTCATTTATTCTCATTTTACAGGCAATATATTATAGTATACCTTCTTGTTCAGCTGAGATGCGGATTCCGGGGATAATGAACATTCTACGCTTGAAACTTACCATACTTATTATTAATCCATCTCATTATTAATCCATCAGGCAGAGCCAATTTTTTATAAACTTACATAAATATACTTGAAGCTTTTACTACTGTAATACTGTTGAATCCACAAGATATATAATAGGGACATCTCAAGTCCCGGTGTAGAATAATATAGGAGAGATAACAGATCATATAGGAGAGAACACATTGCAATGTGTATATCACAAGTTGCCAGCAGGCATGTCTTCGTGAACACAACATACCTTCAGGCAGGGAAACCAAGCACGATTTACTGGGTAATCACAACATTCACCGCTACGTCATCACAAAAATGACACATAGTAGTCATAATTGTATCATAATTGCAATTATGATGCAATTTACAATATTATTCGTTCTGTGCTGCCGTAATAGACATACATATGTAGGACGTGAGATAGTAATGCTTAATCATGATTCAATTCAATAAGCATTCAAATGCGTTCAGCATCTTATTTACTAAATTATGTCTTATTGTCAGCAATAACTTATAAGGAAACGAATGACTTCGGCAGTGTTATATCATATCAAACTGAAGTGTTAATAATCGGATAGAGAAGGCTCAGGCTATTGGGCCTGTTTTTAACTGATGATTAACTTTATGTGAAGCAGTTAACTGCAGTTTGCTAAAAACGTGCCTATCCAACTGGGCCGGTTCTTGATAACGAAGTGCCTATCCAACTGGGCTGGTTCTTAACAACGTGCCTATCCAACTGGGCTGGTTCTTAACAACGTGACTGTCCAACTCGGCCGGTTCTTAACAACATTATCCAACTGGGCCGGTTCTTAACTCACTTGGCAACACAATTGGCATGGTCGTACTACAAGTGATATAAAAACGAGACTATCCATCTGGGCTAGTTCTTAAATTGACCTCACACCTTTTGCAATGATGATAGCAATGGGCAGGTTATTGAACTGAGGGGACGATATGCACAGATGTGGCCTAAAACCCGTACATTGTTTTGAATCAGAGAGAGTAGTGGTCATTACTAAATCAAAAAAACTAATCACAGACATGAGGGGTCGGATGTCACTTTTGTTGTTTCATCACTTGTGAGGCGGGTGAAAGCATTAAATTGAATGTATAGGCCCCATTTAAAAAAATTAGGTCAAAACGGCTCGAGAAGAACAGTGACAGTAAAAACATCAGATGTAATAGCAATGACAGGAATTAAAATTATCGCGACATAAAAGCAATGCTATATTACTATGATGATATGAGATACAAATGATAATGTCTCCGCATAATGATCAAAAGCTTTAAAAGCGGGTGTGGAGGGTGGGTTTTCTGAGCAGACATAACCAGCTGCAAGTATGTGCGACCAAAAAACTGTAAAGAATGGTGGATTCAAACCTAATATCGGAATAGGCCAAACCGTCACGTGTAGATACACACAAAGCTGATAGGCTCGCCAGAAGGCAACAGGTGATAGGACGCACATGTCCGAGTGGCTCACACATATACGAGCCACTAGGAGCCAAACGAGCCACGTTTTAAACCCCCAGTGCTGTACGGCTCTCTCCCAAAAATTGTTAAGTGAGACTTAACTAATCATATTTAATTTAATATTTTGTGTAAATTGTTTGAAATATACTGAAAGAAGCCTATTAAATTATATATTTTTTTCGAAACATGCGCGGGTCCGATCAAAATTACATTTTAATCTTATCTACAGTGTAATGGTGGCCATGTTGGATTTATCATTTTTTTAAGAGCTGTTCAACTTATTATATTTTCTATAAAATTATATTTTACTGGAAAATTTCCATTAAAAACATATTATCCCATGTTATTCAGAATGAATATGCTGTAAGGTTTTTACATTACATGTATAAAACAGCATGATTTGAGCTTAACTAGTTATAATTATGTCATTAGCATATCAATATTACATAGTGATATACCAAGAAGTGATTACAAAAAGTGATTAAGTAATGTGCAGAGGTGTGATTACGTAACACTATTATTTGTCTATGGGAATCATATTAGTGAGCAATTTTGTTAAAAATAGTGCTCTTTATATTCTACTATAGATTAATTTCAATATAAGACCTAAAATGTTCTTAATTTCTTTCTAGATATTTTGACTGTTTTTTTTCAATCTTAAATATAAGAAATGTTACGTGACTGGACTATAGAGTATCTGGATTACACTGTATATATATATATGTTCATTGATTTTAGTGACATGTACTGATTGCACAACAGTACAATTCCCATCCGAAAATGGCTTACAAGTCACTCTGAATACATTTACAAAAATAAATGTGCGGGTGTTGGTGACAGTGTGGCCCAACACACACGAGGTAACGGTCAATGCTGTACTGACTGTAGATTAGACTGGACACAAATATATTCATAAATAGAAAAAAATAATAAATAAATCATTACTATAATTCAAGATCGCAGATATATGAAGGAAAAGTTTATTAACAGTAACAAGTCAAAAACGTGTTTGAACATTGAGCAAGCATCAGCCCAGCGCATTTTATACTTATAATAATGATAATAAAGCGTTCAAAAATTGCACATGAGAGACCGACCCAATCGGGCAGCGTCACAAACACCAAAACAACACGAGAGCAGAGACACCAACCCAATGGTAGATCAATGATAAATCATTAACTGTTACATCTATCTGATTCGTAAAATACCGTTATTGAAAACATCATTAGTAACAAAACAGCAGCCCATCGCTTTGTTGCTTGCATGAAATTAACAAAAATAATCCCGTTGGATCATAAAAGTTGTATATTTATACCTTATTAACAACTGCATGCCCTGTACTCAATAGAATGAAATAATGAATGAATAAATTGGTATTCGGGAGCACCTGCTAAATTCACAAGCTGGGTACATTGGTGTACAAACCTATTGTTAAATAAAACTGAGAATAAATAATTACACTAAAACTAATGTATTGATGACTGATTATGATAACATTCAAATTTAGATCAGCGATCTTAATAATTTCTAATGGCACAAACAAACTTAATCCTTTCAAGCCTGAATTTGCCAGTATCATCTTCATCCACTACAAGCCGCGAATTGTGTTGTAATTCTCGACTTGTAGTGGATGAAAATGAATTGATGTGGCTGGCAAATGAAAAAAATATATTGTTATTATTAAAACAGTCTAAAACCCAAGGTGTATGAAATTAAGTCATTCTTGCAAAATGATGCTTTGATGCATCGTGAGGATTTAAAGGGTTCATTAATCATGCACGAGTGATTACAGGACTAAAACGGCGAGCATGGGTTTGTCACGCACGAGTGATAACAGGACTAAAACGGCGAGCATGGGTTTGTCACGCGCGAGTGATTACAGGACTAAAACGGCGAGCATGGGTTTGTCACGCACGAGTGATTACAGGACTAAAACGGAGAGCATGGGTTTGCACGCACGAGTAATTACAGGACTAAAAGGGCGAGCATGGGTTTGTCACGCACGAGTGATTACAGGTTTAAAACGGCGAGCATGGGTTTGTCACGCACGAGTGATTACAGGACTAAAACGGCGAGCATGGGTTTGTCACGCACGAGTGATTACAGGACTAAAACGGCGAGTATGGGTTTGTCACGCCCGGGTGATTACAGGACTAAAACGGCCAGCATGGGTTGGTCCCACTTTGTCCTTATTGTTCTGTGTTTACTGAAGTTGTCCCGCACCAATAACATAATGTGCCGCTTGGCAAGGAAACACCAAAATTCGTCTGAAAGGTGCTCAAAATCTCCATGGACCACCTCCCCTCTCTAACAAGCAATCACCATTTTTGGTTTGTGTTGTAGCCTAATTTTTCAAAGTATTCTTGCGTATTAACAGTTGATGAGTGTAAGAACCAGATATTTATGTTCTTTGGCCTTTTAACTGCCCCCACATAGTATTTACTCTGGCCTTAAATAACCCCACCTAGTCACCATCTCATTTGGGTACTACCACCAATTGACCATCCTGGAATTGACTTGGAGGCCTATCGCCTGGTCAGTGGCACAGTTCACGCTTGGCTTCCGAGGGAGCCTGTTCTGTCACCACTAGACTCTTCTTGTCAATTCCAGGTAGCCAGCCAGTGAGTGTTCACCAAACGCTGCACGACGTGACCACACAGGTCACACTCGAACTGCGCTGGCCCGCCTGGGAGTCTCCAGGATCATCAGATGCATGTCCCGCCATCGGGCATCATAATTGTGGCAAGCCCTACATGAAGGATGGATCCTGGATGACGCGACAAGAAGGGTCATCCACACTCTACAGAAAGCTACTAATTTAGTAGCTAGGACACACCACGGTCACGCTGTAAGTGTTGTTGAGACACCCCCACCCTGTAGGCCTACATAATGTTCATTTATTGCACTACTGTAAATAAACTGCCCATATCAGCTATGTGTTGTCTTCAGTCACTGATCACGCTTCGCCAGTCCTCGTGAACACACCGTAAACCCGGTTACATGAGTGATGGTAGAATAACTAGTATGACAGTTGTAAGTCCCTAGAAAACACCACACGCTGACACAATGCCTAATGTTGGTACACGTTAGTCCAACATTAAACTTGCATTGGGTCAACGTCTTGTGGACGTCCAGTCAATATGTCGGCCGTGTTGATATAACCCTATGAAGCCTGATTTTACCATTGTCATCTTCATCCACTACAAGCCGCGAATTGCTGTCGCAATTCTCGACTTGTAGTGTATGAAGATGATTTGATGTGGGTGAATTTTTTAAATTTATTAATATTATTGTGTATTAGTAAAACAGTTTCATGGCAATTTTCGTTCTAAAACCCTTTGTTGTAGGAAAATTAGGTCTGTTTTCAGGGATGTAGAATGATGCTTTAATGCATCGTGAGGGGCTTAAAGGGTTAATGTTTGTCAAACATCGGTCAAACGTAATAAGAACATGAAGCCAACATATAATGCTTCGTGTTTGCTGAGAGCAGAAACCATTGACTTTTCATGTGACTTATGAATGTGAAATATATTTTTAATAAAATATAAGTTCATGCATTTACAGTAGAAAACTAAATAAAAATGTATTTAAGTAGGCCTACATTCGATTTCTGTTTCTGTTTTAAACATTTTTTAAAATGTAGTACCTTACTGGTAAAGCGACCATTAGAATGGAAATAACATGTCATTCCTTGTTGTACTGAGCGATAATCAGTGAGTATGCGTCACACACGTACGTAGTTGTAGTACCCCTGAGCAGAAAACTACCCCCCTCCCCGGCGCCCCTCTACCCCTCACCAGATAGTTGACAACACCCCCCCCCCCACGGTGATACTGTGTAAGGTGTGTTAGAGTTTTATTGCATTCAGATTAAGCCCGATTCTAAATCAGGCAGACCTCGGCAATCTTTTGTAGGTGATGGAA
This sequence comes from Flabesymbios commensalis, assembly GCA_964017125.1. Classification (NCBI taxonomy): domain Eukaryota; kingdom Metazoa; phylum Annelida; class Polychaeta; order Terebellida; family Flabelligeridae; genus Flabesymbios; species Flabesymbios commensalis. The sequence goes on along the minus strand of OZ024904.1, from coordinate 2,931,748 downwards.
ATATAATACGCATCCCGTTGGCCCCGTGCTGGCTGAATGTTGGGCCAGTGTCGCGAACGCTGGCCCAACATTGAGCCAGAACAAGGCCAACGGTTCGTCATTACTAGTGATAGGCTGAGCAGGTGGATCTGTGAAAGACGACACCCATTTACTGTGTTGATAATGAGCAAAGCTTGATCAAGTGTATTCATTTGTTATCCTATGACCATTTACACGTATTTTGTAATGAGAATAGATTATTACTAACATATGTCAACTAAACCGTAGCATATCAAAGTTGACACAGTATTCTGTATCTGGAGAACAGGTTTTTTTAGTTGGCCCAACTGTAAAATAACAACTTATTAATTCATATTACTATTAACATAGATCTGAGATACACAATTGTGGTTTGTACATATAGCGCATTTTTTAATTTAAACTACTTCAATGCCTCTGGGGAGGACATCCTCGACCGGAAAAATGGGGTGGAACATTTACGAAATAAACGTGTGGCTTTTTTTGAGGGGGGGGGGGGGGGTACAATATATACAAGAATGAAAATGATGATGCATTGGCATTTTAAGAGGGTTTGGGCCTGTACCCCAACCTGGGACATGTAGCTTACCCAGTGTATCATTTATTAGTATACGTTTGCGTCACACATGATTTCACATCACGAAATCAACAATCCATACTACTAAATGACGGTCGCACACATATGGAATATTTCTTTTGTGATGTGAAATCGTGTGTGACGCTTACGTATAGGCTATACCACTAAATGAGGATCATTTCCGTGGATTAATCCGTTCATGGTGTGTAACAGTCCGTGACGCTAATATTAACCCGGAGTCTTCTGTGTTGCGGAACTGTCCCTCATATCCAACACAGTAACAACGTCGGGCCAATGTTTTTGGGTGACTTGAACAGTCGTCACATGTAGCATTGTAAGGACATTGGGCCAATGTTTCGTTGTTATACTAATTGACGCACATGGTGAATACTGCACATACCCAGAAAACACGGGGCGTTGAACCAACCAATATTGGTTTAACGTTAGCCAACCGTCTTCGACGTTGGCCCAGCGTTAAACCGATATTGTTTGAACGCCCCATATTTGCTGGGGTATTAACCGAAAAATACAGATTGGGGGACATGATAATAACCCTAATAGTTTCCATCATTTAGTAAAGATTGCAAACTGACTAAATGACGGAATACTACAGATTAGGGGCATTATAATATCCCTAATAATTCCCGTCATTTAGTGAAGATTTGAAACTAACTGAATGACAGAAAACTAGAGAGGTATTGAATGAATGAACGAATGGGGTTTAAGGCCACCTTTGTGCACATTTAGGCTCAACTGGGCCAGGGGAATATGAATATCCCGAGGATTGTGAGATGACAGAACTACTCCACTTCTCTGTTGAGATGAATTCTGTAAAACGCAGTGACGTCACTCGGTGAAAACAAGGTTATATAAGATCCCCTCCCCCATACTTCATTCTGTGAAACGCAGTGACGTCACTCGGTGAAAACAAGGTTATATGAGATCTCCTCTCCCATACTTCATTATATTAGCCAGCTCGTTGAAAACAAAGGAGGTCAAAGTCATCGAGTTTCACAGAAGGAAACGACACTGCCCTCTAGACACAGGATGCGAAATTCGAGCCCTGGCGGTCTGAGGCCGAGCACGCTACCTCTCGGTCACGGAGGTTCCCCACAATATTGAATCTTCACGAGTGAGCGGGGAAGAAAACATTGTGTTTCTTTGAAACTTGAAGGTCAGAGTTGGGTTCAAGGCCCGCGATCTCCGACTTTTTAAGCAGGTAGCTATGACCAGGGCCCCCGCCCTAACAGAGAGGTGTGTGTGTATCAGAGTTATATCTTAATGATGAAAAGTCATTGACAAGGTGTTGCTTCAGTCAAATGGAAGAAGCCCCACGGGCCTGTACCCATGTAATGCTGAGAAGCCCCCACGGGACCTGTACCCAGATAAAGCCCCCACGGACCTGTACCCATATGGGTATTCAATGACTAAAAAAACAAATCGGTAGAGGGTGGGAGGGTCTACGGCCAATTTGGATCTTAAAAACTGGAGCTTTTGTTGAAATCTTGCTTCTCAAGTGTCGCAATCATTAAACAGGTGAATGCAGCGCAAATGAAATTTATCAAATTGCTGTCACATAGACACATGATCTAGAGTTTGTCCAAAGTCTCAATGTATTCACATCCACCGGGTTCCTTAGAAATAAAGAAAACTGTGTAAAGGTATAATTAAATTGTATTATGCATACATCATTAAAAGCATAATAATATTTTTGGAGAATAAGAGGGTTGGTGGGGTAAATACTATCCTTATTAGTTTTTGAACTTTTTTTACACCTTGAAGTCCCTGAAGTGTCCCCCTAATTCAAATAAAATTATATTTATCTCCCACTATATAATCAGTGATTATATGAGTTTAGAGGCGAAATAGAAACCAATCTTGGTGTATCGCAATGGAAAAAGGTAATTCGCAGAAATGCAAAAAATCCATAGAATCAACCTAATAAAAAATCTGTGCAGAGACTTTATGAACATGAAAAAATCCGTAAAATATGGGGCAATCCGTAGAATGGGCAAGCCTGCGACATATACATGACTACAAGCCAGGCTTGGGGCGAGTACTGAACAAAAGTACTTGAGTACAAGTATAAGTACTTGGAAAAATGACGAGTACAAGTACAAGTACAAGTACTGGATTTTCAAAAGTACTTGAGTACAAGTACAAGTACTTTGAAAAGTACTTGAGTACAAGTACAGAGTACTTTCGTTGTAAACTCAAATTAATTACATAAAATTTATTAAATAAATAATTGATTATAATATATGTTACTTCATGTTGATATATGTGACCCGATCGGGCAGAATGAGTTTTAAGTCGCACTTTAGCAAATGATTATAAAGAAAATATTTTTTCTATTAAGTTTATTTGAATACAATTGTGTGGTATTTTCCAAAAGGGCCCAAATTGCCTTTTTGAACTTCAAATGCCATTTTCTCGAGTTTGTCGAGTCATATTTTCGGAGCTAAACACGCTACAGAGTTGTGTGATATACCATTTTAAAGGTAATTTTGTGTAAGTGCAGGATATCTTAATAACTCTAATATTTAAATATGCGACTGAAGACTCATTTTGTCAGGTCGTGTCACATATTAATATATATGAGTGGTGAAAATAATATTTTATGTGGCAGGCCTATTATTGATATTGCATGATGCCATGTCCAAGCCAATAGTATGATATTGCATTTTCCAATCAGTGTACAACGTATTGTATGCTACATTTAGGCTTACTATTTGGCGAATCATAATAAATAAATAAATAAGCACATTGTAAACTCGGCATGTATTTGCCTTCATATAGATGTTTTTTTGTTGACATTGCAAATAAATAATTATGGACTTAGAGCTCAGTACATTAATATTAATGGCTAATCACCAGGTGGCTATTAATAACATAATTTGGGCAGCCTATATGTCCTAAATCTGCAATGTAAACACGAATAATAATACCTGTAGGCTCAAAAATAATTATAATATTGTTGACAAGTAATATATTATCATATTTCAACCCTTTTCTACGGTTATTCTAGCAATTATATCGTTCTGGGTCACATTCTGTTGTTTTTACATTTTATCTGCATTACTAGATCTTCCTATAATCTAGTAATACCCCAATGTGTAGCAATGACTTAGCATAATTTTTACTGTGCAGATCACAGTGGCCTTCAAGCTGACAACAAGTATTTTTTGGGTGAGCAATCCTACCTGGTTATAACATAAGATAATTAGCCATTTGAATTATTATTTAAAAGCTACTACTATCATATTTTGTAACTATTATGAAGATATGTTAGGGTTTAGACATAAATCTAGAGCTTGAAAGATTTGTTATGAAGCTGAGAGAAGTAAACAATTTCAGCCAATCAGGTTGAAAAGTGACGTCAACCCTTGACGCCATGTTGAGTTGGTTTTCAATCTTAGACTCCAGGCTCATTCAACAAAGTCCTTCTCTAGAAAAACGTCGTGTTTATTTCTCCAAACTGTGTGGGCCACATATAATATACAGATACGATTACATAGTCAGTTGACTCTACCCAACGTGGCAGAGAGCATAAAACCACTTGGTTCTAAACCAGAGCGCGCACCATCGTGCCTGTGACAGCACTCTGGCCCGCCTCAACCTCGTACCAAGCCCGCATCACTCCCCGCATTATTCTCCTCACCGACGTCCGCTCTTATATAAACTTTACATCATCATAATCACCACATTGATTTAACATCTAATCACACATAATCATAATCGGCACATTGAGTTAACATACATTTCCTAGCGACGGTCGCCAGTCCATCAGCCTTGATGGCTCGGCTGACCTTTGCCTGTGCTGACCAATCCATTACTGCCCCAATCCAATCATGGATTGTCGTGTTCCGTTCTGGCCAGGTCAACAGTAGTTATCATCTCTGCGTTTGCCTACTGCGTTAGGCATGCTTAAGTTTACATAGGCATATCCCTCAAAGTTAAAAAACGGATTATGTTCTTTTAACTCCAACTAATACTTATAATATTATGCATGGACATCCAATAGTGGTTCACGTTATGTGAGTAAGATGAACATTTCTTAAGTGACAACAAGTTTCACAACAATGAATAGCACAACTATGATATACATGGGAATAAGTCATTATTAAATACTCTTGATAACGGTTATTTTTCACATCGGTAATAGTAGACTAATATGTCCATACTTCATTAGTTAAGTAAGTAGCACACAATATTACGTGATTGTCTTCACTAAACGTGGTCTCATGTCCTCTCTGGTCGCGTTATGGCGATCCAATGATCTCCAGCTGTAGATTTAACGCCTCCAACTGAAGCTTACAACGTAACTTCCACAACTTTGACGCACGGCACGTCCACCATAGCAAGAACGCACAACTAATGACTAGAGCAACCGGCGACAACAAGGACCACGGCAATGCCCAGCGGAACGAGTACGCCGGCCAGACGTATCCATTGTCCAGCTGGGTCACCGAGCTATTAATTTTGCAAGGGTTATGTCCTCAATTTGGGGTAATGCTTGTCAGTCCGGTTGCTCGAGGCGTGTTTGTAAGAGGTCTTGTTTCACAATAATACATAGTTTAATTAATGCATGCAATCAATGATTATTAAGAATAGCTAGTGCTTTCCCTGTTGACCTGCAGATGGTACACCACCCCAGTGACCATTCGCATGCCTGCAGGCAACGTTCAGCAGCAATTCTCGAGATATACATAATATAGTTTAACAATGACTTGTGGATAACCACAACAATGTCATAAAATCCCACGTCATTTATATACCAATGACATGGATACATGGCATAGGGCGACCTCTCTGCAGAAACCTCGGTCACCAGGGCAGCGTTATAACAACTAACTGATCCCGTCATTAGGTGATGTCACCGTTTAACACAAATGTGTTGGTTTCAGAGGAGGCGTCATTTTGTCACATATGCTATGACATACTCGAACCCAGCCCTCAGCTCATAGGCTGTTCATGTGTGGGGTTCGAACCTGCCCCACGCTGCACGTCTGACACCGCAACAGCTTTGTGGGTTCTGTACTTGTCCTCAGTCACTTACGTGGGACCGGTTCCGTACTGATACAATATACACATAATATTTACTAGCGATTCCGTGGACTGTGAACACCTTTGTTAGGTCTGCTATCACTCGGTTATCACAATACATGTTGATACCATGCGAGACCAGGTTATAACAGATCCACTCGCTAAAATTCCTGCTTCACCCGCAGCGTCGTCTTGACAACAATATTTCCTCTGAGAATTATTTCAAACTCCCAGAGTTGCGCACCTCGCGCTGGTTCCAATCAGATCAGTTGAGCCAAAGATCATGTACACTCTCTTTGGCGAACGTACTCTGATTAACATGTGAGCTCTCACTATGAGCAGTCACATTTCCCACGAAACCCGCCAGTATCACATTGTACTGGGGACTCTGGTTTCGCGTCAATCAGAATTTACTAACCCTTTAATTGCTCTGCAATTTTATTTACTTCCCATTCACTGCGAGTGGTGAACTGCTATCGCAATTCTCACCTCCTAGTGAATAAGCTACAAATTACCTAATTTTGTTAAAATATTCAAATACAACACATCAAATGAGCATTATCCTCATTTGAATGGGTTGTATCATTTTCTATAATCAGCATATTTGAGAAATATGACATTGGACTCGTAAATGCCTCCTGAGGAATTCAAGGGTTATTAAACAACCAACCACGTTTCATTAATGTTATGGGAAGAATCCGGGGAGGGCCATCGTAGCCTCAATTTCCGCTATTCTTTGTTCCCAAACATTAACATTATTATGAGTGGTAATTCTGATATTTATTTTAAATCCCAACCTTGCCCACTTTTCCTCTTAATACCGTCATAATCCTTCCAAGGGTTCAATTTGATAGAAAAACAATTCAGTGAACGTATTATCACTCATTACCAAATTCAAAATTTTCGTCTAGTCATCAGTCATGACAGATAAACCATTTTTACTAATTACTTCCAATTTTGATCAAAAATTCAACAGAATAATTTAGCAGTTTGCTACATACTACTGAGCAAATTGAACCATGTTATCCGGTTATACGCGGTCTGACGTACTAGAGGTGTGGGTGGTGTAATTATTATCAGACTCCTATGCATTATCGGACCGATGTGAACGCCGTCGACTACAGGTCGACCACAGGGCGTTCACTGCCCGACTCGTATGCATTATCGGACCAATGTGAACGCCGTCAACTACATGTCGACCACAGGGCATTCACTGCCCGACCTGACACTTATTATGATAACAATGACGCATTCTTCAGCAGCGCACTTCCCCATCAGTCTTCTCACTGTGCTGCGACACAAGTGTGGGTAAGTGTGGTTGAGTGTGGGAACCCGTCCAACACCCAAAATGTCAGCTTGTCACCATGCAGCTCCCTGGCAACCACCGCGATCACAATGTGATTTTGATCAGCTCTTCTGCTCTCCACTGGGCTGTCATCATCGGCAACGTTGCAGAGATGTCTTCTAAAATTGATCTCTACATTTGGGACTGTCCTGCGTGTTTTTGCTTTTTTCCATGGCACTGGGCAACGCCCTTTAATTGACGTGGACATTGCCATAACACTGTTTATTTTAATTGATGTGGACGTTGCCATAATACTGTTTATATACACTGTTTACACTTCTAAATCAAAGGTCCAGCAACGGCTTCAGTAGCAATTTTAAATTTCAAGTCGCATACCTTGTAACTATTGGCAGGAACAATATTTCAGGAAACCTTCAGGGAATAAAATTTTGTCCACAACCATCGTCAGCAGCAGACGTTATCCGTCCATCACTCCAGTCCTCCTACAGGTTTTAACATTGTCCGAATTTCCTTCTGCCACTGCTGTCACTGAAGCGCTGCCAAACTAGATCAATATCACAAGCCATGTCACTGTCCTGCTGGTCCAGCGCTAACACCGGCGCTGAAGCAACTATAACATAGTGCCAGTAACATCAGCAGCCAAAACAAAAACTGTCCTCTCTGTCACTGTCTTCTCTCTCTTAAGACGTCAAATATTGACGTCAAGTCGTCCACACAGATCCTCTAGCAAGCTCGCCAATGAAAAGTGACGTCAACCCTTGACGCCATCCCGACGCCAACACGACACGGCGGACGGCGAAGAGTTGGTTTTCAATCTTAGACTCCAGGCTCATTCAACAAAGTCCTGCTCTAGAAAAACGTCGT
>OZ024904.1:2705717-2923737 GCA_964017125.1 Flabesymbios commensalis | reverse complement strand
AGTGTATATTCAGCCTAAATATTCTTATCTAATTTTCAGAAGCGTCAATGGTAATAGCATGAAATGGGTTATTTTTCACTCTGTGAGGCCATCGTTCTGAAAAGAAGGGGGGTTTCCCCACTGCACCGGGGCCCCCGCCAAAATAGGTGGAAGAGGAACCCTCCAATCCTATTTACACTGACTATTTAAACTGACACAGACTCGAGACGTTGACCCAGTGTTGTTTTAATGTTAGGTCAGCGTCGTAGACAGTGGACCAGCATTAAACCCTGCTGCTGAATTGTATGCTTTTATTTTTCATTCTTTCGAAACTGGAATTGCTAACACAATCGAAAAACATTTATATTTACGAAAAATAGACATCTCAAATATTTACTAATCATCCACTAGAAATTGTTTTATCGAAGTGATATTTATATTGATCTTTAAAATATTAAAAACCATATATACCACAAGGGTTAAAGGCCGCCTGCTTGTATGCCTCTGGTTCAATCAATAAAACTTCTATAGCGCCTAGATATCTCAACGGACCAAGCTCAGAGGTGCACAAATCCTAAGCGTGATCACGTATCATAATCGAGGCCAAAGCAGGTTCGTCAACAGGGAGCTGGGCTACCGAGGAGCTAGGATGGGAAAGCCAGATCAAATATGTGATCTGTGTCGATCGTTATTGTGCATATTTTAAAATGAATGCGAAACTTGACAGGGAGTTAATGTAATCGTTTTAGAATAGGAACGGAACGACTAAAATGTGGCCTTGGCTACAACTCTTGCAAGGCAGTTCTGAACGCGTTGTAATCTAGCAATATCCTTTTCTGGCATATATTGACAGTGTGAAAAAGTAAGTTACAATTAATTGATATTGGCCGCTACTTAGCTATTTACGATGATTTCAAATTGAAAAATTTGCAGCCTTGACTCTTTGTTTTAAATGCGCTCCCAGCAAACATGAGCCTAACGTCTCATGTTTGCTGGGAGCGCATTTCAAACGTTAGCCAACGTTGGCTTACTGTTAGCTTACCGTCGTAGAGTAATGTTACTTTATTCAATGCAATTTTTGAATTCGCTCATTCAGTAAAGTGTGTGTGAATTTCTGTTATATATCCATATATTCAGAATTATCCTCAGCTACGGATCTCTCGCTCCCCACATAGGGGGCCTACTGGTCGGAGATACAGCCTGCTGGTACGGGCGGAGATATGAGTGCACATTGCACCACAGAGTATCGAACCTCAGATTATGAACACGCCAACCTCTCACTCTGTCTGTCAGACAGACCTTGTAAATAACACTTCAGAATTATGATTCAGATAACTAACATTTCTTATTAACCCTTACCACCCTAGAATATTTTTTTTATAAATCATAAAAAACAAAGATTTTTTTTTAATTTGAAATCATCATAAAGCCATCGATCAATCAATCACGACCATTATCGTTTAGGCCTATAATAAATTGTATTACCACTTAGAATATAAATATATCGATCAACGAAGAATAGGATGCATTTAAAGTCCAAATTGGTGAAAAATTGTATTTAATTAAATAAAGGTCAAGCATCAACCTATATTACATGGTGTTGAGACAAAAGATTTGGCCTCGATTTTTGTTTTATCACCTTATTTTCAAACATTTACATTCTGCTGATAATTTATGTTATAGTTGTTATAATGGTACGATTTGTTATTTCGAGCATGGAGCGGGCTACACGCGTCAATCATCATGCAAAAGCCCTTCAGCGTCTAGCTCGTTTAACCCTATTTGGAATCCCACTGAAGCAACCCAGGCAAATTAACAAAATGAAATACATTAATAATGACCAGACTACCCCACGTGCGAACAATAAAGGGATAGTATGGATTGTATTAATTAGTTGTGCAGCTTGTGAACAGTCGATCGCATATAAAAGATAGATACGACAAGTAGTCTAAATAACACAAGCGCAGCAAATACGAGACGTTGGCCCAATGCTGGGTCAATGCTGGCCCGCCGTCTTGGACGCTGGCCCAGCATTAACCCGACATTGGGCCAACGTCTCGTATTTGCTTGGAGGATACCTCTTTATACTGTCTTAGCGTGTGCTCCTTCTGCATTAACAAGTTGTTAACAACAATCTTGATCATTATGTAGTTTTTATCTAACACTTACAGACAAGCTGTTCTCTATTACTTTGACCTGTATGTCAAATCTCTTATCAGTTTTAGATTACGCTCTCAACACCTAAAGCGCTAAATTAAACAACTTCAAGCGGGTGAAAATTACTCATAATTGTACAATTAGGTTTAAAACATTCATCAATGTAACATTTTTAATGTTAATTTATTCCTCCTTCAAATTTTTTCGTTTGAAGGTGAAATAAAAAGATTGAAAAACGATGATAATCGTGCTTAAAGTAAAAGTCACTTTAAATCTGTCACTTTTGCGTTGCATGCTTTTCGCTAATTACTCACAATTGTCATCCAATTGCCATGAAATTTGGCAAGTGTTATTTTCTAGTCTTACAGCAGCATCATTAAAAATTTCAATTATTGACGCTCCTCTATAAACCCATTTATTTCATTCGCTTAAATCTCGAAATTCTACTACATGTCAAATGGCCTAATACGGAATACTTGCAAAGATTGTTTGCAAAATTTCATGGGAATTGATTAAGAATTACCTGAAAAATCAGCGACAAACACTCAACGCTGGTTGAAATAGACTGTGACTATATTGGTGTAAGGGTTTTAACCCTTGCAGTGCGGGGACCGTCTTTATACGTCAGAATCTGACGTCTATAGACGTCAGATTCTGACGTATAAAGACGGTCCCCGCACTGAAAGGGTTAACATATTTTTAAAGGATGTAGACACATGACATAGGTTTTCAAATGAACCGTTAAGAGCTAATTATATAAGGCATTTATGATGATTTTAAATTGAAAATAACCCTTTAGTCTCCATGGTTTAAACAAAAAAAATTTGGAGGAGTGAGTTTCCTCGCAATTATCGACTTGTAGTGGATAAAGATGATTTGCTGTGGTTTAAAAATTACAGTAAACTACAATTAATTGGTCCACCAGTTTCATGGATATTTTCGTTCTAAAACCCTTAGTTATAGGAAAATTTAGTCTGTTTTCAGGGATGTAAAATAATGCTTTAATGCATCGTGAGGGCTTAAATGGTGAATAGACAGGTGAACAGTAGCCCTAGCTATGACAATCGGCAGCATTATATTATCCCAGGTGTTCGTTACATTGATTTCTTTTCTGAACAATTAATCTACTTAATCAGCTCAGTCGTTTTTTTCACTGATTAATAATAATTATAATATATATATAATATTTGACGGACCCCATTCCTTAGAACGTTGACCATGCTGCGCATGCGGGTGGACCAACAACATGTGCGCAGTAAATCGTGATGACCAACCTACTTTAATCTCTTTGACAAAATTACAAGCAAAAAAGTAAAATACCCACGAAATACCAGGTTTCATCAATCACGATTACTATAACATGGAATACAAACGGGGGACATGAGACCCCCCCCCCCCATAATTTGGAGGGTGCGAACTCACAATCACTGAAAGTAGTATCAGCGCACGGACCTGATCAATGAATAATATAAGGGTGAGCATGACGATGATTCCGAATTGTATTGTGAAAGACTGACTCTTAACATTGTATTTTGTACCAGGCATGGTAACTGTCGGTTTTATTATTTTGATAAATTATAATTACCATGTATGCTATGTTTCAGGTATGGTTTGCTGAATAAATGGAAAAGAAAAAAATAAATAAAAGAATGTCCAGTGGATCCAAATGGATCCAAATATACAATCGGATCTACGAATCTATCGAATTTTGTTCTTTCTCCTTGACTTAAACCCCTGAAGTACGAATCACGTCTATAGTCGTATTTAATTTGTTTCAGGCGTCTTAGCCGATAAAATAACTGTTATTGAGAATGAAATGATTGTTTAAACATCAAGATTTGAAAATATTTAGTCTCAACGTAAACAAATATGACTAGTTTTCACTCACATGAAGTTGTGGGTCGCGGTAGCGAGACACAACTTCAAATGGGTGAAAATTATTTAATTTAATTATTTATTTGTTAAATTATATAATCTAGCGCTTTATGGGTTAAAAGCAAAGTGTGGGATATCAGCCCAATTGGCGGATCCAAGGAGGGTTTTCCCCTCCCCCCCCCCCCAGCTAGAAAAAAAGCATCACCTTATTTAGAGGTTTGGTGAGAACAGTGCCCCATATGCCTTAGATTGCATGAGAAAACCTTTGGAAATCAACAATTTTCCTTGGGGCGGGCCACTCGACCCCTTTACAGTAAAATATTTTTTGTCAAATTTTACCCCCCCCCCTCACTGAAAAGCTAGATCGGGCCGTGAACCCCCCCCCCCTCATTTTTCTGAGTTCTTGATCCTCCAAAGAAAACAATATCACCCACTGACTGGTCACATGATTGGCTGTACATAGTCCTTTACTATGACGATGACTGTTATCCACGAGACAGGACATCCAGCATTATTAATGTATCTCACCCAACCCCGAGAAACAATCTCGATCACTATGTAGGCCTAGGCCCCTACAGTTTTTATCTAACACTCACATACAAGCTGTTCTCTATAACTCTGACCTGTATGTCAAGCCTCTTATCCTCTTATAAGTTTCAGATTACGCTCTCAAAAGATAGAGCATTTGCCCAATACATGACAATGGGCAGCATTCCCCCAGGTGTTCATGTATGGGTACCGTATTGACTTCTTCTTAATCACCTCAGTCGTTTATTTTCACTGATCAATAATATACCTAATTCTAGGTCAAGGTCTATGTTTGTGCAAAATATGAAGTTGATCCAACAATGGCAAGGTGGTCTGCATATATCCTTGTAGTCTGGGAAAACATATGTATAGACACCGATTTCATGGCTCTACCACTTTTAGTTTTCAAGATATTATCGAAAGTATGATTTTTAGTAATGGCGGTACAAATTGGCATAAGCAAGGTACAGCCACAAATCCTCATTTTACTCCCGCACTACTTCCAAGCTGGGTAGCCTACATAAATGTTCAGGTCTTGTAGTAGGCCTATAATAGATAGGGTGTCAAAGGTTCAAAGCAATCGTTTGTGATCGCGTGTCACCACTATCAGCCACTCAAATAACACTCCAGATACGAGAAAGCTAGTTTAAGATTCGTCACATGGTTGTCAAAAATAAGAAATCAGGAATTTCGTCTCATGTCTAGCCTAGCTGGTAAATGCGCAGCACAAAAATTAAAAAAACTTTTGCAGTTCTACTGCTCTCTACTGCTCTGCAAAGCTAAAAGGCAGTATCTTCCTACTCGACAAGTGAGCAGATACTGCCTTTTGGCTTTATACGACATTATAGATAGCGACATCTATTGAATCAAAATGACAGTATTCATCTGAAAGATCAAGGCCTGGATGCTTTTGTACACGGTAGAAAGATACTGCATTTTGGCTTTGCAGAGCACTAGAGAGCAGTACATCTCATTTGCATATTGAGCGATTTTATCAGCTTTTGGGTTATAAGGCTGCTTGATAGCTTATATTTAGGGGGGGGGGGGGTTCCATCGCCCGCCTTCCGACTGTATTTAATACCCAAGCCAGAAAAGTTTTTTTGTTGGCTGCATGGTCTGTCTGTCTGTCCGTCTGATGATTTAAAAAGTAACGAACGGATTTGCATGAAACTTGGCTTGGGCCAAGGAACATAATTATTGTCTCACAACTGTTGTATACTTTTACTAGACCTATACCCACTTTCATGAATGAATAAAATAGGTTAAATCTATGACGTCAAAATTGATCATCAGCAGTTAAATTTGACTACACACTTTATAAACGAATGCAATACATATTAGTACTACTATAGGTTTTGCAGGATTGGTGTACATATGGAATAATGTCACAATTAATATAGGTACTGCCCAGGGAGCGAACCTTCCCCAGGCAGTACCTATATTATATAATATCTCGGGCTATTGACCTATCCATTACATTTTTGGAATGGTCCTAATTATGATCTGTTTTCAAAATCAGGATTACGAGCATTGATGTTGGGAGAGGTGTGCAGTCTCTGACGTCCGTCTAGTTTATATACGTTATACATCTATATCATATGTGAAACATGATCATACATTAATAGCAATGGTACGCTATAGACTATGTTTGAGGGCCAGGTGTTTGAAAATATAGAAATATAGCGATAAATTTGGATAAAAGAATGTCTCTATAATTAAAATCTGTTTAACTAGTACTAAAATTGATAACATACAGCGAAAATGGGCAACGACGGCGAGGACTTTCCTGGCTTATGACATCATGAATTAACTAGTATCCGATCAATATGCTCAAGAGTGTATAAGTAACAAGGGAAATATTAGTTTTGTTGTGTAAACTATATATTATCTCTCCTTTTACTTTACTTACTCTTCTTTATTAATAGAAGTTGAAATAAATAGTTACCGAATTTCTCAATAATTTTCCAAAGAATGGGCCTAATACTGTTACAGAAGGAGAAATATAGCCTACTGGAGACACCGTTTTATATAGACTGACTGACTACTGTTTCATATAGGCTGCATTTTACTCAAGTATCAACATCATTTTTAAGGATCTGCAGAATTTCATGTGAAATTCCCTGTATTCCCTGTCAAGATGTATATTTCCCCTGTGTTAGATATAAATTACCACGTTTATGTGCGCACACACCTCCTAAATGTAGAGTACGGCAGGGACTATGTACATGCAAAGATTTAAAGTATAAATATGCTGATAAATGATGTTTTTTTTAATGAACCTAGTTACCTAAAACAAAAATAAAATGATAATCTGTATATTATCCATTTTGGTGTTCTGTTATAGAATTCTCAGCAATTGGCATCACCATAGAAAATTCCATGTGTTTCCCTGTATTTCCCAAAATTATAGAATTGTATTGTAAACATATTAATTTCAATTAGATGACGCAAATATCACAAGATTCTGACATCTAAAGTTGGTCCCCGCACTTAAACGATTTATGAGAGAATTATTGTTCCGCTTTTAAATAAACAAAGATATATTTGCAATAATTTTATTTGGAACTACAATATATTTAAAAAAATAAATGTTGCAAAATAGTTTATATATTTTATAATTAATCAAGAAGAATCACTTGTGAATTATCTCCAATAATTTTTTTTACTAGCCGCGATGGATGGGATTAGGTGTGAAAAGCATCCCCAGGTGGCAGGGACATTACACAGAAATGCAACATATTATTAGAACAACAAGAAACATAACATTTGATTCATATATTTCAAGATATATTCCTCCATCAACATAACAAAACAGTACCAATGATCAATAACAAAAGACAATGGCTGCAGTAACATCCCCAACTAGAAATGTGTTAAATATATACACTTATTTGTACAGCAGTCAATAAAGACAACAACAATGTAGAATTAAATATTTCAAGGTGAAAGGTTATGGAAACTTAATACTAAAGTTTTACTGTATAGAGCCCTACCCCATTAGCCCTTTACTGTATAGACCCCTACCCCATTAGTCCTTTACTGTATAGACCCCTACCCCATTAGCCCTTTACTGTATAGACCCCTACCCCATTAGTCCTTTACTGTATAGACCCCTACCCCATTAGCCCTTTACTGTATATACCCCTACCCCTTTACTGTATAGACCCCTACCCCATTAGCCCTTTACTGTATAGACCCCTACCCCATTAGCCCTTTACTGTATAGACCCCTATCCCATTAGCCCTTTACTGTATAGACCCCTACCCCATTAGCCCTTTACTGTATATACCCCTACCCCTTTAGCCCTTTACTGTATAGACCCCTACCCCATTAGCCCTTTACTGTATAGACCCCTACCCCATTAGCCCTTTACTATACACCCCTACCCCATTAGCCCTTTACTGTATAGACCCCTATCCCATTAGCCATTTACTGTGTAGACCCCTACCCCATTAGCCCTTTACTGTATAGACCCCTACCCCATTAGCCCTTTACTGTATAGACCCCTATCCCATTAGCCCTTTACTGTATACACCCCTACCCCATTAGCCCTTTACTGTATAGACCCCTACCCCATTAGCCCTTTACTGTATAGACCCCTACCCCAGTAGCCCTTTACTGTATAGACCCCTATCCCATTAGCCCTTTACTGTATAGACCCCTACCCCAGTAGCCCTTTACTGTATAGACCCCTACCCCATTAGCCCTTTACTGTATAGACCCCTACCCCATTAGCCCTTTACTGTATAGACCCCTACCCCAGTAGCCCTTTACTGTATAGACCCCTATCCCATTAGCCCTTTACTGTATAGACCCCTACCCCAGTAGCCCTTTACTGTATAGACCCCTACCCCATCAGCCCTTTACTGTATAGACCCCTACCCCATTAGCCCTTTACTGTATAGACCCCTACCCCAGTAGCCCTTTACTGTATAGACCCCTATCCCATTAGCCCTTTACTGTATAGACCCCTACCCCTTTAGCCCTTTACTGTATAGACCCCTACCCCATTAGCCCTTTACTGTATAGACCCCTACCCCATTAGCCCTTTACTATACACCCCTACCCCAGTAGCCCTTTACTGTATAGACCCCTACCCCAGTAGCCCTTTACTGCATAGACCCCTACCCCATTAGCCCTTTACTGTATAGACCCCTACCCCATCAGCCCTTTACTGTACAGACCCCTACCCCAGTAGCCCTTTACTGTATAGACCCCTACCCCATCAGCCCTTTACTGTATAGACCCCTACCCCATCAGCCCTTTACTGTATAGACCCCTACCCCAGTAGCCCTTTACTGTATAGACCCCTACCCCAGTAGCCCTTTACTGTATAGACCCCTACCCTATTAGCCCTTTACTGTATAGACCCCTACCCCAGTAGCCCTTTACTGTATAGACCCCTATCCCATTAGCCCTTTACTGTATAGACCCCTACCCCATCAGCCCTTTACTGTATACACCCCTACCCCAGTAGCCCTTTACTGTATAGACCCCTACCCCAGTAGCCCTTTACTGTATACACCCCTACCCCAGTAGCCCTTTACTGTATAGACCTGGATCATTCATGTCAATCATAAATTTAAATTGACTAGTCAGCTCTAGCGGCTAACCCTTTAAGCCCTCACGATGCATTAAAGCATCATTTTACATCCCTGCAAACAGACTTAATTTGCCTACAACTAAGGGTTTTAGAATGAATATTCCCATGAAACTGTTTTTCCAATATGTGGCAATTTTCTTTAATTTTCCATCCACCTCAAGTCATCTTCATCCACTGCAAGTCAAGAATTGCGACAGCAATTCGCGGCTTGTAGTGGACGAAGATGACAATGGTAAATTCAGGCTTGAAAGGGTTAACACCCCTTTTCCCATCTATTCATCACATGGCATACATTAACCCTTGAGGTGCTGAAATATTTTATATAAACCATGGAGACTAAAGAGTTTTTCAATTTGAAATCATCATAAATGTCTTAGTTAGCTCCTTCCGTTTCTTTTGAATACCTATGTTATGGGTCTACGGCCAATATAAAATGTTAATTGTTACAGAGCGGGGATCAACTTTAGACGTCAGAATCTCACGTCTATATACGTCAGATTTTGATGTCTAAAGTCCGCTCTGCAAAGGTTAAGCATTTATTATGGCCGTAGATCCATAAGATAGTACAAGGGTTAAGTAAAATACATACAAAAGAAAGTGGTACAATTCATCCAAATAAAATTCCGAGCTTTTCAGTGAGAAATTATACTTACATATTTTTCTTCACCTTGAGATGGGAATCTCAAGGTGAAGAAAAAGGAGAAGAAATGGATGTATATTCATTATTATCCCTTATCCTGCTAAATTAAATAATTACAATTTTCATTAGTTTTCAGCCACTTGAAGTTGTGTCTCACTACCGCGATCCACAACTTCAAGTGGCTGAAAACTACTCAGATTTGTTTAATTTGACACTAAGGATTTGCAAATATTGATGTTTAACCCTTTCACCGTGGGTGGCGCCAAAAGGCGACCACCTGGCAGACCGCAGATGCGACATCAGTAATTACTGTTTTTAATGAAAAAATTAATTAATTCAGCCCTCAGGCATTTTATGACGTTATAATTCAGCAGGCAAAGGGTTAAACACTCATTTCATTCCCAATAACAGTGATTTAATTTAACTGATTAAAACGATCATCATCAGCAGGCAAAGGGTTAAATATACAGTATAATCCATCACAATGAATACGCTTTCAGCTTTTATTTGATATATGTTCTGTACATATTGCGTAGCAAAATGCTATGCAATTCTGCCCATTTGCTAATCAAATTTGTAATTGATTAAAATATGTATACATCAATGATACAGGGATGCCTAGCAAGTTACAACTTGGAAGAGAATAATAACTTTCAAACAAATTTTGAAGCGGCCTTATCTTGTAAGTTACAACAACACTTCTCAAGGTGAATGACAATCAGATGAAATAGCTCAGAGCTATTAGGGCTGTTAGTCATCAAGTAATTCTGATATATGATTGTATGTATGGATTTAAATATTTAAACATTTCTTACATATTTATACACACTGTGTCAATAAATCAAAGTTTATAAATATCATCAATATGGTTTTAAAGCATGTGTGAAATTTGTATAGCTTTTCAGCTGCATTTATGAACTTCGCATATTTAAAATAAAATAAACAAGACTACATAAGTCCAGGAGCTCCCGCTCTAAATTAGAATTTGATTTAAGCAATTTTGTGTAGGGTTATTAATGTAGTCCTAGTCTACGTCAAAAATCAAGACGCAAGACAACTAGGTCTAAGAAGCGCAGTCTAAGAGTGAGATAAGAACTAGACAGTCTGTCAGAGATTGCAAACCTCCATTGAAATTAATGATCTTAATCAGTATCCCAGTAATGGTCTACCTATCTGGCACGGTTTACCCGATATCAGGCCAATCGAGTTAACTAATAGCTGATTTACGGTCATTTTGAATTCGATATAAATTAGTTAAAAACTTAGGGTGCATCCTCCCCCGAAACCTCAAATATTGTTTTATAGTAATGGACTAACATCTAACACAGTTTGCAAAATATTGGGCATGTGAAAGTAAATAATGGCCGATAGGGGGCCATTTTGAATTTGATCGAGTCAGAATTTTTCAAGATGCATCCTCAGCTGAAATCTCACATTTCATTCTATAGTAATCGTCTAGCTATCTAGCACGGTTTACCAAATATCGGCCATGTGAAAGTGAATAATGGCCTAAAGGAGGACCATTTTGAATTTGATCAAGTCAAAACTTTCCAAGATGCATCCTCAGCTGAAATCTCACATTTCATTCTATAGTAATGGTCTAGCCATCTAGCACAGTTTACCAAATATCGCCCATGTGAAAGTGAATAATGGCCGATAGGAGGCCGTTTAAATTTGATCAAGTCAAAACTTTTCAAGATGCATCCTCTCCTGAAATCTCACATTTTGTTTTATAGTAATGGTCCAGCTATCTAACACGGTTTACCAAATATCAGCAATGTGAAAGTAAATAGTGGCCGATAGGCGGCCATTTTGAATTCGATTGAGTTGAAAGTTTTTAAAAGGCATCCTCTCCCGAAATAATAAATTATAGTAATGGTCTAGCTATCTAGCACCTGTTTACCGGATATCAGGCCTATCGAGGTAAATAATGCTATTTGTCGGCCATTTTGAATTCGTAAGTTAAAAATTTTCAGGGTGCATTCTCCCCCGAAAACTCACACTTTGTTTTATAGTAATCAGGTAATGGTCTAGCCATCTAGCACGGTTTACCAAATATCAGCCATGTGAAAATAAATAATGGCCGAAAAGGCGGCCATTTTAAATTTGATCAAGTCAAATTTTTTCAAGATGCATCCTCATCTGAAATCTCACATTTCGTTTTACAGTAATGGTCTAGCCATCTAGCACGGTTGACCAAATAACGGCCATGTGAAAGTGAATAATGGCCGATAAGCGGCCATTTTGAATTTTATCGAGTCGAATTTTTTCAAGATGCATCCTCTCCTGAAATCACACATTTTGTTTTATAGTAATGGTCTAGCCATCTAGCACGGTTTACCAAAAAACGGCCATGTGAAAGTGAATAATGGCCGATTGGCAGCCATTTTGAACTTGGACGATTTGAATTTTTTCAAAATGCATCCTCTCCTGAAGCCTTACAATTTGTTTTATAGTAATGGTGTAGATATCTTGAGCGGTTTTCATGATATTCCACAATATCAGGCCTGTCGAGGTGAATAATGTTCGATAGGCGGCCATTTTGAATTTTATCAACTTGAAATTTTTCAAGATGCATCCTCTCCTGAAACCTTACAATTTATTTGATATTAATGGTGTAGCTATCTTGAGCGGTTTTCATGATATTCCGCAATATCAGGCCTGTCGAGGTGAATAATGGCCGATAGGCGGCCATTTTTAATTTTATCGATATGAAATTTTTCAAGATGCATCCTCTCCTAAAACCTCACAATTTGTTTTATAGTAATGGTGTAGCTATCTTGAGCGGTTTTCATGATATTCCGCAAAATCATTCAGTCGGATTTACCGATGTTATAAATTAGGTCAAAGTGCTGGGTCAACTTCAAGGTCCAAAAACCTCAAAAGGCACAACTAGGGACCTTAGAGAACATGTATGTGCAATATGACTGTCATCGGCCCAGTACTTTTCGAGATCTGCTCCGGAAACGAAGTGCGCCTCAAAACGTCTAAATAGGTCATAGTTCTGAACCAGAAGTAGGTCAAAGTTCAAATACCCCAAAAGGCACAACTAGACCCCCTAGGGGTGTTGTGTGTACAATTTGAAGACAATCTGACAAGTACTTTCAGAGATATGCTCCGGAAACGAATTGTTTACGGACGGCCCAACACCGTAACATCATCATTTTCTCCTCTGCGACCTTGCGTATTGAATTCAGATTAAAAATATTTTAACCTGTCAATTATCCACCTGGAAGTAACCCACATACCAAAAATTGTTATCCTAGCTTATTTTCTTACAAAGTTATAGGCAAAAGAAGAGGCTAAAAAAAACAGAGGTAGAATCCATAGCTCCCTCCGTCTCACCTACGGTGACGGCGGGAGCTAAAAACATTATTACATACATGGTACAATTCATCAGAATAAAGCTTTCAGTCGAGAAATTATACTTAACTCTTCAGCCGCCAAATTATTCAATTTGAATTTTTATCCACTTGAAGTTGTATCTCGCTGACTCGACCCACAACTTCAAGTGGGTTAAAATTTAAATTTTACAACTACTATAGCTGTAAGGGTCGATCATCAGTATGCATGCGTTGTTGATGTCTGGTGAGCTCCCAGATCGTTCTGAACAGTTTCTTGCACGTCGCGCACGCCACAGTGTAAAGTCTCTCACCCGTATGTGTGGCGATGTGCCGCTTTAGGGTCGTGTTGTCCTTAAAGGATTTATCACACTCTGTGCATTCAAAAGGTTTGTAGTCATCCACGTGAGTGAGCATGTGGCGCTTTATACTACCCATTGTCTTCACACATTTCTGACATATAGGACACGTGTAGTCTTTATCGTCGATGTGGACGAGCAGATGCTGAGACAGGTCACGACGACCTTTAAAGCTCTTATGACATTGGTCACACTTGTAGGGTTTATCAGTGGTGTGTATGCGCTCATGCTCTCTCAACTTATTCTTCGTCCTAAAATATTTTTGACAAGTCTCGCACGGGAAACTCTTCTCCTGAATGTGAACAATTTTATGCATATTCAGTTTTGTGAAACTCGCAAAATTTTTGTCACACTTGTCGCAGGGGAAAGGTTTATGCGTGGCGTGTGTGAGCTGGTGTGATTTAAGAGCAGTCCTTAACTTGAAGCCTTTATCACACGTGTCACATATAAACGGTTTGTCGTCCGTATGAATCACCTTATGCGTCTTCAGCTCATTTGTTGTTCCGAAGCATTTCCCACACCTGTCACACACGTGCGGCTTGTAGCCGGCGTGAGAGTTATTATGACGGCTTAATCCACACTTAGTCTTAAAATGCGTCTGACACGTTTCACATTCATAAGGCTTGGAATCCGTGTGAGAATGTTCATGTTTCTTCAAGTTACCCTTCGTTTTGAAGGCTTTCTGACAAATATCACATTCGAAAAGCATATCGTCGGTGTGCAGACGCTCGTGGACTCGCAGACTATTCTTGTTCGCATAACACTTATTACACGTCAGACACCTGAATTGAACATCATCATGCATACGCTTATGCTGCTCAAATTCACGTTTGAGTTTAAAAACTTTGTGGCATATTATACATGGGAATTCTCCTTCTTCGGGTGACAGGGTGAGCGATGATTGACATAATAGACATGTATCCCTATATGCTACCTCACCAGCTGTAAGGGATGGAACAAGCGAGGATGTTGACACAAACGTTTCTCCACAGCTAGTACACACACATTCACCCGGGGGCGCCACTGTAGGTGTTTCAGATATGGCTGTCATTGTACTTGTGTCGGCACAGGTTCCATCAGATTCCGTCACATGTACAATGCTCCCCGTGAAGATATGTTGGGACATAAATTCATATTTTGCGGCTATTAGAAATGAGTGACACGGCTGTATCTCCCCCTCCATGTTATACCACGCCATATTACAAAACAACCCTCTGCGAGCGAAGTCCTCCAGACCGGAGATGATGAGGCCCTCGTGAGGTTCAAAATCACCTCGGTCACAAAAGTGCGCTAATTTTTCAATGCTGTCAAGCTGTGAGATACCGAATTGTCCAGTGTAAGCGTATCTGATCAGAGCTTCTGTCTCGGTGGAGGTGAGCGGGATTTTGATGAGATAATTACCGCGATCACAGTGAGAGAGCTCAGCTTCTAGGACAGAGCTGGCCGCGGCTAGAACTGCAGCGTGAGCGACAAACTTTTTGCATTGTGAGGACACCATCATGACGTCACACAGGTGACCATCCTGTTGGTATCGGTGTAGAGTAGATAGGAGGCGGATTTCTTCTAATTCTTCCGTCGTTGTTGTGTGTATGCTCTGCAACAAATGACATCAATAATATTACAAATTAAAAACGGTACCATTTTATTTGATTGCGGGATGTGAAAATACAGCGTTAGTTTAGTGAATAAGGTGTGAGTGAGCTTTTAGGAGAAGACATTATTCATTGGACGAGTGCTGCATGTTGCCACACAGCATAAAAACATGAGTATAACGCTCACAACCTCACTGGCCTGTACAGCCGACAACCTCACTGGCCTGTACAGCCAACAACCTCACTGACCTGTACAGCCGACAAACTCAACGGCCAGTACAGCCGACAACCTCAACAGCCTGTACAGTCGACCTCACTGGCCTGTACAGCCGACAACCTCACTGGTCTGGACAACCGACCTCAACGGCCTGTAGAGTCAACCTCACTGGCCTGTACAGCTGGCCTCAACGTCCTGTACAGCCATTTCACATGAAAAAGTCTGATCAGCAAAAAATGGCTGAAAAGTGACCCTAAAAGGCATATCCGGAACCTATGATGATCATTGGTGCCAAATGTGGTAACAATCCGCCGAAGAAGAAGAATACCTTTAGAGATACAGCAGGAGTGCGATATGGGCCATACCTTTAGAGATACAGCAGGAGTGCGATATGGGCCATACCTTTAGAGATACAGCAGGAGTGTGATATGGGCCATACCTTTAGAGATACAGCAGGAGTGCGATATGGGCCGATACTGTTATAAAAATCACTGTATGCAACAAAACCTAACTCTTACAGCCCGGGTACCGACTTTAGTCGACAGAATCTGACGTCTGTAGAAGTCAGATTCTGACGACTAAAGTCGATCCCTGCGCTACAAGAGTAGACATATTTATAATGGTCGTAGACCCATAACATAGATATTCAAATGAAAAGGAAAGAGCTAACCAAGACAGTTATGATGATATTAAATTTAAAAAAACAACCTTGGAGGCCAAAGGTTTTCATAAAAAAAATCAAGGGTTAAAATATTTATAAATTATTGAGATAACTGCATTATTCTAATTCATACCCCGGTGATGAGACTGTAAATAGCGTGACGAAATTTACCCCGGTGATGAGACTGTAAATAGCGTGACGAAATTTCATCCACAGGTTAATATGATGTTTGGTTAGCAATTGGCCAGAATTGTGTAGGTTTGCGTTATGCATACTGAACAAATTGAAAATATAAATTAGTTAAAAACTTAGGGTGCATTCTCCCCCGAAACCTCAAATTTTGTTTTATAGTAATGGACTAACATCTAACACAGTTTGCAAATTATTCGGCATGTGAAAATAAATAATGGCCGATAGGGGGCCATTTTGAATTTGATCAAGTCAGAATTTTTCAAGATGCATCCTCAGCTGAAATCTCACATTTCATTCTATAGTAATGGTCTAGCCATCGAGCACGGTTTACCAAATATCGCCCATGTGAAAGTGAATAATGGCCGATAGGAGGCCATTTTGAATTTGATCAAGTCAAAAATTTTCAAGATGCATCCTCTCCTGAAATTTCACATTTTGTTTTATAGTAATGGTCTAGCCATCTAGTACGGTTACCAAAAACCGGCTATGTGAAAATGAATAATGGCCGATAGGCGGCCATTTTGAATTTGATTGAGTCAATTTTTTTTTTCAAGATGCATCCTCTCTTGTAATCTCACATTTTGTTTTATAGTAATGGTCCCGCTATCTAACACGGTTTACCAAATATCAGCAATGTGAAAGTAAATAGTGGCCGATAGGCGGCCATTTTGAATTCGATTGATTCGAAAGTTTTTAAAAGGCATACTCTCTCGAAACGTCACATTTTGTTTTATAGTAATGGTCTAGCTATCTAGCACGGTTTACCTGATATCAGGCCTATCGAGGTAAATAATGCTGATTGTCGGCCATTTTGAATTCGTGAGTTAAAAATTTTCAGGGTGCATCCTCCCCCGAAAAACTCACACTTTGTTTTATAGTAATCAGGTAATGGTCTAGCAATCTAGCACGGTTTACCAAATATCAGCCATGTGAAAATGAATAATGGCCGAAAAGGCGGCCATTTTAAATTTGATCAAGTCAAATTTTTTCAAGATGCATCCTCATCTGAAATCTCACATTTTGTTTCACAGTAATGGTCTAGCCATCTAGCACGGTTGACCAAATAACGGCCATGTGAAAGTGAATAATGGCAGATAAGCGGCCATTTTGAATTTTATCGAGTCGAATTTTTTCAAGATGCATCCTCTCCTGAAATCACACATTTTGTTTTATAGTAATGGTCTAGCCATCTGGCACGGTTTACCAAATAACGGCCATGTGAAAGTGAATAATGGCCGATTGGCGGCCATTTCGAACTTGGACGAGTTGAATTTTTTCAAAATGCATCCTCTCCTGAAGCCTTACAATGTGTTTTATAGTAATGGTGTAGATATCTTGAGCGGTTTTCATGATATTCCACAATATCAGGCCTGTCGAGGTGAATAATGGCTGATAGGCGGCCATTTTGAATTTTATCAATTTCAAATTTTTCAAGATGCATCCTCTCCTGAAACCTTACAATTTATTTGATATTAATGGTGTAGCTATCTTCAGCAGTTTTCATGATATTCCGCAAAATCAGGCCTGTCGAGGTGAATAATGGCCGATAGGCGGCCATTTTTAATTTTATCGACTTGAAATTTTTCAAGATGCATCCTCTCCTGAAACCTCACAATTTGTTTTATAGTAATGGTGTAGCTTTCTTGAGCGGTTTTCATGATATTCCGGAAAATCTTTCAGTCGGATTTACCGATGTTATAAATTAGGTCAAAGTGCTGGGTCAACTTCAAGGTCAAGGTCCAAAAATCTGAAAAGGCACAACTAGGGACCTTAGAGAACATGTATGTGCAATATGACTGTCATCGGCCCAGTACTTTTCGAGATCTGCTCCGGAAACGAAGTGCGCGTCAAAACGTCTAAATAGGTCATAGTTCTGAACCAGAAGTAGGTCAAAGTTCAAATACCCCAAAAGGCACAATTAGACCCCCTAGGGGTGTTGTGTGTTAAATTTGAAGACAATCAGACAAGTACTTTTAGAGATATGCTCCGGAAACTAATTGTTTACGGACGGCCCAACGGCCCAACACCGTCACATCATCATTTTCTCCTCTGCAACCTTGCGTATAGAATTCAGATAAAAAAAAAATTTAAACCTGTCCATTAGCCACCTGGAAGTAAACCACATACCAAAAATTGTTATCCTAGCTTATTTTCTTACAAAGTTATAGGCAAAAGAAGAGGCCAAAAAAAAAACGGAGGTAGAATCCATAGCTCCCTTCGTCTCACCTACGGTGACGGCGGGGGCTAATATACCCAAGCTAAATTAGAGCTGCAAAAATTTGTGATTGAATAATTACAACAACACAAATTTTATATGCAAGTACATGTATATCTTTATTGATGAAAAAGCAACATGGTATGCAGCTCCTGACGATATGATACACTCGTAAAATAAATGATAGCTGATGTGACACCACAGGAAATTAAAATTATTGATGAATACATTGGAATTTGTATATATACATACTTTCTTGAATAATTGTACAAATATTGGCATATTATTACATTTATAAATTGTAATGTGCTGATTTAGGCCTTATTGTAGACTGAGAGTATCAGGGTTCAATTTGTTCAGTTTTGTGTAGCGAAAAGCTAATTTTGACCAACAGCTAATCAATTTTGCGAATAACAAAAATATTTTATCATTTATGATAGAAAAAACCCACATGGTCTAGGGCAAAGTTCACAGAATATCGGCCTAGATCAGTAGAAAATGTGTGTCTATTTTCTGGCTGGTCCTCAGATAAATTTTTACATGCAATGTTTTAAATTTTCTGCATTTTGCAGCAGTAAAACAATTAGACATTGAAAAATTGTGAAGCCACATTTCAGCAGATGTTGGTGCTCCGGCGAGTTTTCTTTTTTATCCTAATCTTTTGCATTTACACAGTATTTTCCTTATCATATCTTCTCTCCTTAAAACCATCTGCTTCTTTGTTGTTCTTACTCCCTTGTCCTGCTAAATTGCCAGTCAGAATTTTTCATTGATTTGAAGCTGAAGCTGATAACACAATTCTCAACTTCAAATGACAAAAATACTTCTGTTTATGGAGAATGGAAACTTCATTTTTGAATTATTTGATTAATTGAAAATCTAAACCTTTTCCTACCTTATTTTATTTAAATTATTAGCAACTTTGTTGAAAAGTATTGATCATAGTCATTTTTAGCGCTTTACATCATGTTTCAGCTCCCCAAAATGAAATGCAAGAGTTAGATACTCAATTAATCAAATATATACGGCTCTAGTAGGACAAGGGTTAAGCCTATATATGAGGAGTTACCTGCTTATCATATTGAGACACTGACCCTACACCAGCTACTATCTTTCTTTTGTTCCTGTACTTGACTTAACGTAAACGTGCACTTTCTCGATTAAGAGTTTTTTGAGCATCAGTCTGTTTGAGCCTGCAACAGTCATAATAATTTTAAAGTGATTATAAGAGCAAATTGAGGTACGGTAATATGCAAATTGAGGTACGGTAATATGCACAGTGTATGTGTAAAATGCAGTATGTTGATTATTGTCTACAAAAGCCAGAAGAAATTTAGTTGCTTTGTGTTTGTAATCATCATAATATAAACCAAAATATCATCACACTCTACATTCAAAGTGATTAACCCTTTCAGGCCTGAATCTTCATCCACTACAAGCCGTGAATTGCTGTCGCAATTCTCGACTTGTAGTGGATGAAGATGATTTGACTTGGTTTAAAAATTAAAGAAAATTACCATGTATTGGCAAAACAGTTTCATGGGAATTTTAGTTTTAAAACCCTTGGTTGTAGGAAAATTAGGTCTGTTTTCAGGGATGTAAAATGATGCTTTGATGCATCGTGAGGGCTTAAAGGGTAGAAAGAGCAAATTGAGATAATATGTACAGTGTATGGGAATAAGCTACGTAATGATACCAGATGAGTTCTCAAATCATACAGCGAATATGAGCACAGTTTTTGAACAGAAAATTAAGAAGAATTATGATATTTTAAAATTGAGGTATTAAAAAAATCAATTATAATGTCACTGCAATTTAAACTACCTCAGAGTGGTAAGTGTCGACCCCTGCCTCACTGTAATATGGTCTAAATGCCACAGCGATACTAATATGGACTTAATAGCCATGATAACCATAATAACTACCTGCCAAGTCTTTTTCTCACTGCTTCTTTCTCTTTGAAGAGTTCGTGTAAATCTGGCCTTTCTTTAATTCTTCTGCGGAACTCTTCCATGCGGTACGCTGCCGGCGACTTGGATGAATTCAGGCGGCTCATCTTCTCAGACGACCTATGTGGTCCTCCAACATAGGCTGCCGGCGACTTGGATGAATTCAGGCGGCTCATCTTCTCAGACGACCTATGTGGTCCTCTAACATTGGCTGCAGGTGACTTGGATGAATTCAGGCGTCCATCTTCTCAGACGACCTATGTGGGCCTCTAACATTGGCTGTCGGTGACTTGGATGAATTCAGGCGCCCCATTATCTCAGACGACCTATGTGGGCCTCCAACATTGGCTGTCGGTGACTTGGAGGAATTCAGGCGTCCCATCATCTCAAACGACCTATGTGGGCTTCTAACATTGGCTGCAGGTGACTTGGACGAATTCAGGCGGCTCATCTTCTCAGGGGACCTATGTGGGCCTCTAACATTGGCTGCAAGTGACTTGGATGAATTCAGGCGGCCCATCTTCTCAGGCGACTTATCCCAGCAAACATGAGACATCGACACAATGTTGGGCCATCGTTGTAGAGCCTGCATGAGGAGTAGTTACCCGCTTATAATGTTGATACGTTAGTTCTACACCAGCTTTTATCTTTCTCCTGTTCCTGTATTTGACTTGTCGTAAACGTGAACTTTCTCGGTTATGAGTTTTTTTGGGCATCAGTCAGTGTGAGTCTGCAACAGCCATAAGAAATTCAGTTACTTTGTATAAATTGCAATCATCATAATAACCGATATATCATCACACTCTCATTCGAAAGGATTAGAGCAGAAAAGTGAGGTAATATGCACAGTGTATGTGTATAAGCTACTTAACCCTTCAAGTCCATTTTACATCCCTGAAAACAGACTTAATTTCCCTACAAATAGGGGTTTTAGAACGAAAATTTCCATGAAATTGGTTTACCAATACATAGCAATTATCTTTAATTTTTAAACCACATCATCTTCATCCACTACCAGCTGAGAATTGCGACAGCAATTCGCAGCTTGTAGTGGATGAAGATGACAATGGTGAGTTCAGGCATGAATGATACCAGATGAGTTCTCAAATCATACAGTCATCATGCAATTTTAACCCATTTAGTGGAAACTTGAGCAACTCAAAATCTTAGGTTACTGGCTCTGTGAGCTATTACCTCAGAGAGGTTAGCGTTGATCAACGTGACATCCAGGGCCTTCCCCAGAAAAAAAATAGTATAGGGGGGATTTTTTTAAAGTGCGCTGTCGTGTTGTGAACCAGTGATGCCCAAAAGGCAGCGCGTCAGAGACGCGCAATGCAAGGGGGGTACGGGGGCATGCCCCCTGAAATTTTTTCAAAGTTAGGTCTTTAAATGGTGCATTCTGGCAGAATCAAGTTTGAGGCATAATTTTTTTTTTTTTTTAGCGCGGCGCTGGGATAAAACAGGAAAAGCCCTGACATCTATTACATATACATGAATTTTCTATTTACACCCTGCTCAACATAATAAATACACCCCAGCAGGGTCGACACCTACACTGTCCCGTTGGCCCTAGGCCAGTAAAAGTAAATAAGGGCCAGTAAATCACCTGAGCGACTGGCCCTAGAGGCAAATGAAACAAGACTACATAAGTCCAGGAGCTCCCGCGACGAATTAGAATTTGATTTAAGCAATTTTGTGTAGGGTTTTTAATGTTGTCCTAAGCTAGGTCAACAAGACGCAAGACAACTAGGTCTAAGAAGCCCAGTCTAAGAGTAAGATAAGAACTAAACAGTCTGTCAGAGATTGCAAACCCCCATTGAAATTAATGATCCTAATCAGTATCCCAGTAATGGTCTACCTATCTGGCACGGTTTACCCGATATCAGGCCAATCGAGGTAACTAATAGCTGATTTACGGTCATTTTGAGTTCGATATAAATTAGTCAAAAACTTAGGGTGCATCCTCCCCCGAAACCTCAAATTTTGTTTTATAGTAATGGACTAACATCTAACACAGTTTGCAAAATATTGTGCATGTGAAAGTAAATAATGGCTGATAGGGGGGCCATTTTGAATTTGATCGAGTCAGAATTTTTCAAGATGCATCCTCAGCTGAAATCTAACATTTCATTCTATAGTAATCGTATAGCTATCTAGCACGGTTTACCAAATATCAGCCATGTGGAAGTCAATAATGGCCTAAAGGCGGCCATTTTGAATTTGATCAAGTCGAAATTTTCCAAGATGCATCCTCAGCTGAAATCTCACATTTCATTCTATAGTAATGGTCTAGCCATCTAGCACGGTTTACCAAAAAACGGCTATGTGAAAGTGAATAATGGCCGATAGGCGGCCATTTTGAATTTGATCTAGTCATTTTTTTTCAAGATGCATCCTCTCTTGTAATATCACATTTTGTTTTATAGTAATAGTCCAGCTATCTAACACAGTTTACCAAATATCAGCAATGTGAAAGTAAATAGTGGCGATAGGCGGCCATTTTGAATTCGATTGAGTCGAAAGTTTTTGAAAGGCATCCTCTCTCGAAACGTCACATTTTGTTTTATAGTAATGGTCTAGCCATCTAGCACGGTTTACCTGATATCAGGCCTATCGAGGTAAATAATGCTGATTGTCGGCCATTTTGAATTCGTAAGTTAAAAATTTTCAGGGTGCATCCTCCCCCGAAAACTCACACTTTGTTTTATAGTAATCAGGTAATGGTCTAGCCATCTAGCACGGTTTACCAAATATCAGCCATGTGAAAATGAATAATGGCCGAAAAGGCAGCCATTTTAAATTTGATCAAGTCAATCTTTTTCAAGATGCATCCTCATCTGAAATCTCACATTTCGATTTATAGTAATGGTCCAGCCATCTAGCACGGTTGACCAAATATCGGCCATGTGAAAGTGAATAATGGCCGATAAACGGCCATTTTGAATTTTATCGAGTCAAATTTTTTCAAGATGCATCCTCTCCTGAAATCACACATTTTGTTTTATAGTAATGGTCTAGCCATCTAGCACGGTTTACCAAATAACGGCCATGTGAAAGTGAATTATGGCCGATTGGCGGCCATTTTGAACTTGGACAAAATGATTTTTTTCAAAATGCATCCTCTCCTGAAACCTTACAATTTGTTTTATAGTAATGGTGTAGATATCTTGAGCAGTTTTCATGATATTCCACAATATCAGGCCTGTCGAGGTGAATAATGGCCGATAGGCGGCCATTTTGAATTTTATCAACTTGAAATTTTTCAAGATGCATCCTCTCCTGAAACCTTACAATTTATTTGTTATTAATGGTGTAGCTATCTTGAGCGGTGTTCATGATATTCCGCAATATCAGGCCTGTCGAGGTGAATAATGGCCGATAGGCGGCCATTTTTGATTTTATCAACTTGAAATTTTTCAAGATGCATCCTCTCCTGGAACCTCACAATTTGTTTTATAGTAATGGTGTAGCTATCTTGAGCGGTTTTCATGATATTCCGCAAAATCTTTCAGTCGGATTTACCGATGTTATAAATTAGGTCAAAGTGCTGGGTCAACTTCCAGGTCAAGGTCCAAAAACCTGAAAAGGCACAACTAGGGACCTTAGAGAACATGTATGTGCAATATGACTGTCATCGGCCCAGTACTTTTCGAGATCTGCTCGGGAAACGAAGTGCGCGTCAAAACGTCTAAATAGGTCATAGTTCTGAACCAGAAGTAGGTCAAAGTTCAAATACCCCAAAAGGCACAACTAGACCCCCTAGGGGTGTTGTGTGTAAAATTTGAAGACAATCGGACAAGTACTTTCAGAGATATGCTCCGGAAACGAATTGTTTACGGACGGCCCAACGGCCCAACGGCCCAACGCCGTCACATCATCATTTTCTCCTCTGCAACCTTGCGTATTGAATTCAGATTAAAAATATTTTAACCCGTCCATTAGCCACCTGGAAGTAACCCACATACCAAAAATTGTTATCCTAGCTTATTTTCTCACAAAGTTATAGGCAAAAGAAGAGGCCAAAAAAAAACGGAGGTAGAATCCATAGCTCCCTTCGCTCACCTACGGTGACGGCGGGAGCTAAAAATACCAGGCATGCTACTTTATTTAATTTTCACACTCCTTGAGTAATGGCTAAAGCACCAGAACAAGTCCAAATTTACCAATTGACCTGTGTTAATAGCACACTAATTATTAAAATTTGATCTAATTACTCATATTCAATATACGGTACCGGTAGTTACATCACTTGAAGTTAGTGTCGATCTCTGCCTCAGTGATAATAATATGAACTTCATAATAATAACCAGAATAACTACCTGCTTAGTCGTATTCTCATTGCTTCTTTCTTTTTGTAGATCTTGTGTAAATCTGGCCTTTCTTTAATTCTTTTGCGAAACTCTTGCATGCGGTACGCTGCAGGCGACTTGGATGCATTCAGGCGGCCCATTATCTCAGGTGACCTATGTGGGCCTCCAACGTTGATCCGTTTCAAGTTCATGCTATGAAGCACGATTTTCAAAATCCTCTCCAGTAAGTTTCAAACTAAATAAAATTCCACTGAAATTGATTAACCTTCACAACACTGAAATATTTTTGGAGGTCAAAGGTTTTTTTTCAATTTGAAATCATCATAAATGTCTTAGTTAGCTCTTTCCGCTTCATTTGAATACCTATGGTATAGGTCTACAGCCATTATAAATATTGAATACTTTCAGTGCGGGATCGACTAAAGTCTGAAGTCTGTCCCCGTGCTGAAAGGGTTAAATATTTAGCAGTAAATGCTCAGTGATTTAACCCTTGTCCTGCTATGCCCGGATATATACGGGGTTAAGGATGTTTTAGACCAATAAATATATCACTTAATTTTGATAAAATAGTTTTTAGTAGATGTATGGGAATATGGGGTAGTCCCTAGCGCCAGAGATACCAGTATGTGATCGTTAGGGTCTCCAGTATGGGCTTGTAAGGGTGAACGAGAGAAACTGCCCAACATTCTCCATTATAACGTAAACTTCCTCTCCCCGTCGAATCGGCGGTTCTAAGTAATTCACAAAACTCTTCTTCCGCTTGTCATGTTTATTTGTCTAGACATTTGGTAACAGCAACGTACAACCCCGCGCACGACATGTCTAACTTGACTCAGAGTGAGCTACACGTCCACAGTCGCTGAGCGTAATATCTGAAGTGCGGGAAAAGTACCAAAGCCGCATGGGATTCGGCCCTCTGTGCCCGGCACCAGAGTACCGAAACGAGGCGGTCGTCCGCAGACTCACCCGTCCGGGAGGCTGAGGATAACTGCCACATTAAAATAACGAAGTAGGGATCCTACAGATGCTTACTTGATCCAATAATTTAATTTTAGACATGTCTATTTTTCATAAATAGTAATTTTTTTTGTCATTTGAAGCTGGAAATTGCGTTAGCAATTCCAGCTTCAAATGACGAAAAATATGATTGAAGGAATTCAGCAGGACAAGTTTTAAATACCTCTATATGGGATTTGTGAGAACTCTTTTTGATTGTTAGAAATATTCTCTTTATTTGAAGTTGGAATACAAGCAATTCCAGCGAGTCAAATGGATGAAAACTAGCATACTTGCCAACCCTTCACGATTGAGACGGTAGGTAAGGCCACACAAATATTTAGTTGTTTTACAGATTTTTTTTACCATTGGGGCCATCAGGTGGGGGAAAAAAAATCTGATTTGTTTTTATAAAAAAGGGGGGTTTAAGTTTATTTTAGAACAACTGACCTGATTGGTCGACAATACAGTCTCCTGCGTGTGGGCCAATCATGAACGCTGACATAGGTAGTCAGCAGTGCATCTGCTACATTCGGTTCTTAGAGAAAAATAAAATAGATTAACAAGACGTCGCTTAACGACCCTGTCAACACAAATGTGTGCTCTGTGGAAGTAGTTCTGAACATGAAAGAATTTGTTTAAAGCTTGAAATAAATAAATCGGCAACAGTGGAAAAAAGAAAAAAAATTATCGAAATTTCAATTTTTTTGTCATTTCCATATATTTTCGGCGGCGAATCGGTAAAACAACTGAATAAATTTATGTGGCCTTACTGATTTCGGGCCCTAACATCCCACACCGATTTTACCAGCAGATCATACTGCAAAAAAAAGGAAGGAAAAGGCACCATTAGAATGAAGGAAAAGGCACCATTGAGCCCTTTTTGCTTAAAAATTTACCAGATTATAGTAAAATTTTGGCAAAATTTGGCTAGATTGCAGAAAATGGCACCATTTTCTCACTTGTTAAAAAAAATTCATTTGGCATCCTGGAGGCGATAATCAACCTTTACAATGCTGAAATATTATTGTATAAACTTAGGAGACCAAAGGGTCTTTTCAATTTAAAATCACCATAGATGTCTAAGTTAGCTTATTACGCTTTATTTGAATACCTATGCATCTAAGGCATTATAAATATTTTAATTCTTTCAGTGCGGGGATCGACTTTAGACCTCGGAATCTGACGGCTGTTGAATAGAAGTCTATCCCCACGCTAAAAGGGTTAAAAAGCTACTTATACAGTAGACCCTGCTATGAGCAGCCACTCTTATGAGCAGCCAAACTCCTATGTGAGGCCACTTGGTAATTCCTCAAAATGGCATTTTCTTTACAAATGAACCTCCTATGAGCAGCCACTTGCCTTAAAAGGCCACTTTTCCTGTGTCACAAGGGTGGCTGCTCATAGCAGGTTCTACTGTATAGATAAAAATAGACCTAAAAAATTAGCAGCAAAAGTTTTACAGCTACCAGCCAGGTATCTGTAGTGATATTTATTCATCTAGAGATACAAATTGATCATGCACTTCCAACATCAAGGTGAATAAAAACTAGAAAAAGTTGTTCGGAAACAAACACAAAAGCAGCCCTCCGTTATCGCTTGACTACTATTTTAAAATTGTTTGCTAAACAAAATTAAAAAAAAAAAAAAAAATGACCGGCTGCCATTTAAAAATTGTTTGATCCCAAAAGTATATTTGCCAAATTAAAAGAAGATCTGATGGCAACTTTTTCCTGAAATGCGCTAACGAGCATTTCTTCGATAGTGGTCATAGTAATTAAAGGGTTGATGATATGGGGATCAAAATGTCACCAAAACGATTCCCCAGTGGTATGTGATGCCTATGTGAAGTATGAGGGAGCAGAACTTGATAGATTAGTAGCTATCTTGAAAACAAATAACTGCGGCGGCGGACCGTGTGGAATACAGTAAGCAGCCGGCCTCGGCGAAGGCTGCTTAACTAGATGCTACTAGGTTTCAGTGAGAAAATTCTCAAAGCATTCTCAGCGCCAGAATTTGATAGAACTTGTTGCCCAAAACTAGAAAGTTAAGTGAAGTAGACCTATATGATGATTCACATACTTAACATCTTCTCTGCCGGCAAAAAAAATGTTGTTTTTAATTGCTGGAGAGTTTACTATAATTTCTAAATATAATCTGCTGAATCCCTTACAAAAACATAATCTGTCAGAGTATTTCAAAACAAGAATGGCCCGCATAAAAGGTGATGAAATTAAAGATGGCACACTGAACATATAATGATATTATTGTGATAATTTATTAATATCAATGACTTTATTGTGTTTAGTAATTTTCTAAATATAAGTAACTATTTATCAATTTATCAATATTCACAAGATATGTCATTGAAAATACACCTGTATTTGCGAGGCATCAGCCACCATGATCATTGCAGGATCATGGTCTTCAGGGGACAAAAATACCAAATTCAATCTTACTCTTCAGGGTTTCTGCCTTTTGCTCAGCACCAAAGAGGTGGATTCCATTCCAGTTAAAATAGTTCATTCTAAGCACTAAAATTTAAAAGATTTATTTTTGTCTGTGGGAAGAGCCCCAGACTCCCCGGCCCTTTTGGACACCCCCCCCCCCGCTCAAACAATACTGGCAGAAACCCTACTCTTTCTCTCTCTCCCTGCTTACATAATCTGGACTTGTGATTTGCTCTGCGCTTGATTCAGTAGGCAATGTCACTGTACTGCTGACTGTCTGTGATGGCAGGGTAAATCTAGTTGGCACAGCATCTTTCACCAAAACAAACTTCTGTCGAACCGGTATACCCATTTCTGCCTTTAAGAACGGCCCATCCTCGAAGCAGTGTCTCTCGAAGTGATCGCTGCAGATTACACTGTATTTGGTCGGCCAATTCCACTCTCTGTTCTTACTGAGCTTTTTGTTCCAAGCTTTTGTTAGTTCTGAAAAAAACAAAAACATTATTGTAATATTCAATAGATATTCAGAAAATACAATAAAATGCTGGTAGTTACATTCTGATATTAACAATATATTTTAAATAATATGTGTAGCATGTATCATCAAGACTAGGCATGCTATTAAACTAAAATTCACATGGCCAGACTTAAAGGTGACCCTCCTCCTTTTGTAGGAAATGGTATTTTAGTCCCCCAAAAAGTATTTTTTATGATTTTTTATTGTTTGGGGGGTATATTCAACTCTATTGAAACAGTAGGAATAAAAAATCTACTATATTCACCTTTAATTTTTTTCCATATTGGACAAATTAGGGACAAACCAAGTTATTAAAAAAGTGTGGCCTAAAAAAGCTTGAAGAAGCAGAAAGTGCCATCTCGAATGAGTAAAACCTCAGTATATTCGTTAACAAGAGACCACTAAGTCTACCGGGAATGTGATTACGTGTTGGTGCAATGTGAGCGAATAACATTTTCAGCCAAGCCAGCCAATCAACCATTTAAGTCTTAAAAATGAAATTCTGAAAAAAAAAACAGAAAAACAACTTCATCATGCTCTTAACCTGTTAACACCAACCTTCATTCTTTGGGAAGAAGAAGAGTGAAACATCATCATCGTTTGTGTTTCTGCAACCCGCTGCAATGCAACGCTTGCCGCCGACCTTTTTTTTCACCTTCCCTTCCATATTCAACGGGAAAACTCAAGATACATCTTCTGTAAACAATAATGGCTGCAAAAAGCTCTGTATAAATCACGACGAGCGCTTTGTACCAGAGGAAGAAATTATTGCCACTTAAATTTGGTTTACCCTTAGAACACTGATGTCGCCTACAGTAGACATATTGGGTTTTTGTTAGCACCCGTATAACTAGCCGTTAAAAATTAAATATGAAACACTGATAAATTATGTTGGGACTTAAAAGACACAACTTCAAGTTGCTGAAAATTTAAATTTCTTAACTCGGTGCTCTAAGGGTTAATTTGTTAATCCCAAACTAACCCTTTCAGCACGGGGATCCACTTTATACGACAGAATCTGACCACTATGGACACTATCTGACCACCATAGACATTAGATTCTGGCGTCTAAAGTCGATCCCCGAGTGAATTTAGACATCAGAATGTGACCTCTATAATTTAGATTTTGACGGCTAAAGTCGAACCAGGCAGTGAAAGAGTAAAATATTTATATTGACCCATATGATCATAGACCCAAACCACAACAAAGACATTTATGATGATTTCAAATTGAAAAAAAATGTTGGTTAAGCCTTCATCTTCACATAAATGTATTGAATGACATATTTTCACTAAAATGGCATAAGCCGCGAAACTGTACCATGACAAATGTGAGGTGTAGGAGCCTAATCCTATAACATGTTAACCCATACTGCACGGGGATCGACTTTAGTCATTAGAATCTGACGTCTGTAGACGTCAGATTCTAATGACTAAAGTCAATCCCAGCACTGTATTAGTAAAAAATATTTCTAATGACTGTAGATCCATATTAACATAGGTATTCAAATGAATCAGGAAGAGCTAACGAAGACGATTATGACGATTTCAAAATGAAAAAAACCCTTCGGTCTCCATGGTTTTTACACAAATAGTTCAGCGCTTTAAGGGCTAAAGAGCTAAATTGTAGTTAATTTTTTACCCACTTGAGGTTGAGTGTCGCTACGGCAACACACAACTTCAAATGGTAAAATGACTTATATTTGCAGTTTGAATCAAAACATACCGTATTTATTCAAATGAAGGCCCTGGGCTAGAAGGGGGGGGGGGATCGGTGGCTATATAAATGGCTATATATTGTACCATGATTGTAGATTTCATTTTCAAATCAGGGGAGTGAGTGCTTATTGGAATATGGGTGTTTATTAGAATAAATACGTTATGTCAATTGAGCAAATTCACGTCAGATAAAAATAATGCTTCGGAGCATTGTGACGTTTTTTACACTTACAACGCGGGGATTGTCTATAGAAGTCAGATTCTGACTACGTCAGATTTTGACTTCTAAAGTTGATCCCCGCAGTGAAAGAGTAAAGTATTTATAATGGACGAAGACCCATCACATCTATAGGTGTTCAAATGAAGTTGAAAGAGCAAACTAAGCCATTTAGAATAATTTCCAATTGAAAAAAACCTTTTGGTCACCATGGTTAATACAAAAATATTTCAACGGTTACATACTTTAAACTACCAAATAGGAGGTTGGTTGAACATTGGTGGCTGTCAATAAAAGGTCCTACTGGATTACTATGGGGTTCAGAGAGTGATGTTATATTGGCAGGGTGGCAAATGTACACCCTGTAATGGGCTTTAGCCCTGCTAGCTAAAATAGTTAAAATATACAACAATGTTTTTTTAGCTATAGCTGTTTGCATTTCATTATTTATTCCATTTATTTATATTTGCATACACCAACATTATATTTGCCTATTCACGTTCTTGAATGATTGCTAGCACTTGCCAAGCATCTAGATTTGTAAAAGTTTGATATCAGATTAAATAAATACGTGTAATTTTCAGTCACTTGAAATTGTGGGTCAACTGTCGCAGGAGCGAGACACAAATTCAAGTGGGGGGGATTTAAATTAAATAACTAATGCTTAAAATGCAACAGAAAACTGGCAATGTCTAGTTACCATAAATCTTGTAAGATACTGTACAGCTTGTACGCAATGTCTAGTTACCATAAATCTTGTAAGATACTGTACAGCATGTACATCATAGTGAACTATTTAACTGAACAAGAAAATATTCATGATTGCTGCAATTGATCTTACTTTTTTTCTTCCACGTTTTGATTTTGTGAGGTGTACGTGTTCAGTGTCAGTCCCGCTTGGCTTCAGAGGGTTAGTGATGGCGTGTCTCGGGTCCCGTCTGAAGATGGTAGGGATAGCACCTTTCTTCAACACAAACTTCTGACGTGTCGCTAACCCCACTTGAGCTCTGAGAAAAGGTCCATCCTCAAAACACACCCGATTAAAATGGTCGCTGCACAATACACTGTATATGGTTGGCCCGTCCCACGCGTCTCTGGTCCATTTTACTCCCTTACTCCAAGCATTTGCTAAAACTAAAAAACAACCAAAATATAACAGAAATGGCAATAACTTTGCGCACATTTCTAGGAAGCTTATCTTTTATTGTATGCATTTCATATTGTACCTATAAATAATGTTTAAACACCTGAAAAGTTAAAGAAACTAGATTTGCCTGCTGGCAAAGCTTGGGTCTCAACCCACCTTACATAGTACATTAATTATAGAGAAATACAGTACTGTCACCAAATTTTTATGTAAACCACGTGAAAATGTGATGTGAGAATCACACCAAAATCTAATCAACATATGGCCAGGGTAAGTTGCTTCCTTGGAACAAATCAGTGAAGCAGGCAAGCTCTTGAGAGTAACATGTGATTCATCGATCATCATGAATTTTGTTAAAAAAAGAAAAACAATTCTCCTGACTATTTTCTCAGGGCCACTGAGCATACCCAAAAGATAAAATTTGAGCTGTATAACCATATTACCAAATTTTGATAATAGCCAAAATGAGCACAACTGAAATATCAGCTAAAATCCTAAAAGGTAAAAAAAATACAAGTTTTTATTATCATAATCACACCAAAAGCTAATCAGCACACATCCAGGGTAGTGTTATTCCAAATTGAACCAAACATGAAACAGATCCATGAAGCAGTTCAAGCTCTAGAGTGACATAGGATTTTGGCGGCCATCTTGGATTTTGTTTAAAAACTAAAAAACGCCAAAAAAAATTACCGGGTAAATTCCCTAGGGCCAATATGCATACTGCAAAGGGGTGTATAGCTATATTACCAAATTTTGATGATAGCCAAAATGAAAAAAACTGAAATATCCGCTAAAATTCTGAAACCTAAAAAAATTAACGTTTTTATTATCAGAATCACACCAAAAACTAATCACCACATGTGCAGGGTAATGTCTTTCCCTTGAACCAAACATGAAACAAATCCAGGAAGCGGTTCAAGCTCTAGAGAGCGACATAGGATTTTGGCCGCCATCTTGGATTTTGTTGAAGAAGCTGAAAAACGCAGAAAAAAAATTACAGGGCAAATTTCCTAGGGCCAATATGCATACTGGAAATATTTAGAAATAATCTGAGTATGGCTATATTACCAAATTTTGATGATGGCCAAAATGTGCAAAACAGAAATATCCGCTAAAAAACAAAAATGTAAAAAAATCAAAGTTTTTATTATCAGAATCACACCAAAAGCTTTTCAGCTCACGTCCAGGGTAAGGTCTCTCCCTTAAACCAAACATGAAACAAATCAATGAAGCGGTTCAAGCTCTGGCGCGCGCCATAGGCTTTTGGCGGCCATCTTGGATTTTGTTGAAAAAGCTGAAAAACGCAAAAAAAAAATTACCAGGCGAATTCCCCAGGGCCAGTATGCATACTGCAAATATTAGGAAATAAACAGAGTAGGGTTTTTCGAGTGAGAGCATAAAGATATGGCGGCGGCAATGGGCGGACTCAGCAAAAACAATAAGTCTTCACCACGACATAGTGGGTGGAGACTTAATGACAATAACTTATCAACTGGTTTGAAGACATTTCTAGCCAGCCCAGCCACAGCTCATTTTGATATTTTATGCAGTTGATATTGTACCTGCACTATAAACATGATAAACCACATAATATTGGTGGCTTTTAATTAAACTGCGGCACTTTGAAGAATTATATCGACTGATTTATTGTGGGGGAACTGGTGAGTCAATAGTGCATGGAAACGAAGATTACCATTGGCTGGTGTCATGAAACCCCCGATATAAAACGTACGCCAATATTCCCTGGTGTACAATATATAGTTCAAATTTGGGACACTTTCCTGAGCTTTATCATGTTTATAGGTCAATTTTCGCACAAACGCAAATGTAGAGTAAGATTATTGATATTGATTTTTTTCCGGGCAGAAGACAAAAGCAATGATGCCAACCTCCAGAAAAAAAAAAACATAATTCTTTAACCCTTTCAGTTCTTTATACGTCATTCTGACGTATAAAGAGACGGTCCCGCGCTGAAAGAATTAAAATATTTATAATGGCCGTAGACCCCATCAAATAGATTTCCATGTGTGTGGATGGATCCACCTCAAATACCAACTAAACTCGTAGAAACTTTGTCGAAATATATATTGAAAATAATCATGATAATTCAAATGGTTCAGTGAATAGCAATAGTAGGCCTTGGATATTTATCATGTTGATGCACATTGAATTAGATGTTCATACACTATTTCCGATACAGACTAAAAATCATACAATAATTTAGCCAAGCGCAGCTGGATCGATGTTAAAAATTGTATCTGCTCATAAATGTTGACATATTTAATAAGGCTTGTGAATCCTAAATTAGGGGGTGGGGCGAAAGTCAATTTTGCAAAGCCTTCCAGTGGCCAAAATAAAAGAAAAATTTGGCAACTGAAATCTTAAAAGCTACCACGGCATGCCAAGGAATAATTACTGTTCATTTGAGGCATTTCTGAGGTGGTCAAAATACATTTTAATTGGGTTTACCTAACTTAGTGACCATTTATGCATCCACTTATCTGATTTTGAAACATTCTATCAGTTATTTATCATCTTACGTTTCAGATACCAGGTACATCACAAAAAATTTAAAATTGTCCTATAAAATTATGCTGACCCTTTTTTGGTAACTGCTGACATGCTAAAATAGATATTTCACCACATTCCACTGTTTTCAATGAGCAAGAAAAATCCAACGCTAGATCAAAATCTGAGCAAAATTATAAAAACGTCCAAAAGTTGTGACCTCAATGTTGCAAATTGCTCCAGGGATACAGAAATAAAGAAATTACACAAACACTTGAACTTTTTGAAGCAGCTGGGCAGTGCTGAGGACAACTAAGGAGATGAAAGATATTGATGGTTTTAGTTTTTAGATACATCAGGGTACCCAATGAGCAGGCAGGAAGAGTTGACACAGCCAAGCCTTGCCGTATCAGCCATATCATCCACCTATTGGGGTAGGGAGGAAGATTTAGATATTGAATATTCATTAGTTTTTCAACAAAATGTTAATTTGATGTTGGCCCGCTGTCTGCAACGTTGGCTCAACATTAATCCAAACCTAACCCATTTAGCGTCTCATGTCTGGTGGGATGTGGTGGGTAATGTCTGTCACATTTCCGGTGAAATTTTCGGCGAGCAGACATGTGTTGTTTAATGTAGGGCCGGTGTTGTAGACAGTGGCCCCACATTAAAGCAGCACTAATGCCAGAAGTCAAACT
The DNA here is from genome assembly GCA_964017125.1 of Flabesymbios commensalis. NCBI lineage: Eukaryota > Metazoa > Annelida > Polychaeta > Terebellida > Flabelligeridae > Flabesymbios > Flabesymbios commensalis. The sequence goes on along the minus strand of OZ024904.1, from coordinate 2,888,864 downwards.
TGGGTATAACAGAAAAAAACTTTCTACAAAGTCCCCACTCCAATAGGTGGTTTTAAAAATATTTCAGCGAGGTCGGGCTGTGACCTCGGGAGTAGCGAGCCTTGCGGGGGAAGATGCCAATGAGTGCCCCGCAATACAGTAACAGTAGCACGTATAGGCCTACCACGTATATGCACATAACAATCAGAAATTTGGGCATAGCCTTCGGCCCATCTTTATCTTTTTTTCCACGAGGGGATCATGGAAGAAGAAAAATTTTGATGGATTTTTATCTTTATGGCTATCAAACTTCCATTTTTACCCTTGGTGCGGCCCATGAGGAAACGTAGGGCCGGCAAAGAAAACTTCACCCAGGTTCTACCCTGGACAATCTAGTGCAGCCTTCCCCAGGTATCCTAATTCTTAGAGATTCCCTCATTGTCCCGTCCGAACGGTCTTAATGATTTCCTCCAGAATTTCCTCATAGTGTAGCGGAGATAGTCTATTTTCATTTTTTGCTTTTTTTTTCTAATAATTAAAAAAAAAATTGCATGTGTGTAAAAAAAATTATCAGAAGAGGCCACAGCATGCCTGTTCCACTTACCTCTTCAAGCACTTGCTGCAACAATTACGGAATTAAAGGCGAGAGCTGGCACCTTTTTTCGTAATTGTGAGGGTGATAAAAGTGAAATTCAAAACAAATAATGTTTTTAATTCCACAATGAAATGCCACTTTCCTGTTCGGCCCCTTACCTAGTATACATAAGTCATAGGTGGTGTGAGTGACATGGCATGTTGACCTGTTCGGCCACCACCAAAGCCCTGTTCGGACCCCTGGCCCTGCCCAGCCCTGTGCGCTGATGCATAAGATGTCCGGCACACTCTAGCCTCTTGTAAGTGAGATGACCTTATTTCTATGATAAAAAACATATCCGTCACTGTTACATATTGCAATACACTTATTTTATAGTAGGGTGTGTTTGTCAACATAGGAATATACACGATAAATAAAAATCAGTATCCCTGGTAATAAGGGTAGATAGGCCTCTATTTGCTTCTTTCAAATTTCTTATGTTGATATATATGTCGAACACAATATTAAACAGAGATTAAATAACAATGTGGGCTATCATTAGCAGATTAGGTTAGATGTCGGCTGGTTGTTATTCCAGACTGTTTTCCCAATGTAGGCCTAGGCTACAGGCTACACTACACGTCTACAGCCTAAGACTAAGTACAGGCTGTTCAGTGTAGTAGCCTAGTAGTGTTGACATGACCAAAAGTGATAATGTCAAGATATCTATAGATGAGAGTGTGAGAGCATTGCACTGTAGTCACTCCGCCCAATAGGCTATGATCCTATCGTTGGGACGTCTTGACTGTTTAGTGGTCAGTGTTACCAAAGAACTATAGCCTAGGGGGCCTATAGTTCTCTGGTCTAAGTAAATGATCATATGCAAATGACAGAAACTCTTATTATCGCTCAGTGCGACATACCTTTATTTTTCGGCCAAGAAAATAAAGAAACATCATCAGCGTAAGTATTGTTACAGTTGGCCGCGATGCAACGTTTTTTGCCAGTTTTTTTCTTCGCGTTGCGTTCCATACAGTTTGTGGAATAGTTGATAAAAACCCTCTGATAAAAACCTATGATTGACGGAATCTTATCGACCCGCTGCGTGCTAATACACAGCTGTCTGTGTCTTGACCTGCTCCGCAGGGCTACAGCGACTCCAAGCCTCCATGGCCCTGGAGAAGGGAGCATCCACCTATTTCCCCACTCCCGTACCCCCTCCCACCTTCTAATTTTTATATCTACTTTACTCCCCCCACCTATGCGGAGAAATTTTCAAAATAAACAAAAAACTGGAAGTAAATTGAAACACGAAATGCGATAGCTAGCCCTGAAAGCAGGCTACCTCGATCTTCCGACACAAGTCGAGTGCTTTGAAGTTATAATAGCCCGAAAGCCCTATAGGCTATAGGCCTATGGGAAGATGGGCCTACGTCGGGGGCTCCATTATGGGGTCACAATGGCCGACGAGGGAATCTGCCCAATCTCACCATTTAAACTCAAACTTCCTCCACCTCCGTCGAGTCGACGGTTCCAAACAAATCAGAAAACTCTCTCTTCTCTTATCATGTTTATTAGTTTAACATATGGCAACAGCAAAGCACAACCTCCGCGCACGGCACGTCTCAACTGACTTAGCAAGAGCGAGCTACGGCACGTCCGTAGTCGCCGAGTGTAACGCCTGAAGTGCGGGAAAAATACCAAGGCCGCACACATTGCAATTTGTACACCCGTCACCAAGGTACGGAAACGAGGCGGTCGTCCACAACCCCTCGCGTCCGAGAAGCCGGGGATAAACGCCACATTAACTGAACGACGTCAGGATCCTACATTACCCCCGGCTGAGTGATAACGTAGGACCAAACTGACGTGTAGGAGACTGCTTCGTGCAAGTAGCGGGGTTGTAAAATATGTAACCTCTTATAACTAAGCATAGTTTTAAAAAAAAAAAAATTTAGCGAGTGCGGTTACAGCGTGGGTGGTTGAAATCGCAGCATTATACGTGAATTGTCCCATCCTTTTAACACCAACTGTCCTTTATGTAAGTATTCATTTGCTGCAAGCTGCGATCAACCCATTCATTTAAAAAACATAATTTCTATTAGTAATTTAGCAATGAACTTGCTAAAAAAAATGTCTTTACATTTATATATCTGTACACAATGCTGCCAGGCCTGGCATATTCATTTACAATTTAACAACATTGTTATTACGAGGTATGCAGTTGGGCCCGCCATAGATGTCGTTAGGCGCAACTATGGCGTGAACCATCTGCACGAATCGGGCAGGAGTCTGGATTATTCGTCCGACTCTAGTTTTTCGCACTGTTTGGTCGGTCGAAATTTTTTCGTGATTAGCGATATTCGCATGTTTGCTTTTTGTCGAGTCGATTGTAGCGTCAGCAGCAGCCGGGGTTTGACCCCGTAGATGTAAAGGTATGCGGGAATACGTTCGTAAACCACCGCCGTTCCCGTTAGCGTGGGACACGGCGGGGGCTCGCGAATGCGGCGCTACATAAGTATTGTCTCTGTTAGACAAGTTGACTTTAACATCTATTTGCTTTGGGACTGTGGCCGATTTTTGACTGCTTCTGACTGCCGTCAACTTTTTTGTGTTGACTCTCGTCCCGTTGGACGTTGGAGTGTCCACACTACCAGTTCTAGGTGGACCCTGTGGATTCCTACTAGATGTACTGGTAGCCGTCGATCTCTGCGGTTTGTTTAGCGTAGTACGCTGTAGTGTCGTACCTGTCTCGGGCGCGTGCCCTACCACAGGGTTTAAAATACTGCGATTTGGTCGCAAAAAGACATGATAACATGTTTCGTTCGATGTGCAGTGGAACTAGTTGTTCCACGAAATGTCACGTGTGGGACATGACCAGCTAGTTGCTGGCGCGCCAAACGCAAAAGTCGCCCTCTCGCGTTGGGAAAAAAAATTAAAAACATTAAAGTTAAAAAATGCACATGTCTGCGTCAGATCACCGAACGTGCCGTGAATAGAAACAGACCTATGCATCGTCGTAAAAAATCGTTAGCGATGTATCGTCAAAAATCGGAGGCGATATAAAGTACGGAAATATTAAACTGGAATTAATAAAAAATTCACTATTAATAAAACATTCAATATTTAGTTGAATAATAAGTGATCTGAGAAAATATGCAGGTAATTATAATTAAAATGACTGCTGAAATCGTAGAATGTTCTGAAGGCGATGCTGATCTGGTTCTTTGCTTTGCCGTACCAATGAATGTACTGCTGATGCTGATTGCCAGCCATGTCGGCTGAAGCAGACGATCACGTTTATAAAGTCTCTCGGTTGTGCTGTTAAATGCGTTGTGCATAGGTTTATACGGCACACACTGTGTGCTGTGTTGTAGACAGGACCATATTTGAGCAGCGCCGCATGACGCGTGGACGGCACCTGTGACGGTCACGCTGAAAGGTCAGCCCACATCACACATGCTGATTCGAGCCACAAAACTGTCAGCATTAATAAACCTGTCAAATCAGGTTATGTTACATAGTTCATATCAAATTGAAATCGTTTATTTGATAAAGTCATTTAAATAATGAAGCACTCAGTCTGCGACCTATTTGGCTAGCTGTGCAGGCCTGAGCGAGTATAAAAATGTCATACATGTAGACAATGCCAAACTGTCGTTGGCCGTTTTTAATATCATCTTCCAGCACTCTGTTGAAGTGACGGATGTCTACCTCCACCGTGTCGGTGGCAGGTTTCCATATTGCTGGTGCACACCCCAGGCCTTTGGCCAGGGTATGCGGTCGCCACTCTCCGTGGCCTATGTCCGTGACGTGCCGTGCGCGGGTAGGTCGTGCGTTGCAGTGTAAATCAGATGAAAAATGTCTGTAATATGCTGAATCTTAGAATTGTAGACTGTAGAAAATGTTCATGCTATGTCGCATGTTGCGAGAAACGGGGGTTGCAGATTAGTTGAAAAAATGCGTCGTTGAAGTTTCACCTAAATGCTGTGCACTAATTCACAAAGGTATATATAGATTGAAGCGAAAACTGAAGGTCTATATTTGACATAAAACGTTTTCACTTAGTCACACACATGCAAAATGGTACCGTGAAAACCGTAGGTCAAAGTGGTACATAAAAAATAATATGCCAGATACAACTATGACATGCTATGCTAAGCTAGGATGATAGTATTTTGTTAATCGACCTGGGTGAAAAAAAACAATTTTTCACGCAAGTCGAAAAACACATTCAAATATTTGCAATGTTTCGCAATAGCGCAACTGTCAAATCGAATATTTTGTATTTATGAAAAATTTAAACATCAGAAATAAACTATCGTGAGAAAATTTCGTTCTCAAACTGATAGACTAAATGTGACTGCGAAGAAAAACAGTCACATCTATGATTTAAGAATAATATTTAAAACGTGACTGACAGTAGTCTATGCTGATTAAAGATATAGTATATCATTTCGCTGAAAAATGATGTCTGTGATGAACATTCCACGTTTTTTTTTTTATAATGGTACGTTCATCACCGAGTCATTCTCATAAACGTCCGAATCAATCGCTCGCATCGATTCATTGATTGACGTATAAACCGACTGTCTTCGGTGCGGTTGTGTTTATGTCGTCTGTGGTGGGTGTGTGCGTGGTGTATTGTCGGTGCTCACAGCCTGTGCGGCAGGCAGCATGTGGCTTATAGTCTGTGACGGTAAGCTTTGGGCGGTATGTACATAGTTTATAGTCAGCATCCCCGTCTCGCCTCACATTAGCATATTCATTACCTACTGCGTGCCCAAATAAGGCGCTAAATAGCCTAGAACGATTACAAACACCGAAGGGCGTTTCAAAGTGAACAAAAATCTCGCACAATTAGTAGCAGAATTTGTTTTCGAAACAACTTATCTACATTTCTTCTCCCTCAATCGTTTTGAAAAAGAAGATTTATAAACAATTAAAAAAAAAATTATTACAATTAGTCCGTGTAAAATTTTGAACACGTGAAAAATGATATCCACCAAATCAAAATGGCGGCCTATTTTATGCTAATGTGGTGTGGCGACACAGGTTCACTGTCCAGATGCATGCCGGTTAGGGAGGAACACGTGGATGCCCACGGCGGGCGAAGAGCTAAGTTAGGTAAACCAGCATCCAAAATGGCGCACACCTACCAAATACATGTACAATATTCAGCATTCTCTGAAATAACATATGATAATAGTACAAAATATTGACCTACGGTCCTGGGAATATTTTAAACAGACCAAATAAGACCGTTTATTGACATTCATTTAGGGAAACAATTTATTTTGTCCCTAAACCTATTAAAGGTTACCCGAGTCGAAGCAATATTTAAAATTTCTGTCGATTTTGCAGAAAAAAATCGGAAAAAATGACGAGATTTCGTCTATGGACTTTAAAATCGAGTTACCCAATTATGGTAATCAACGATAAAAATTGAGTTACAGAAAATACCAACTTCCTACTCGCCTACAGTGGCATTATTGGGATGAAGGCATTAAACAAACTCTTACAATTAAAAAATGATAGACTAGGTCTATGAGAATAATTTTCTGGATTCTTCTAGAGAAACCGACAAGGTCGCCATCTTGAAAAGGCGCCAAACACGTGGGATTTTGTCCAAAATTTTAGAAATTTACGCCGTTTTCGACGTAAAGAAACGTGCTTCTCTTCTGATAACTCTTTCTGACTAATTTAAACTGGCATATGAATAATGACCTACAGTTTTCACGTACCTTATAAAAAAAATGCTATTGATTTTTTTCAAAAAATCCCTTAAAATTAATGAAAACTATCCTTGAAAACAGCGGTTTTCAACTGGCGTCTAGGTGAAAATACTGTTGCGTAGACGATCAGTCGTCAGGGGTCACCAGTATGGGAAGATGGGCCTACGACGGGGGCTCCATTATGGGGTCACAATGGCCGACGAGGGAATCTGCCCAATCTCACCATTTAAACTCAAACTTCCTCCTCCTCCGTCGAGTCGACGGTTCCAAACAAATCAGAAAACTCTCTCTTCTCTTATCATGTTTATTCGTTTAACATATGGCAACAGCAAAGCACAACCTCCGCGCACGGCACGTCTCAAGTGACTTAGCGAGAGCGAGCTACGGCACGTCCGTAGTCGCCGAGTGTAACGCCTGAAGTGCGGGAAAAATACCAAGGCCGCACACATTGCAATTTGTGCACCCGTCACCAAGGTACGGAAACTAGGCGGTCGTCCACAACCCCTCGCGTCCGAGAAGCCGGGGATAAACGCCACATTAACTGAACGACGTCAGGATCCTACAGGCCTACCTACCACCTAGACCACGCAGGCACGACACAAAATATTTTCGTCACAATAACGTTGCAGTAAAATGTCTAAATTTAATAAACCATTTTGTACAAATTGACCGCACAATTATAAACGTTTTTCAAAGATTATTGTTATGTTACATTTCAGTAGGCCATAACATCGATTATGCCTACTTGATATTGGGCCTATTGAAAAATCATGATATAGTCTAGGGCTTCTTCAGGGTTCCCCACAGAAAAAAATCATCTGGTTCTTCTCTCAAAAAATATTTACTTAGCGTGCGCGAGCAGCCTAACCCTTACACTGCTGCATAAAATTTGAAGCATGTGTGGTTGCCCACTAAGTAATATCTGGCACGTTTTTTCCTAAAAAAAATTTCATCTGATGAACAACTGATACTAAAAGCCAATAAACTACAAAATCAGTCACAGCCAGCTAGCTATCTTTAATAATAAGAATAATAATTGGTGTTTATTCAACTAAAAAGACATGGCAGCCAAAAGGCTGAAGAATTGTCATTTTACATAAAAAATTAAATACAAGATATACATGATGCGATATTAAAATTGAATAAGTTAAATAAGTTAAATAAGTTAGATAAGTTAAGTAAGTTAAAAGGCATTTTCCGGAAACACATGATCTGCAGGCACAATGACTAGGTAGAATATAGCAAACATTATTCAATAATTTAATAAAAAACATAATTGAGCTGGAGCTGAAACGACCAGACTTGGTAGGCATAGTGGATAATTTGTTCTTACTACGGAGGTTGTGGTGATGACACTTGCCCCTACGGGGTGGTAACCAGTTGCTAAAATCAGTGCTTTCGGCAAGTCCACTGGCAAAGTTCAAACATAGTTTTGTGCGTCTCTCAGACAGGGTTGGTAGCCCTGAGATATGTCTGGCTTCGCTGTAACTGGAGTCAGGTAGTAACACTCTGAGGACCTGCCTCTGTACCTGCTCCAGGACATCAGACTGCTGGATGGTGAGTCCTGGGTGCCAAACCGGGGCAGCATACTCCAGCAAAGGTCGCACGAAAGTACAGTAGCACCTCACACTAACTGAACACCAGAGCGCTTAAGAATAGTGATAAAATATTTGCGTGTGTTCGCTTTGGCCACCATACTGTCTATTTGCTGGTCCCACTTCAAATTGTACTGGATCACTACACCAAGCAGTTTCATGGCTGTCACATGGGGTATGATCTCCGTACCCCTCGCAGTAATGTTGGTAAAGTCTTGGTCTTTGTTGCAAGCAGTGATATGCATTTTGCTGCATTTGGCGCCATTGATGAGCATGTGGTCGTTGCTGGCAGTGTCACATATTTCATTCATTGCCTGTTGCAGAGCCGGATTGTTATTGGCTGTGGTCTTACTACGGGATGCAACGGTGATGTCGTCAACAAATTTCCAGCGATTAGGTTGAAATTCGGCTACGTTGTTTATCATGGCCAAGAATACAACTGGGCCAACCTTGGTACCCTGCGGTACTCCACATGTGACGTCATACCAGTCTGACGTGGCCCCGTTGACCTTAACACGTTGTTTCCGACCAGACAGGAAGCTGCCGATCCATGGTAGTATCTCTTTCCGCACATTCATATTCAATAGTTTATTTAGGGCCACAGTAATGTCAACTCGATCAAATGCTTTGCTGTAGTCAATTGCGAGAAAGTCTGCACTTTGACCATCCTGTAACGCCTGGTGAGCGTACTGTACCAGCTGCACAAGGTAATGGTTGGTGGATCTGCCTTTACGGTTACCAAACTGGCTGTGGTCAAGGCTCGACTCCATGTCAGCCATCATCCACCTGGTGATGAAGCTTTCAAACGCAAATGGAAGGACACCACAAAACGGAACTGGCAAAAAAAAAAAAAAATTATATTTTTTTTAGAATTCATCCGGTCGGGCAGCCGGCATTTCTGGCACTGTGGTAAACCCTGGCTTCTTGTTGTTGTTGTTGTTGTTATTGTTGTTGTTGTCTTTTGTTGTTCTTTTTCTTCTTCTTCTTCTTCTTCTTCTTCTTCTTCTTATTATTGTTATTATTATTATTTTTCTTGTTCTTGAAGAAGAACTTCTTCTTCTCCTTCCTGCTATTTTCTCACAAAGGCCTATGTTGTGTATGAAACGGGACAATTGAACATACATCAATATGGGCACCAAAATCCAAAAAATCCGGAAATATGACAATATAAAAAATCCTAGATAGCCACCAAAATCAAAGATGGTCGTGAAAAAATGTGACTACTAAAATCCAAGCCTAATTGTCAAAAACAAGACAACATATCAAATCCAAGACTAAAATTTTCAGACCTGTCAACCCTCCCGTTTTTGGCGGGAGCCTACCGTTTTGGAGGGGCATCTCCCGACCTCCCGTTTTCACGTCATTTTCTCCGTTTTTTTAATTATTTCGACCTCTGGCACATAAATGCTCTGTTTACCAAAGTAAACTCTGTTTATAGGCCTATATGCAAAAAAAATTGGCCTCGCTTCTCTCGCAATCGTTAAATGACATATAATTTCTTAAATTTCTGAAGTCTGGCTTCGCTCGTTTCTCTAACCCCCACACCAACACTAAGCCTACTTTGAGATCCAACTTTGTAGACAGAAAAATAAATTATAAGAAAGTGAAATACATTTTGCTTGAGGCAGAGTGTGGAATAAATAAGATATTGGACATATTGCAGACAGGAGGTGAAATAAATAATTTGTCCAGTTCAAAAACTCCAACTCCCCCCCCCCCCCCGCCCCTAGTTATTGAATTATGGCCCCTAAGCACTCTTGTTATTCTGATGTTGGTTTGATGTTGGACACTCATAATCTACAATGCTGATCCAGTTTTAAATTAGGCTACCACTGGCGGAACGCCTCGAGTTGGCGTGGGATATCTTCTTCCGGTCTGTCAGAGACAGGATGTGAAATATGTAAAACATTTAAGCCCTAAACACGATTATGGTATGTTTAATAACAGGATCGAACCATTGAAGCCGACTAATACGGCCTACGTATTTTTCAACTGACCATACAATATTATGTTTCACTGTATATACAGATCTGGTACAAAAAAGGAAATTCTTAGAAAAGTTTACAATTATAAAAACGTTGATTGGATTAAGTTGGGAGCTTTGCTGAGTGTTAAATGCTCCATAGATTAAAACAGACTAATAACAAAGATGTTGGTCTGGCCTGAGAAAGTTGGCTTCAGTACTATGATGATGCTGTTGAGACATATGTGTAGGCTTACCTAAAATTTCTGTAAGAAAATCAACTTTACCACCCTGGTTTGACTCTGAAGTGAGACGTTTAAAAAGAAAAAAAGAAGCAAGCTTGGACAAAAGCTAATACATTTAATAGAGCTCATCATTGAGAAAAATTTAGAAAAGTAAGAAATGAATTTCAGAAATTATTGCAGGTCAAGCACAACCAGTTCATCGCTGATTTGCCTGACATACTAAAAGAAAACCCTAAACGATTCTGGTCTTATTTTCGATCAAAAAAAAAATGTCTACCTAGTAAAATTTGCCATAAAGGTGTAAATGCTACTGATCCCAATGGTATGGCTTGCAAGCTTAACAAATATTTTGAATACGCTTCCAATAACAACACTGGTGTGTCATCAGCTGTACCAGATATTGATGAATATAAAAACATGTTTTTGTCAAATATATTTTTTACAGAATCAGATGTCTTCAAGGTGCTCTCCAGTCTTGACGGCAGTAAAGCTTGTGGACCAGATGGAGTGTCACCAGCTGTAATAAAACAGTGTGCTAAAGAATTGACTCCTTCTCTTGTGACTTTGTTTAATTTAAATATGGAACAGTCTAAAGTTCCGACTTTGGAAATTGGCCAACGTTATACCTGTTCAGAAAAAAAGGTGACAGGGATCAACGTGCATATCTGGCTGACTTACTTGTTCGGCCGAAATTGTTAAAATATCTACGCTCCACAAATTTAAATAGATTTGTTGTTCCCCGTATTAAAAAAACAAGATTCAGTCAAGACATTTATAACTGGCCCAGTCTCTAAGGGAACGCTCTACCTGTGCCCATTCGTGATGCGATGCCCAAACAATTTTACCATTCTGGAAATAACTTGAAGCTATACATTCAACATTCACATACAAAACATGGATTCAATTATTACACCTGAAGCAATAGTGGTGCTATCACTGGGAAACAGTACCATGACAGGTCAGAAGCTAGAATGCCGGCATCAGAAATCGGGTAGTTGTTCGAAGCTAGCTGAGAACAACTTATCAAATCAAAGATGACCACCAAATCAAAGATGACCGCAAATAAGATGACTATACCTAAAGCAAAATGACCTCACGCAAGACAATAGTCATATCAGATTCAAGACAACCGCCGAATCCAAGATGGCCAGCCACATGACTATGTATACATATAAAATCCAAGATCGAAAAAGGGAAAGTCCACGAACTGAGTGTGCCTCCCGGTGTGCCTGCGAGATCAGGATAATCAAGTGGCCTTGATTTTGCATCCATTATTCATTGATAGGCTGTGATTAGATAGATATTTGTCATTATTCAGTCGGAATGCTGCATTAAAATGTCTGTAAATGGCATATTGATAATTGATATATTGATATGGCATTTTAATATATTTACATTATTTTGCGTCATAATGTCAGTATAATTATGGCTTTACAATGTCAAGATAAAGCAGTATAAATACTAAAAATGGTCAGAAAATTAAGTGCAAACGTCATGAGTTGTCACTATAAGGGAATGATTGGGCATTTTAATAACATAAAATGACATTTTTATATCATAATCATAATTTAATAATAGTCCTCAAAACAGAATACTTTTAAACTTATTGCTACGTGCCTTTTAATATTTACAAATAACATTTTGTGTTTACTGTACATTAGTATGTTCTCTTCTCTTGTAGGCTAATAAATGAAATGAAAAATGAAATATCAGGATAAGACATTTCAATACTATATTGTAGCGCGATTAAGTCATAAGGATATGTTATTATAATGTCAGTAGGCCTATAGGGTATACGAATGGCAGAATATGGTATATGTGATAATATGGACAGATGTGTATTAATATTTCAAATAGAATGTCAGGATATGGCATATGCCCTATTAAGAGCAGCATATAGGCATTGATGTACAGGTGTTCTGTGTTTACTGGGTTTACAACAACAGTATATGAGGTCACGGTAACATTGATATGATACCACGCAATTACAAGCATTTGTTTTATGACATTTTCTAGCTCTGCCAACGAGATTTACACTGATTAGAGAATTAATCAACTGACTGACCAAACACGTGGACACACGTGTACTTTTCCACAAAGGAACCATCATCATTAAAAATACAGTGGCACAACATTTTGATCTCTAGCACCTACTCATTTTATTCACACCATGACTCAGCAAGCATCACTCACTTTCTTTTCTTCCGAACGAAGCCAGCTATTACAATCCTGTATTGCTTCCATTGGACAATAAAATATATGTTTAAACCATAGGCATTGATGTCACCACATGGCGTTACAATTTAAGGGTATGACACTAAAATGCCAGGATGTGTTGTTTTAGTAGCTACATATATTACATTACAAATAATAAGGATATGTTAATATCAAAGTTTGGCATTATGGGGTAAGGATGATGTCAGTCAGAATACTGTATTAAAATTTCTCTATATGGCACTTTGGCTCACAATGTGGCATCATAGTGTTAGGATATATCACTATATGTTCAGTAATTGGCATCAAGATATGACTTTATAATGACACAATATCGCACTGTAAACATAGTATGTGATGTTAGGCTGTGTCACATTAAATCACGATTTGGATTTATGAGAGCAGGATATGCATTATAATAACATAACCTAGTGCGTTAGAACTTTTATTGTGTGGCCCACATAACAGTTTGGGCGATACAGTCAATGGCTAGGCCTGACATCAGTGAACGAAGGGGGTTTCACATCTCAAACCTATTTTAATATAAATTATATAACCACTCTTCTATATAACATTTATAAACATCCCTAGTGACGCGAGACATGGGCACGATGCTGGTCCAATGTTGGCTCATCATCTGGCCCAGCGCTGGACCGGCGTTGTGCATATGTCTCACGTTCGCTGGCTTGTCATTCAGAGTCACTTGTATAAATAAACCTCTGTGTCGATGGGGGACCGTAGCTGGATTAATGTTATGCAACATGCCCAGAGAACACATAGATACTTTGACCCGGTGTCGTTTTTGATATTGGACCAACATTGATCTAGCTCTAGGGCGGAGTCCCATGTACACTGTTAAATCTTATTCTATTCACACATTAACACGATAATACAATCATTATTTTGTTAAAGCTATACCATGTATACAGACAGACAGATATTTTATTGTCATAAAGAAAAGTCATTACAGACTTATTTGTCATATATGTATGTTCACGTGCTATTTCGTATGTATGTGTAATTTTATAGTGCCATTTATATATAACTTTTTTTTACATTTTGTTTGCTCACGAAAAAGTTATAGTGTCTCTTAATATTATAAGGAAACTGTTAAACCTGATTGTATGAAATGCTTAAGAATAATATATCTTATTGTGAAGGATTATACTATTTTTCATTTAATGAGTTTTATTCAAAATCTGCCACGTGGTGAATACATACGACGAGGGAGGTTAAAGTGGTTGACCTTTACAACGCTTAGGAGGAAGATTTGTTTTTCAATTTGAAATCCTCATAAATGTCTTAGTATTAGCTCTTTCCGCTTCATTTGATTACCTATGTTATGGCTCTACGGTTATTATATATATTTTTATTCTTACAGTGCGGGGATCGACTTTAGACGTCAGATTCTGACTAAACCCTTTCAAGCCTGAATTTACCATTGTCATCTTCATCCACTACCAGCCGCGAGTTGCTGTCGCAATTCTCGACTTGTAGTGGATGAAGATGATTTGATGTGGGTGAAAAATTAAAGAAAATTGCCATGTATTGGTAAATCAGTTTCATAGAAATTTGCATTATAAAACCCCTAGTTGTACGAAAATTAAGTGTGTTTTCAGGGATGTAAAATGATGTTTTAATGCATCGTGAGGGCTTAAAGGGTTAAAGTCGATCCCCGCGATGAAAGGGTTAAAGTGGTTAATCCTTACAGCGCTGAGACCAAAGGGGTTTTTTCAATTTGAAATCATCAGAAATGTCTTCGTTAGCTTTTTCCGCTTCGTGTAACTCCTATCATATGGGTCTAAATAATTTACACTCTCAGTGTGGGGATCGACAAAAACAAACGTTAGATATTGAAGTCTAAAATTGACGAATCTGACCTCTACAGACGTCAGAATCTGACGTCTAAAGTCGATCGCCACGCTGAAAGGGTTAATCTACTGTCAAACATCTATATATTTTGTTTGTTTGCAGACTTATTTGGTCAGAATCTGACGTCTACAGACGTCAGATAGAATCTGACGTTTGCTGACGGTCTAAAACGTATCTGTCAGGTATTAAGGAACAGTTGACTGCCTTCGGAAAAAAATTAAGGTGCCTACATAGTGGCACCATACAAATAGCGTTTTTGTGATTTTATGTGCTCCTTTATATAAGAAAAAATAGTGGATTCAATGGACTATCCGATGAAATATAGCATGATCTTCATGATGGGATGTTTTCGTGACAATTTGATGCAGTTATCACTTATTGTTCAACATTTATTTCCACATCACCTTGAATAAAAATTATCAAATATTGTAATGTGTATTAATTGAAATAAATCAATTTTGTAATATAGGTGATATAACAAAGTGAAGATCCAGACATACTGACTTTAATAGGTAACGGTTTTATCACAAATCCGTAAACTGTGATTTGTTAAAGTTTGTCACAAGTAGCAGGCCTATGGCATGGTATGATTAATAGCAGAGGAGCAGGAAAATATAACCTTCATTAAACATAATAAAATGCAGAAAGCAGTTTTTTCAGAGATGATACAGAGGAATGGTAGATGCTATCTAAATGCCTAATATATGCATAAGGCATCGTTGGGAAGGCGAGATGGGCTGATCTCAGCACAAGTCACCACTTGATGTGGTAAAGAGTGCTGAGATCAGGCCATGTCGCCGTACCAACGATGCAGTATGTAGACCTATTTTCTCGTACGAATATCTATTTGAAGCAGCAAAATCAAACAGAGCAGTGAAGTGTCTTGGAGAGAGTGTGAGATGGGCTGATCTCACCATACGTCTCATAGTGAAAACCAACAGCATGAGTGCGAAAAACCAATGTATAGTAACCCGATATAACATATTTTTATCACCTTTTAGTGTAAAATGTGTGATTAAACTGGCACTCTTATAGAGTGAGTAACGTAGGTGAAGAAGATTCGAATCCAGAGTTACATGTTTTTTTGCGGGGGGGGGGGGTGTCGATTTTGATCCTTTTTTACAGTCACCAGACCAATCAATGAAGAGCTTTCCATTATCCCATTGTAATCGTATTTTATAAGCAGCAGTTAAATGTTATGGATGCTAATACGGCTCTAAAATTACCATATATTCGTATGTCTAAAAATCATAAAGAGAGTAGTTCATTAAACCATCGGATGCCAAGGTCAAAAGTGCATTCGATTTTTAAGATGACTCCTTTTTCCAAGATGGCCGCCAATGGCGGCCATCTTGGAAAAAGGAGTCATCTTAAAAATCGCCCGCCATTTTCCCATTTGACACGATTAATTAAGTGGTCATATCTCCAAAGCTATAGGTAGTCCATGATCCCTTAAGGGGCACATGGTCCCCCCCCCCCCAGGACGTGTCCTTTAGATATCAATATTATTTTTATTTTATTTTTTACTTTATATTAGATATCAATAGATAATCAATATAGATATCAATAGATAATAAAACAATGATGTCCACATTTTAACACGTCATCACCCCTAGGCCAAAATTTCACAATATGCCTAAAGTCGATTTTTCTCCAGAGCTTTCTAGATTTGCAGCAATTTACTGTAAAATATTTCTCAAGATGCTACTGTTAACTGAATGTGTTATAGGAGGCTATCATTGTTTCAACTGTAATCTATGAAAGACCATTATTGGTGCGGAAAAACCTAGTTCCCATGTTGAAAGAGTAAATTTACGTGACTTTACACTGTGTGCTGTTTCTTGGTATATAGGCCTACCAGCGCCGTTTTTACCAGTAGGCCATATAGGCCATTGGCCTAGGGCCCACCATATTTGGGGGGGGGGGCACTGAAACTTATTTTCGCGCGCGTGTTCTATGCGCCATGCTCATTCTCTCACATATGATATAAGACACTATATATATGATACAGCAACTGGTTAGGGGCCCCTGTGATAGGCCTATAATGATAAATAAGTTTTCATGAAATTCATGTTCTTCTGATGCCTTTGATATAAACAGCATCTAATTCATATTCTATACCGATCAGTTAATAACTAGTCGGGGCCCCCTGTGATTTACTGTTAAAATCTAATAATTTGTATGCAATTCACAAGTTTCCCTGTATCTAGTTGGCATGGCCGCATGGGCCAAAATCCTTTTCTGTACCGATCGTTAAAAAACTGGTTGTGCCCCTTGTGCTTTACTTAGCCTACCAATGGTGATAAATTACATTCAAGTCGTTAACAGTGGTTGAACCTGTATCCAAATCGCAGCTCTATTATTCCCTATTCTGTCCCGATTAGTGAATGACTGGTAGGGACCTGAAAAACTTGTATCCTTGAGCTGCCTATACCAATATGTATCATACCAAGCCTAATACATGTGGAGGTTTAATAAACATGATGAAATGAAATGAATCGGCCTTTAGGCCACCTTTGTGCACATATAGGCTAAACTGGGCCAGGAGAACCTCCTGAGGATGGTGAGATGAATGAGATGACACTGTCCTCCAGACACGAGATTCGAAATTGGAGCCCTGGCGGTCTGAGGCCGAGCACGCTACCTCTCGGTCACGGAGGCTCCCCACAATACTGACTTTCACACGTGGATGGGGAAGAAACATTTTTGTTTCCTTGCAAACCGTCGAGACCGGGAACCGAACCCCGAACTCTGGCGTGAAAGGCAGCGGTGCTAACAACTACCCTAGGGCCCCGCCCTAATAAACATGATAGCAGCAGCAATGCAGCAAAAGACAAAACGTTTTTAATTCAAATTGTTAGGGCCTATGTGATATGTAGGGATAATCAATGATTTCAAAAACTAAAAGGTAGATATATGGTGACATTGACAGTCTAATCAAACTCTGCATCAGCGCATGTTACGTTTCAATGCATAATGCACAAAATCTATTTTTAATAGAAAGTAAATAATTGCTCAGAATTCATCTCCAGCAATCTAAAAACCGTCAGTTTCTTGGGATCTGGAGCGGCCCTCAGACCCCTTGCCTATTGGGGCCCACGACGTATTTTAGCCTACGGCCCTCACACACCTAAATACGGCCCAGAGGCCTATATGGTAGCTTATGTGACTCGCCCGCCTTCAGGTAGCTGGCGAGATCGCCTGTCACAGCCCAACAGAGTGTCAGACATACGTCCAGCCAGGCATGACTAACATTGCATGGAATAACGCATAATATATTGTATTTCACTACTGTAGATCTGGTAAGTTTCGCGTGTTCAAATTTTCGCAAATTTCAGATTTTGAGACTTTTCACAAAGTTTAGAATTCACGAATTTTCATTTTTCTTTAGTAGCGCTATTATAAAAATAATTTTCGCGAGAATCGTTAATTCGCGAATTGCCCTGCTCGCAAAATTCGCGAAAATTAAAACCTCGCTTATATTACCAGATCTACAGTAGGTCTGCGAATAACTACCCCATTAAACACGAGAGGTAGATTCAGTGCTGTTTCATTGTTGGGCCAGCGTCGCAGATGGTGGCCCAACATTGAACCAGCACTGGATCGACGTTTCGTGTTTGTGGAGCCTGCGGAACAAAATATTTGTGATTAAATATATCCTTTACATTTACGGGACAAAATATGCCAATCCGTCGTACTTATACGTCTGGTATGTTAACCCTTGTCCTGCTATGCCCGGATATATACAGGGTTAAGGATGTTTTAGATCAATAAAAATATCACTTAATTTTGATAAAATAGTTTTTAGTAGATGCTTAGATGATCCAATAATTTAATTTAAGGCATGTCTATTTTTCATAAATAGTAATATTTTTCGTCATTTGAAGCTGGAAATTGCGTTAGCAATTCCAGCTTCAAATGACTAAAAATACAATTAGCGCAATTGAGCAGGACAAGGGTTAACCATTTCACTGCTAAACACGTCGTTTTTAATCTGTTAAATCAATGTTATTGGGAATGAAATGAGTGTTTAAACAAGAATTGCATCGAGAATTGCAAATGTTTGGACTCGAATTAAACAAATATGTAATGAATAATTTCACTCACTCATGCGGGTGGAAATTTATATTATTATAATTTTTTATTATTATGTTATATAGGGGCTAAAGGCTTAAATCAGTACACATATTTTACATGAACATGTGAACGAAGGTGGCCTAAAACCCCATTCATTTCATTTCATTTACATGAACATAGACAAAAGGAATACAATTTTGTATGGAACAGAAAATATGAAAAGTTTTGATTCGCTCTAATATGAATAATATTCCATAGATTGTTATTTAAATTTCTTTCGTATTTTGAACAATGATTTCTAAGGAATGTTCATATCAGTGCATATCTCAATATCTTACTAGATGTAGTTTTAAGTATATAGGCCTACGCTAAACCTCTGTATAGATGTAACTATGTGATATATAACTATGTACAATAAGTATAACGATTATAGATTATATATAGACCTACCACGCTAACTCTTTTGTGCGGTATTTCAAGCCAAACATAACGGGTCAATTATACGAGTTTTATATTTTAAACTCGATAAGTTTTCAAATAAATATCTATTATTTATTTGTGTATCCTACTTTTAATCAAATGCGGTGTTTGCTGTGGCTTTCATCGACTTCTAAAATAGATAAGATATAACTATACAAAGCGTCCACTATCAAGATTGTCACCGATATAAAATACGTAACGCACTACGGCACGTCGGCGGCAGTGAAGCATGACAACCCTCTGAGAAACAAAATAATATATTAATTTCACCAATGTATGTAGAGTAAATGATGAAATAATATGATCGCCGAGGTGACAATAATGGAACTGTAATCTAGCCTGGTTGAATATAGGTTATTTATAAGGTTATTTATTTATTAATGTTAATGTTAAACTTTGTGTTCGTGGTGTTATAATGTCATGAAGTAACGGTTACATGCATCTCTAGCTGTGCTGATCACTTCCTCTTTCAAGTAGACCGCGAGTCCGATTTTCGACACTGAACCCACCAACACCTACTGTCTGATAATGAATTACTCAATGTATCCGGGACTAGCAGATTTAATGTCTTACAGGATCCTGGTGCTGTTACTGTGTGTGTGCTACACCTCAGCTGGTAAGATATTTTACACATAGTTTACTTTTCGGTGTCATTCTTCATCGATTAAGCGACGGTGTATATAAATTACTGGGGGCTGGAAGTTGGGGGGAGGGGGTTAGTTGTAGCTTGGTGAATGCCGCTCGTGTACCAAGGCTGATTTATGATACGGACTATTTTCCCAAACCTGCTGCACCAACATTAAGGCAATGCTGGAACAACGTGATATTCGTTCATAATTATGCGGACTGAGATATATAATGATAAATTGGATTGATAAATAAACATCATTATTGTAGGGTACAACTAGATAACTTGTCGCTCACAATATGTTCGTGTGGCTCACGCTACTATCACCACACAAATTCCTCCTCCCCCTGAGAGTGTGAGATGAGCTGATCTCACCATACGTCTCATAGTGAAAACCAACAGCATGAGTGCGAAAAACCAATGTATAGTAACCCAATATAACATATTTTTATCACGTTTTAGTGTAAAATGTGTGATTAAACTGGCACTCGTATAGAGTGAGTAACGTAGGTGAAGAAGATTCGAATCCAGAGTTATATGTTTTTTTTGCGGGGCGGGGGGGGGGGTTGTCGATTTTGATTCTTTTTTACAGTCACCAAACCAATCAATGAAGAACTGTCCATTATCCCATTGTAATCGTAATTTATAAGCAGCAGTTAAATGTTATGGATGCTAATGAGGCTCTAAAATTAACATATATTCTTATGTCTAAAAATCATCAAGTGAGTAATTCATTAAACCATCGGATGCCAAGGTCAAAAGTGCATTCGATTTTTAAGATGCCTCCTTTTTCCAAGATGGCCGCCATTTTCCCATTTGACACGATTAATTAAGCGGTCCTATCTCCAAAGCTATAGGTAGTCCATGATCCCTTAAGGGGCACATGCCCCCCCCCCCAGGACGTGTCCTCTAGATATCAATATTATTTTTTTAATATTTTATATTTTATATTAGATATCAATAGATAATCAATATAGATATCAATAGATAATAAAACAATGATGTCCACATGTTAACACGTTATCACCCCTAGGCCAAAATTTCACAATATGCCTACAGTCGATTTTCCTCCAGAGCTTTCTAGATTTGCAGCAATTTACTGTAAAATATTTCTCAATATGCTACTGTTAACTAAATGTGCTATAGGAGGTTATCATTGTTTCAACTGTAACCTATGAAAGACCATTATTGGTGCGGAAGAACCTATATCCCATGTTGAAAGAGTAAATTTACGTGACTTTACACTGTGTGCTGTTTCTTAATATATAGGCCTACCAGCGCCGTTTTTACCAGTAGGCCATATAGGCCATTGGTCTAGGGCCTACCACATTTGGGGGGCACTGAAACTTATTTTCGCGCGCATGTTTTATGCGCCATGCTCATTCTCTCACATATGATATAAGACACTATATATATGATACAGCAACTGGTTGGGGGCCCCTGTGATAGGCCTATAATGATAATTAAGTTTTCATGAAATTCATGTTCTTCTGATGCCTTTGACATAAACAGCATATAATTCATATTCTATACCGATCAGTTAATAACTAGTCGGGGCCCCCTGTGATTTAGTGTTAAAATCTAATAATTTGTATGCAATTCACAAGTTTCCCTGTATCTGGTTGGCATGGCCGCATGGGCCAAAACCCCTTTCTGTACTGATCGTTGAAAAACTGGTTGGGCTCCTTGTGCTTTACTTAGCCTACCAATGGTGATAGTTTACATGCAATTCGTAAGTTAACAGTGGTTAACCTTTATCCAAATCGCAGCTCTATTATTCCCTATTCTGTCCCGATTAGTGGATGACTGGTAGAGACCTGAAAAACTTGTATCCTTGAGCTGCCTATACCAATATGTATCATACCAAGCCTAATACATGTGGAGGTTTAATAAACATGATGAAATGAAATGAGTCGACCTTTGTGCACATATAGGCTAAACTGGGCCAGGAGAACCTCCTGAGGATGGTGAGATGAATGAGATGACACTGTCCTCCAGACACGGGATTCAAAATTGGAGCCCTGGCGGTCTGAGGCCGAGCACGCTACCTCTCGGTCACGGAGGCTCCCCACAATACTGATTTTCACATGTGGATGGGGAAGAAATTTTTTTGTTTCCTTGCAAACCGCCGAGACCGGGGACCGAACCCCGAACTCTGGCGTGAAAGGCAGCTGTGCTAACAACTACCCTAGGGCCCCCGCCCTAATGAACATGATAGCAGCAGCAATGCAGCAAAAGACAAAACGTTTTTTATTCAAATTGTTAGGGCCTATGTGATATGTAGGGATAATCAATGATTTCAAAAACTAAAAGGTAGATATATGGTGACATTGACAGTCTAATCATACTCTGCATCAGCGCATGTTACGTTTCAATGCATAATGCACAAAATCTATTTTTAATAGAATGTAAATAATTGCTCAGAATTCATCTCCAGCAATCTAAAAACCGTCAGTTTCTTGGGATCTGGAGCGGCCCTCAGACTCCCTGCCTATTGGGGCCCACGACGTATTTTAGCCTACGGCCCTCACACACCTAAATACGGCCCAGAGGCCTATACGGTAGCTTATGTGACTCGCCCGCCTTCAGGTAGCTGGCGAGATCGCCTGTCACAGCTGTCAGACATACGTCCAGCCAGGCATGACTAACATTGCATGGAATAACGCATAATATATTGTATTTCACTACTGTAGATCTGGTAAGTTTCGCGTGTTCAAATTTTCGCAAATTTCAGATTTTGAGACTTTTCACAAAGTTTAGAATTCACGAATTTTCATTTTTCTTTAGTAGCGCTATTATAAAAACAATTTTCGCGAGAATCGTTAATTCGCGAATTGCCCTGCTCGCAAAATTCGCGAAAATTAAAACCTCGCTTATATTACCAGATCTACAGTAGGTCTGCGAATAACTACCCCATTAAACACGAGAGGTAGATTCAGTGCTGTTTCATTGTTGGGCCAGCGTCGCAGATGGTGGCCCAACATTGAACCAGCACTTGATCGACGTTTCTTGTTTGTGGAGCCTGCGGAACAAAATATTTGTGATTAAATATATCCTTTACATTTACGGGACAAAATATGCCAATCCGTCGTACTTATACGTCTGGTATGTTAACCCTTGTCCTGCTATGCCCGGATATATACAGGGTTAAGGATGTTTTAGATCAATAAAAATATCACTTAATTTTGATAAAATAGTTTTTAGTAGATGCTTAGATGATCCAATAATTTAATTTAAGGCATGTCTATTTTTCATAAATAGTAATATTTTTCGTCATTTGAAGCTGGAAATTGCGTTAGCAATTCCAGCTTCAAATGACTAAAAATACAATTAGCGCAATTGAGCAGGACAAGGGTTAACCATTTCACTGCTAAACACGTCGTTTTTAATCTGTTAAATCAATGTTATTGGGAATGAAATGAGTGTTTAAACAAGAATTGCATCGAGAATTGCAAATGTTTGGACTCGAATTAAACAAATATGTAATGAATAATTTCACTCACTCATGCGGGTGGAAATTTATATTATTATAATTTTTTATTATTATGTTATATAGGGGCTAAAGGCTTAAATCAGTACACATATTTTACATGAACATGTGAACGAAGGTGGCCTAAAACCCCATTCATTTCATTTCATTTACATGAACATAGACAAAAGGAATACAAATTTGTATGGAACAGAAAATATGAAAAGTTTTGATTCGCTCTAATATGAATAATATTCCATAGATTGTTATTTAAATTTCTTTCGAATTTTGAACAATGATTTCTAAGGAATGTTCATATCAGTGCATATCTCAATATCTTACTAGATGTAGTTTTAAGTATATAGGCCTACGCTAAACCTCTGTATAGATGTAACTATGTGATATATAACTATGTACAATAAGTATAACGATTATAGATTATATATAGACCTACCACTCTAACTCTTTTGTGGGGTATTTCAAGCCAAACATAACGGGTCAATTATACGAGTTTTATATTTTAAACTCGATAAGTTTTCATATAAATATCTATTATTTATTTGTGTATCCTACTTTTAATCAAATGCGGTGTTTGCTGTGGCTTTCATCGATTTCTAAAGTAGATAAGATATAACTATACAAAGCGTCCACTATCAAGATTGTCACCGATATAAAATACGTAACGCACTACGGCACGTCGGCGGCAGTGAAGCATGACAACCCTCTGAGAAACAAAATAATATATTAATTTCACCAATGTATGTAGAGTAAATGATGAAATAATATGATCGCCGAGGTGACAATAATGGAACTGTAATCTAGCCTGGTTGAATATAGGTTATTTATAAGGTTATTTATTTATTAATGTTAATGTTAAACTTTGTGTTCGTGCTGTTATAATGTCATGAAGTAACGGTTACATGCATCTCTAGCTGTGCTGATCACTTCCTCTTTCAAGTAGACCGCGAGTCCGATTTTCGACACTGAACCCACCAACACCTACTGTCTGATAATGAATTACTCAATGTATCCGGGACTAGCAGATTTAATGTCTTACAGGATCCTGGTGCTGTTACTGTGTGTGTGCTACACCTCAGCTGGTAAGATATTTTACACATAGTTTACTTTTCGGTGTCATTCTTCATCGATTAAGCGACGGTGTATATAAATTACTGGGGGCTGGAAGCTGGGGGGAGGGGGTTAGTTGTAGCTTGGTGAATGCCGCTCGTGTACCAAGGCTGATTTATGATACGGACTATTTTCCCAAACCTGCTGCACCAACATTAAGGCAATGCTGGAACAACGTGATATTCGTTCATAATTATGCGGACTGAGATATATAATGATAAATTGGATTGATAAATAAACATCATTATTGTAGGGTACAACTAGATAACTTGTCGCTCACAATATGTTCGTGTGGCTCACGCTACTATCACCACACAAATTCCCCCTCCCCCTGAGAGTGTGAGATGAGCTGATCTCACCATACGTCTCATAGTGAAAACCAACAGCATGAGTGCGAAAAACCAATGTATAGTAACCCAATATAACATATTTTTATCACGTTTTAGTGTAAAATGTGTGATTAAACTGGCACTCGTATAGAGTGAGTAACGTAGGTGAAGAAGATTCGAATCCAGAGTTATATGTTTTTTTTGCGGGGGGGGGGGTTGTCAATTTTGATTCTTTTTTACAGTCACCAGACCAATCAATGAAGAACTTTGCATTATCCCATTGTAATCGTATTTTATAAGCAGCAGTTAAATGTTATGGATGGTAATGATGCTCTAAAATTAACATATATTCTTATGTCTAAAAATCATCAAGTGAGTAATTCATTAAACCATCGGATGCCAAGGTCAAAAGTGCATTCGATTTTTAAGATGCCTCCTTTTTCCAAGATGGCCGCCATTTTCCCATTTAACACGATTAATTAAGCGGTCCTATCTCCAAAGCTATAGGTAGTCCATGATCCCTTAAGGGGCACATGCCCCCCCCAGGACGTGTCCTCTAGATATCAATATAATTTTTTTAATATTTTATATTAGATATCAATAGATAATCAATATAGATATCAATAGATAATAAAACAATGATGTCCACATGTTAACACGTTATCACCCCTAGGCCAAAATTTCACAATATGCCTACAGTCGATTTTCCTCCAGAGCTTTCTAGATTTGCAGCAATTTACTGTAAAATATTTCTCAATATGCTACTGTTAACTAAATGTGCTATAGGAGGTTATCATTGTTTCAACTGTAATCTATGAAAGATCATTATTGGTGCGGAAGAACCTATATCCCATGTTGAAAGAGTAAATTTACGTGACTTTACACTGTGTGCTGTTTCTTAATATATAGGCCTACCAGCGCCGTTTTTACCAGTAGGCCATATAGGCCATTGGTCTAGGGCCTACCACATTTGGGGGGCACTGAAACTTATTTTCGCGCGCATGTTTTATGCGCCATGCTCATTCTCTCACATATGATATAAGACACTATATATATGATACAGCAACTGGTTGGGGGCCCCTGTGATAGGCCTATAATGATAATTAAGTTTTCATGAAATTCATGTTCTTCTGATGCCTTTGACATAAACAGCATATAATTCATATTCTATACCGATCAGTTAATAACTAGTCGGGGCCCCCTGTGATTTACTGTTAAAATCTAGTAATTTGTATGCAATTCAAAAGTTTCCCTGTATCTGGTTGGCATGGCCGCATGGGCCAAAACCCCTTTCTGTACTGATCGTTGAAAAACTGGTTGGGCCCCTTGTGCTTTACTTAGCCTACCAATGGTGATAGTTTACATGCAATTCGTAAGTTAACAGTGGTTAACCTATATCCAAATCGCAGCTCTATTATTCCCTATTCTGTCCCGATTAGTGAATGACTGGTAGGGACCTGAAAAACTTGTATCCTTGAGCTGCCTATACCAATATGTATCATACCAAGCCTAATACATGTGGAGGTTTAATAAACATGATGAAATGAAATGAGTCGACCTTTGTGCGCATATAGGCTAAACTGGGCCAGGAGAACCTCCTGAGGATGGTGAGATGAATGAGATGACACTGTCCTCCAGACACGGGATTCGAAATTGGAGCCCTGGCGGTCTGAGGCCGAGCACGCTACCTCTCGGTCACGGAGGCTCCCCACAATACTGACTTTCACATGTGGATAGGGAAGAAATTTTTTTGTTTCCTTGCAAACCGCCGAGACCGGGGACCGAACCCCGAACTCTGGCGTGAAAGGCAGCGGTGCTAACAACTACCCTAGGGCACCCGCCCTAATGAACATGATAGCAGCAGCAATGCAGCAAAAGACAAAACGTTTTTTATTCAAATTGTTAGGGCCTATGTGATATGTAGGGATAATCAATGATTTCAAAAACTAAAAGGTAGATATATGGTGACATTGACAGTCTAATCATACTCTGCATCAGCGCATGTTACGTTTCAATGCATAATGCACAAAATCTATTTTTATTAGAATGTAAATAATTGCTCAGAATTCATCTCCAGCAATCTAAAAACCGTCAGTTTCTTGGGATCTGGAGCGGCCCTCAGACCCCCTGCCTATTGGGGCCCACGACGTATTTTAGCCTACGGCCCTCACACACCTAAATACGGCCCTGAGGCCTATACGGTAGCTTATGTGACTCGCCCGCCGTCAGGTAGCTGGCGAGATCGCCTGTGACAGCCCAACAGAGTGTCAGACATACGTCCAGCCAGGCATGACTAACATTGCATGGAATAACGCATATTATATTGTATTTCACTACTGTAGATCTGGTAATTTTCGCTTGTTCAAATTTTCGCAAATTTCCGATTTTGAGACTTTTCACAAAGATTAGAATTCGCGAATTTTCATTTTTCTTTAGTAGCGCTATTATAAAAATAATTTTCGCGAGAATCTTTAATTCGCGAATTGTCCTGCTCGCGAAATTCGCGAGAATTAAAACCTCGCTTATATTACCAGATCTACAGTAGGTCTGCAAATAACTACCCCATTAAACACGAGAGGTTGATTCAGTGCTGTTTCATTGTTGGGCCAGCGTCGCAGATGGTGGACCAACATTGAACCAGCACTGGATCAATGTTTCGTGTTTGTGGAGCCTGCGGAACAAAATATTTGTGATTAAATATATCCTTTACATTTACGGGACAAAATATGCCAATCCGTCGTACTTATACGTCTGGTATGTTAACCCTTGTCCTGCTATGCCCGGATATATACAGGGTTAAGGATGTTTTAGATCAACAAAAATATCACTTAATTTTGATAAAATAGTTTTTAGTAGATGCCTAGATGATCCAATAATTTATTTTAAGGCATGTCTATTTTTCATAAATAGTAATATTTTTCGTCATTTGAAGCTGGAAATTGTGTTAGCAATTCCAGCTTCAAATGACTAAAAATACAATTGACGCAATTGAGCAGGACAAGGGTTAACCATTTCACTGCTAAACACGTCGTTTTTAATCTGTTAAATCACTGTTATTGGGAATGAAATGAGTGTTTAAACAAGAATTGCATCGAGAATAGCAAATGTTTGGACTCGAATTAAACAAATATGTAATGAGTAATTTCACTCACTCATGCTGGTGGAAATTTATATTTTTATAATTTTTTATTATTATGTTATATAGGGGCTAAAGGCTTAAATCAGTACACATATTTTACATGAACATGTGAACAAAGGTGGCCTAAAACCCCATTCATTTCATTTCATTTACATGAACATAGACAAAAGCAATAAAATTTTGTATGGAACAGAAAATATGAAAAGTTTTGATTCGCTCTAATATGAATAATATTCCATAGATTGTTATTTAAATTTCTTTCGAATTTTGAACAATGATTTCTAAGGAATGTTCATATCAGTGCATATCTCAATATCTTACTAGATGTAGTTTTAAGTATATAGGCCTACGCTAAACCTCTGTATTGATGTAACTATGTGATATATAACTATGTACAATAAGTATAACGATTATAGATTATATATATACCTACCACACTAACTCTTTTGTGCGGTATTTCAAACCAAACATAACGGGTCAATTATACGAGTTTTATATTTTAAACTCGATAAGTTCAAATAAATATCTATTATTTATTTGTGTATCCTACTTTTAATAAAATGCAGTGTTTTGCTGTGGCTTTCATCGACTTTTAAAAGAGATAAGATATAACTATGCAAAGCGTCCACTATCAAGATTGTCACTAATATAAAATACGTAAAGCACTATGGCACGTCGGCGGCAGTGAAGCATGACAACCCTCTGAGAAACAAAATAATATATTAATTTAACCAATGTATGTAGAGTAACTGATAAAAAATATGATCGCCGAGGTAAAAATAATGGAACTGTAATCCAGGCATGTTGAATATAGGTTATTTATTACATTACGCAATTTACACGGCGTAATGTTAAGTTAAACACTTTGTGTTCGTGGTGTTATAATGCCACGAAGTAATGGTTACATGTATTTCTAGCTGTATTGATCACTTCCTCTTTAAAATAGACCGCGAGTCTGATTTTCGACACTGAACCAACCAACATCTACTGTCTGATAATGAATTACTCAATGTATCCGAGACTAGCAGATTTAGAGTCTTACAAAATCCTGGTGCTGTTACTGTGTGTGTGCTACACCTCAGCTGGTAAGATGTTTTGCACATAGTTTACTTTTCGGTGTCATTCTTCATCGAGTAAGCGACGGTGTATATACCTTACTGGGGTTTGAAATTTGGGGGGGGGGGGGGGGGGTTGTAGCTTGGTGAATGCCGCTGGTGTACCAAGGCTGATTTATGATACGGACTATTTTTCCCAAACGTGTGGCCCACGCTACTATCACCCCGCACCACCCCCCCCCCCACGCCGTATAATAGCTGCTGAGATCATTACAAGTCGTGACAAAAACATGTTACAACGGCCTATGCGAGCGCAGCGATGCCGATATAGCGCTATGTATCGACGTGTTTGCTGGGTTGTGTTTACCAGAAACGCTTCCAGTAGATTAACTAAAATTAAAATGCTCGTTTTAAATGCACAAACATAAATATATCCCCCCACTCACCCATACCGAGTATATTCGTTTTTGTCATTTTTATGAGCACATTAAATATTCGGTTTTAAACATGTTAAAGAAATGGTGACATCAATCAGCAAAATCTGAATAATTTTCACCCACTTGAAGTTGTGGGTCGCGGTAGCGAGACACAACTTCAACTGGGTGAAAATTCCGAATAAATAACGTGGCAGGTGAAGGTTTTAGTTTGCGGCCAATTGGCGACTAAATTTAGATGCACTACAGCAAATATATATTTCCAACGGATCAGTGGTTTTACCTGGAATGTATGTATACATAATATATAGACGGCCGGCCAATACCAATTAAATCACTCTAAAAAAATGTTGATGGCGTTTTTTGTTACAAGCAGGTAACCGCCCTATAATTAATGTTTATATAATACTTTTTGACATGCGGGGGGTTACCATTGAAATTTTGATCTTTTTAGGTCATTTTAAGGGATGTTTGTGACCCCTTTTTAAGGTAAATTTTGAAGATATTTCTTGTGTCGTTGCAGCGCATGTTTCGTACATTCACGCAGTTTTCCACACTTTTCAGTGGTTGCTAAGATCAACAATAATGTTCCCGTTATCAAATGTTATCTAATTATTTTAGCGGAGTAATATTCACAAATATCATGGAAAATAACAAAAACTCTCACATTATGTGTATTTGTTGTCCACACATGTCAACTGTAGCCTTTGCCGTTATGTATTTTCCTATGTTTATGTGTTGAAATACTTGATTTGACTGTAAGAGTCAGTCGTGGTGAAGGATCATTAGCCAATTTCTCAGACAAATCTTAGCCATTTTTCATAAAATTTTGCTTGCAAGATCTCTTTAAAAATTAAATCTAGACCATTTGACATAATAATCGTCTCTTTGTATACGAAAGGGTGTATACATGGCACTTCACAAAGTGGCAAATACACTCTTTTAAATAAATCGATACATTACGATTAAGCTATGTAATTTGGAAACAGTCAATGCGTTTATAGAGGGCCGTGATTTAGTCATAGGGGAGATCAGGGCTAGTTCGAACAATTACAAAAATTGCTGTAATATATAATAACACACATAATAAAACGTATTATTCTCAAATAGGAGCACAGGGGCGTCAGCAACTTCCCGATATGGGGGGGGGGGGGGTTAAGAGGTTAAATGTAATCCCCTAAAATGTTTGAAAATCTGCTGCTCAAAGGGGGTCAGGACCCTCTGACCCTCCCTCTGGAGGGGCCAGGAAGACTTAGCAGCAGAATTGGTGACGCCATAGAGGCTGTTACCAACATAATCAGTAGTGCTGCTGGGGCCAGGGAGGCTGTTGACAACAGGACAAGCAGTGCTGGAGTGGCCATGGAGGTTGTCATCTACTGCCAGAGGGGATGAAATGTTGTTAATATCAGGAGCAGCAATGCTGGAGGGCGCATAGAGGCTTTTAACAACAAGAGCAGCAATGCTGGAGGGGCCAGGGAGGCTGTTAGCAACAGGAGCAGTGGTCGTAGAGGGGACAGAGAAGCTACTAACAAAAGCAACAACATTGCTGGATGGGCCAGGAAGGCAACAGGAGGAACAGTATTGTAGGGTCAATGAGGCTGTTATTTAAAAGAGAAAGGAGCAACAGTATTGCAAGGGCAAATGAGGCTATTACCAAATTTATACTATTCACCACGTGATCAGGTGATGTAGAAGTTCTGATTGTAGATGTAAGTGGAGTGAAAGTAGCCTACCACCCAGTCGATCTAATCAGTTTATGCTGATCGCACTTAGCTGCAAACAATGCATACAAGACAACAGCCTGCAAAATTAATGGACACGGATTAAAAATTGTTTGTAAAAGACAACGCCCCATTTGGACTCCCTTGTGATAATGTATAATATATTGTGGAGGCATGTATGGGTGTAGATTATTTGAAAATATTTTATTGTTATTTTGGAGCGGAGGGCAAAATTAAAATAAACGAGGTTGTAACTTGAAAATGTCTTTATGGGACGCTAAGATGACCTTAAGAATTTTACATTTTCGCTATTACTCTTACCAGAAACGCTATTTTACTGTATTTAATAATTATATATACATTATTTTTTGTATGCCACGGAGTGCAAAAAAAAGCGAATTTTTTTTTACTTGTAACTTGAGAATGACCTTGTGTGAGCCTGAAATGACCTTAAGAATTTAACATTTTTGTTATTCTCCTTAACAAAACCGATTTGTTCATAATTATTTGAATGTATGTTATTGTTTGTTTGCCGAAGAGTGCAAAAATGACGAGAAAATCTTATTCTGTTGCGAATAGTGCAAAATCTATATCTTAACCTTAAAATGACCTTGAGAAGTTAACCTTTTCTGTCTATCCCCTGACTAGGAATGTTATGTTACTGTAATGATTAATTATTTCAATGTATGTTGTTGTTTGCCTGTTGCGCACTCCGAAATAAAGATTTTTCTTATACCGTCGCTGAGTTTGAAAGTGACAAAATTGACATTGTAAATTCGAAATGATCTTGTCTGACCTTGAAATGACCTTGAGATGTTCACATCAGTCGTCAACTCTTTTTTGAAGAGCCATATTACTGTCATTGATAATTATTTGTCTTTATCTGATTGTATGGCTGGCTTGTAGTGAAAAAATGAAAAACCCCGCAATTTCAACCCTCCAATGATCTTGTGAGCGCTTAAAATGACCTTGAAAGGTCACTAAAGTTGGTAATCATCTCACCTGAATTGCTATACTAATTGAATTATTATTTATTCAAAGGTATCTTGTTTTTTTTTTCGTGTTCTGTAGGAAAATGAAAATATCAACATTTTAACCCATAAATAACTTTGTTTGACCTTGAAATGACCTGAATGGGTCAAAAACAATTTGGTAACCCCCCTGACATGGAACGTGAAGGTATATAGAGGTAATAAAACGTGGTTATCTGCTTGTAACAAAAAACGCCATCAAAAGTTTTTTTAATCCACCTGGCCGGCAGTCTAATATGTCTATCAAACTGTGTCAGCATGACATTATATTGTTACATGTACGATAAACTAACCCACAACTTCAACATTTTCTAACATGTTTAAAAAAAGTCATATGAAAATGTTTTACAACATTAAAATGTCGGGTCAACAGAATATTATAAAACATTAAATATAAATATTATACTAAACATTCAGTATAAAATGTTTTTAAACAGTTTTAATAACATTTTTCAAAATGCATTTTTATAACATAAAATATGCATATTGGAAAAAAATGTTTAAAACGTTTTTAAATGGTGTTCTTGAATAATATTTTTAAGCAATGTTTTAAAATATTCTGTTGACCCGACCATTTCGTCTAACGTTTTGTAAATATCATTAAAATATATTTGTGTTTGCACGGAACTGGGTTAAAATTAGCCTCATATTTGTTATCATATTATTAGTTACTCATATTTAATCTGGGAATAACAGTGACTTAATAGGCTGGTAAAACGGATTAAAAACTAATACAGTCGCTTGGCGGTTAAATGGTTAAATGTATGTATGATTTCAGGTACTCTACATGGACGAGCGGATAACAGCGCTGATGTTTACGCTGATGGTGATTTCCTGATGAAAATCCCGGATTATTTATCAACCTACACAGCCACATTACCAAATAACACACGTTTACTGTCCGTCAAGGCAATAAACTCACGTGCTATTCACGGATTTATCATCAAGCTTTCCAATGGGTTTGTCACAGATACACATTGGAGATGTAGCAACACATACAATGATAACTGGAATAAACTGAGCTTCAACGATGATGAGTGGCAACCTGCAAAAAAAGTCACCTTGCCATGGGATCATGGTCTGGATCCAGCTGAATTCATCTGGGCGAAAACATACACAAAGATTGTTTATTGTCGTGGATGGCCAAGTAAGTATTATAGGCCTAATAGCACCTAAGCCTGTTCCCCACTCAGTAGGGTGGTGGGGGGGGGGGGGGAGGCAGGTGTAGGTGAGTGCGGTTTTGAAATTGCACTCATCTACGCCAGTCGGATCCTACCACTGGGTATAGAGAGAGAACAGGTGTAGGTGAGTGAGATTATAAAATTACACTCACCTACACCGGTTCTACACTTATAATGGTAGAAGATAGTGTAGGTGAGTGCCACTTGGCTATTTCACTCAACTGAAGACTGTTCGCCACTCAGTAGAGTGGGGGATAGGTGTAGGTGAGTGTGTTTTGAAATTGCACTCATCTACACCGGTCCCTATCACAGGGTATAGTCGGAGAACAGGGGTAGGTGGGTGTGATTATAAAATTAGGCCTACAATCATATACGCAATTTCTGTACTTGTAGGCCTAATAGTAGAATATAGGTGTAGGTGAGTGCCACTTGGCTATTCTACTCCCCTAAGCCTGTCCCCCATTTGTTGTTGGGTGGGGGTCAGATGGTTTGAAATTGCACTCACCTACGCCGCCCATACACTGGGTGGCCTATAGCTGCAGAACAGGTGTAGGTGAGTGTATTTCTCTATAATTTTAATTTACCAGATGTTGAAAAGATAAAAAAATTGAATTAAAAATATTTTGTGTTATTCTGGAAGTAAACAACTTGTGGGAGAAAAGTATTATTTTGACAGCTTATCAATCAACATTCGGTAGACTCCAATTATAATATTTGACAATATGAAAAACAATTATCAGTTATGCTCAGTCAACCCCGATTTAACAAGATGACGATGCGACGATCAAACTTGAGCCTGTCAATATATATAAATATTTCAATACCTATTTCTTATGGGTCGATACGGCCATAAATATTTTACTCTTTCAGTGCGGCATCTTCGTCAGAATATGACGTCTATCTGACGTCTATAGAATGATTCTGACGTCTAAAGTCGATCCCTGCACTTTAAGGGTTAACTTTTCACCCACTTGAAGTTGTGTCTCGCGACCGCGACCAACAACTTCAAGTGAGTGATAATTACTCATATTTGTTAAATTTGAGACCAAACATTTGCAATTATTGTTTAAACGCACATTTAATTCTCAATAACAGAGATTTGTTCGACTAATAAAACGGGTTTAACCATTTTAAAAACCATTTAAATTAATTTGTAAAAAACATCGCAATCAAAGGGTTTTTTCAATTTGAAATCACCATAAATGGCTTAGTTAGCTCTATCTGATTCATTTGAATAGGTCTATGTTATGGCTCTACGGCCATTACAAATATGTTGATTCATACAGTGCGGGGATTGATTTTAGTCGTCAGAATCTGACGTCAGATTCTGTCGACTAAAGTCGATCCCCGCACTGTGCGGGTTAAAGGGATTATAGATCGTTAAAGGGTAAATAATTATGTTGTCTTTGACAGATTGTGGATGCGACCATGAATGCTCTGCAGGAGATGAGGAGTCGTTTGATTGTGTCTGCAGAGAAGGATATATCCTTAAAAATGATGGAAAAACATGTCGTGAGTGGAAACAAAACAACTCATCCCAATTTAAAATTAATTTAAAATGGTTATCTTGAACCGAAAAGTGATTATTTTATCTACGCTTTAAACTTATTCATTTTGGTATTTTAAAGAAACAGGTTGATTCAGACGATTAAACACAATTACTTTTAACAGATAAGATGTATGTTATCATGGTTATT
This sequence comes from Flabesymbios commensalis, assembly GCA_964017125.1. Classification (NCBI taxonomy): domain Eukaryota; kingdom Metazoa; phylum Annelida; class Polychaeta; order Terebellida; family Flabelligeridae; genus Flabesymbios; species Flabesymbios commensalis. The sequence goes on along the minus strand of OZ024904.1, from coordinate 2,854,318 downwards.
CATGATGTAATTCATGATGTAAAAGAATCAAGCGAACATACTCTTGGCTAAATTATGCCAGTGCTTTACCCATGTGATGAGACGTCTGTCTTGTGTTTCAGTCGAGGATTCCTGTATCAACGCTACATGTTCTCACACCTGTAGGCTTAATCCACTGTCTGATGGCATTTACCAATGTGAGTGTCCTGTGGGTTATAAACTGGAAGATGGAGACACTCACAACTGTCAGAACATTGATGAGTGTGAGGATGAGAGTGATGTATGTGATCAGGAATGTAGAGATACTGAAGGATCTTATCAATGTTGGTGTAGACCAGGGTACGAAGAAATCAATCAGGTTGAATGCGAGGACATTGATGAGTGTACCAACAGCGGTCATGACTGTGAACAGGTTTGTCAGAACACCATCGGTTCTTTCCTGTGTTCTTGTAACGATACCTACAGACTTGGACTAGACGGCAAGCACTGTGTGGATTTTGATGAGTGTAGCAACAGCGGACATGACTGTGAACAGGTTTGTCTGAACACCATCGGCTCTTTTGTGTGTTCTTGTAACGATACTTACAGACTTGGACCAGACGGCAAACATTGCGTGGATTTCAATGAGTGTCTCTCAGACAATGATCACACATGTGATGAGCCACACATGGTTTGTGTTAATGACGCTGGTGACTATCACTGTATCTGCTCCAGTGGCTTTAATTATGATGGTAACAGATGTCAGGATGTAGATGAATGTGCTTCTGGTGATCATGATTGTGATCAGGTGTGTAATAATACACAAGGTGGATTCATCTGCTCATGTGAAGAAGGCTATGAAAGAACAGAAGGAGCATGTACGGGTCAGTATGTCATAATGCTCTATGTATAAAACTCAGTAGGCCTATTAGGTAGCAATAACAGATGGCTGGAAATCAGTTAATCCGGGTAGGATTCGGATTGTCTGAAATACTAAAGTAATCTGTTTAGAGGGTAGAGTTTTATATCTGGGCTGCTCCACGAAGATTAAGAATATAAAATACACATGTGTTCCTGGTCGTTAAACACTACATGATTCTATAATATAATGTAGTCTAAAGTCGATCCCTGCACTTTAAGGGTTAACTTCTCACCCACTTGAAGTTGTGTCTCGCGACCGCGACCAACAACTTCAAGTGAGTGAAAATTACTCATATTTGTTCAATTTGAAACCAAACATTTGCAATTATTGTTTAAACGCACATTTAATTCCCAATAACAGAGATTTGATCGACTAATAAAACGGGTTTAACCATTTTAAAAACCATTTAAATTAATTTGTAAAAAACATCGCAATCAAAGGGTTTTTTTCAATTTGAAATCACCATAAATTTCTCAGTTAACTCTTTCTGTTTCATTTGAATAATTATGTTGTGGGTCTACGGCCATTAGAAATGTATTGATTTTCACAGTGCGGGGATCGCCTTTAGACATCAGATTCTGTCGACTAAAGTCTATCCCCGCGCTGTAAGGGTTACGTTTTTAGCGCTTAAAGGGTTAATAATTATGTGTTTGACACAGATTGTGGATGTGAATGTTGTTTTATTGTTGGGCCAGCGTCGCAGACGATGGCCCAACAGTAAATCAACATTGGGTCAACGTATTGTATTTGCTCCATGGATGCAAAGCCTGGCAGGAGATGATGAGTCTTTTGTTTGTGTCTGCAGGGAAGGATATATGAATGAATGAATGAATGAATGAATGAATGAATGAATGAATGAATGAAATCTTATATAGCGCATGTATCCAGCCGGAGGCTGTTCAGAGCGCTGAACATCGAGAGTAACTTAGCAGGGCCTGTTATCATTCAAATTCCAACTCAGTCTCCTGGGAGATATACAGCTTAGCTGCCGTTGAGGCGCATCAAGCTGATTTTATTCCAAGCAAATTCGCGTTATGTGCCAAGTACTCACACATTGTGGATTTTCTGGGGTCTCGCTGGATGGAAACTGCGCCTACGTACATTGAGGTTCTTTTACGTCCAACTCTAGCTCAGTCAGACGAGCCATCTGATTTACGTGGTTCTCTGAGCCCCACGAGTGTATACAGCACCTGGCAGTCACCAGGCGGTCACCCATCCAATTATGACGGGCGCGACGTTGCTTAACTTCAGTGATAGAGCCAACCACGATGAGCGAACGCAGTATTCTGTATTCCGTATATCCTTAAAAATGATGGAAAAACATGTCGTGAGTGGAAACAGCACGTACTCAACCCAATTTAAAATTAATTTAAAATGGTTATCTTGAAGCGAAAAGTGGCGATTTCATCTACGATTTAAATTTATCGATTTTGGTAATTAAGGAAACAGTTTGTTTCAGACGATGAAACACAATTAATTTGAACAGATAAGATGTAAGTTATCCTGGTTATTCTTGTAATAGAATCAAGTGAGCATGGTGAACATACTCTTGGCTAAATTATGCCCGTGCTTTAACGATGTCACGAGGCGCCTATTGATGTGATGAGACGTCTGTCTTGTGTTTCAGTTAAGGATTCCTGTATCGACGCTTCATGTTCTCACACCTGTAATCCACTGTCTGATGGCATTTACCAATGTGAGTGTCCTGTGGGTTATAAACTGGAAGATGGAGACACTCACAACTGCCAGAACATTAATGAGTGTGAGGATGAGAGTGATGTATGTGATCTGGAATGTAGAGATACTGAAGGATCTTATCAATGTTGGTGTAGACCAGGGTACAAAGAAATCAATCAGGTTGAATGCGAGGACATCGATGAGTGTACCAACAGCGGTCATGACTGTGAACAGGTTTGTCTGAACACCATCGGCTCTTTCTTGTGTTCTTGTAACGATACTTACAGACTTGGACCAGACGGCAAGCACTGCGTGGATTATATTAAGTGTGTCTCTGACGATGATCACACGTGTGATGAGCCACACATGGTTTGTGTTATTGACGCTGGTGACTATCACTGTATCTGCTCCAGTGGCTTTAATTATGATGGTAACATATGTCAGGATGTAGATGAATGTGCTTCTGGTGATCATGATTGTGATCAGTTATGTAATAACACACAAGGTGGATTCATCTGCTCATGTGAAGAAGGCTATGACAAAATAGATGGAGCTTGCACGAGTCAGTATGTCATAATGCTCTATGTATAAAACTCAATAGGCCTATTAAGTGGCATTAACATATGGCTGGAAATTAGTTAATCCGGGTAGGATTTGGATTGTCTGAAATACTAAAGTAAACTGTTTAGAGGGTCTTATATCTGGGCTGCTCCACGAAGATTAAGAATATAAAATACACATGTGTTCTTGGTCGTTAAACACTACATGATTCTATAATATAATGTAGATCACAAAAGTAGAAAGAACGTTGTGTCTTTATTTACTTAAAGGTAAACTACACATTGCGTTAGCAATTTCATCTGTTTTCATAACGCTATTCCATAATGTACTGTCGATGACTAAATCGATAAAAAGGCTTGTCTATATATACATTCAGCTAACAATTTTACAGTTTTAAATGAAACAATTAAGTGAACTTATTCCTCAAAGTGTTTACAAAGTTACAGTTATGGCGGCCTCTACCGGGACATCTTCAGGGGCTGTGATTGGAGGAGCCGTGGGGGGAGTCATTGTCATCATTATCATGATATGTGTTGTTGTGTTCGTCATTATATTTAAAAGGTAAGAACTTGTTTAAAGTCGGGGTGAAATTATTTCAGTTCATAAAAATAACTGAAGTATATCAGTATATGTTACAATAACATGTAGTGTGGATTGTCATCAAATATTTTAGTCCACAAGATATTCGCAAAAAAATAAAAATTGGAAATGTACACTCTTTCTAGGCTGTGTGGAGGATTAATAAATGACATCATATACAAATTCCGGCCAGTATTAACATTATTATTTCAAGTCCAAATATACATCTGGTACAAAGATAGGCCTACTGTGCAACACCCTCTTCAAAGCATACACGAGACGTTCACCCAATGCTGGTTAAATGTTGGGCCAGCGTCGAAGACGGCGGGCCAACAGTTACCCAGCATTGGGTGAATGTCTCTTGTTTGCTGGGTTCTTGCATATCTCAACAAGGATTTCCACAATGAGCCCCTATATAAACAAGTCAACGTGTGACTTCGGCCAAGAGAGAAGGGGACATGGCGCAATGGCTAGAGCACCTGACTCCCTCACCAGTCATGCATGCGTCCCGGTTTCGAACCCCGCTGTTCCCGTGTGGGGGGTTTCAGAGAAGCAGCATTATTTCTCCCTTCTCAATTTGACTAGGCGATCACATTAATGGCGGCCTTGTCGTGTTAAGGTAGAGACCAGTGTATCGACGTTAATTTCCAATGTTTCGGCATGCTAACAGCCTTTGTCTAACTGTTAGTTAGCAAACGCCACCCTCCACAACGTGTTACGGGTGAGATCGATTTAACCCCTATTAACGCCCACAATGCATTTTAATTGGGTTTACCCAATTTAGTGACCATTTATGCATCCACTCAGCTGATTTTGAAACATTCCATCAGTTATTTATCATATGAGAGCATTTTTAAAACACCCCCCGAAAAATATTTCGGCCAATTCAACCATTTGTGATGATGTGAGTATACGTTTCAGAACTCTGGTTTCACAGAGCCACACTACGCTGCGTGGCCTAGCTTCATGTAGCCTCTGGTATGCCCCAGTGGCGAATGTTTGTGACTTGTTGCTATTTTTTGATGAAAAGCCCCGAATTCAGGCATTTTTTGAAGGTCACTTCCCCGGATGAAGAGTTGTTCACTGTATTGTATTTCCCCTCTGATGCATTTCCTATGACTTGACCTAGAAAATTATTCACAGGCCTCAATAGCACAGGCATGATGGTCACGTGACTGAGAACCTTGGCCAATACCCGGCCATAAATGAAATTGGCCGGGCTCGCCAGGCAAACGTTTCGGATACTTGCTGCGTTCTAGCCCGGAACATAGTGGAGGGCGAGATCCTTATAATTACCTTTCGAGAGGTAGCGTGCTCGGCCTCAGACCGCCAGGGTTCGAATTTCGAATCCTGTGGGTGGAGGACAGTGTCATCTCATTCATCTCACCATCCTCAGGAGGCTCTCCTGGCCCAGTTTAGCCTATATGTGCACAAAGGTGGCTTAAAGCCCTATTCATTTCATTTCTAGCTACCTTTCTCCCGATTTTCGTGTTTAGACGTCAGAATCATCAGAATCTTAAGTTGATCCCCGCACTGAAATAAAAAAAGGTATAATGGCATTATACCCATATAGGTATTCAATGAACCGGAAAGACATTTATGAGGATTTCAAATATAAAAAACCTTTAGTCGCCATAGTACATAGGCCTACAAAAACTATTTCAGCGCTGTAATGGTTATGATTTAACTATCCATCTGGCATGATTTGTTCTTTCCTCATGAATTGTTCATTTTTTAAATATATTTTTGCATGATGCATGATGCATGATGCTGAACGTATATGATAGGCCTACCTTCAAAACTAATTTCAATGTCATTACATTTTTTTTCGATTTTTTCAAATACATGTGCAATTTTTTTTTAATTTTTCTTGTACTGTTAAACAGACGTCGTGAACAAAGGAACGAAAGACGTGATCAAACAGACGTTAGTCCTGATACAAACAACCAGGACACAACTCACACTTACCACAACGTGGCTGATGGTATGTGTTTATCATCAAAGTGATGTATAATGTCAGTCAGTCAGTCAGTCAGTCAGTCAGTCAGTCAGTCAGTCAGTCAGTCAGTCAGTCAGTCAGTCAGTCAGTCAGTCAGTCAGTCAGTCAGTGGAACTCAAACATCTACACCGGAAGATGACTATGTAAAAGAGGTATAGGTGCAGGTTTAGTCTGAAGACCTCTTATCCAACACCCTGTGCCATTTTAACTCCTCGGGGTTCATACAGCCCTGTAGCCAGTTCTGCGCTTACAAATTATCGCACACATTGCCTTATCTGTCCTACCAGGTACTCATATACACTTGAGTCCCAACGTTGAGAGGTGAGACACATGGTATTTCTCTGAAAACATGCACCAAGCGGGGTGCACGACAGGCAGCGGCGATTGCAAAGCGCCACGCACTAGCCATACATCGTGCCACGTCCCACTCGATGTGATACAGTGACTTGAAATATCTCATTGTAAATACATCTCACCAAATGAGATATTTTTAAACATATTTTCAACCTATGCCATTTTAGCAAAGCTTGAATCTTTTAAAACAAATTGAACATGTTGAAATAGCACCGACTAACACCTGTTAAATGACCCTATTCATTACAAATATGCATGTCTTTGTCTATCACAACACCGAGATGTTATTTGTTTTGTCTACTGTGTTAGTGATCTCCATAAGTGAGTTAGGGGACAACAACATTTTGCTGTCTAAAATACCTACAGTCTTTGCGCTTACCTGATAATAAGCCTGTCAGCTGGTCAGGAGACACACGTGGAGATCTATATTCTGGCCATTGCGAGATCACGTTACCCATCTTTCCGCTGGCTGTGTTGCTTACATAGCCTAGGCCTATAGCCTTTGTCTCGTGGTGTGCCACACTTTTTTGTGAGTTTATAGATATGGGGAAGTCCTTTAAATAGACCTGTATTGTAGCAATAGGCTAAACAAAAAATATTGATTGCGGTGTATTTTAAATTTTATATTGAAAACTCAAGGCCATGGCTTCTCTGGCAATGTTTATAATTATAAAGCTTATCAAACCGTAGTGTTTTTTCAGACAGTCAGACAGACAGATAGCTTTATTCCACCAATATATAATACAATATGGTGAGGGAGACTCCTTTTAAGACATAAGCACATGTCGCTATCAAAGGAGCCACCCTACAACAATGATAAACAATGAATTACATTATATATAAAATATACATATCGGCCGGTAATGTGAGTAAAAAAGTTGCGTAACGTCACTTATTGAACGGGACGGTCAGGGAAGTGACTTTGTTATTCATTAAAAACAGTGCAAACTGTAGATGAGAAATGAATGATGTACAGATAATGAGATGAGGCTGAATATTATAGAAATACAATAAAAACGCGTGACTTATTTGAGACTAACATGTTCGAGAAAAGTGGTTCCATGGGTTAAATTCATCAGATTCGATATATTTTATAGGGAGGAAACACATAGCGGTTTCCCAGCAAACACGAGACACCGAACCACTGTTGATCCTATGCTGGCCCATCGTCTCCGACTCTGTGCCAACGCTAAATCAACACCGGCCCAGCGTCCGGTGTTTGCTGGGAATACATCACTATATCTAACATGTTTAGTATAATCATTTATACAAAAAAATAATAAGATTAAATCATTTATGAGTGCAATGAACAAATGGTTATAAATAAATATACATTTTTATTATGCTTACATAATATGGCATACAATATGATAATCATAATGAAATTGTTCATATAAATATAAATCGACGCAAATTTATTCTTCTATATAATAATACATACATGTATGAAAAACAAAAATAATTAATTGCAGAGCAATATAAAAGTTATGACAGTCGACATTTATACAGTGCATACAATTATATTATATATTTGTATTGAATTAGTTTCGAAACATAGACAATATAACTTGTTCCTATATACATATATTCGATGCATCTTTAAAAAGATTTATTTAACTAATCACTAGCTATTATGACAGACGTAACAATTGTTTATTCTGCACGATGACTCATATTGATCAATAGTTATTTTCTTAAAATAAGTCATAAAACCGTGTAGGCTATGTGTGTTTAATTTTTTTATCCACAGATATCGTTCAAAAAAAGAGGAGGACGAATTGATGAATCACCTTTATCTCCTGCAAACAACCATGGCTCGGCTATCGACTTTGGACGTCAGAATCTGACGTCTGTGGACGTCAGTTTCTGACATCTAAAGTCGATCCCATGTCAGAATCTGACGTCTGTAGACGTCAGATTCTGACATCTAAAGTCGATCCCCGCGCTGTAAGTGTGAAAATATTTCTAATGTTTGTAGACCCATAACAAATTGAAAAAACCCTTTGATCTCCATGGCTTACACAAAATTATTTCAGCGCTTTAAGGGTTAAATTATGGCTTTAGCTCGGGATACAGAACTAATTTGCATTCAGTGTCAAGTGGGCATATCCTCACTATCCTATTTGCTGGGAACCAGACTGATCTGGGTTGGATTTGGCGCCAGTTGAGGCAATAGATCAACTTGTTGCAGTCAATTTTCGATTCCTATATAACACTTATGTGTCATTCCACCGAGATCTCATTTTTTTCTATAAGTTATAAATTCATGATCCCCGAGAGGCTGAATATTATAGAAATACAATAAAAACGTGTGACTTATTTGAGACTAACATGTTCGAGAAAAGTGGTTCCATGGGTTAAATTCATCAGATTCATATATATTTTATAGGGAGGAAACACATAGCGGTTTCCCAGCAAACACGAGACACCGAACCACTGTTGATCCTATGCTGGCCCATCGTCTCCGACTCTGTGCCAACGCTAAATCAACACCGGCCCAGCGTCCGGTGTTTGCTGGGAATACATCACTATATCTAACATGTTTAGTATAATCATTTATGCAAAAAAATAATAAGATTAAATCATTTATGAGTACAATGAACAAATGGTTATAAATAAATATACATTATTATTATGCTTACATAATATGGCATACAATATGATAATCATAATGAAATTGTTCATATAAATATAAATCGACGCAAATTTAAAAAACATAGACAATATAACTTGTTCCTATATACATATATTCGATGCATCTTTAAAAAGATTTATTTAACTAATCACTGGCTATTATGACAGACGTAACAATTGTTTATTCTGCACGATGACTCATATTGATCAATAGTTATTTTCTTAAAATAAGTCATAAAACCGTGTAGGCTATGTGTGTTTAATTTCTTTGATCCACAGACGTCGTTGAAAAAAGAGGAGGACGAATTGATGAAACACCTTTATCTCCTGCAAACAACCATGGCTCGGCTATCGACTTTGGACGTCAGAATCTGACGTCTGTGGACGTCAGTTTCTGACATCTAAAGTCGATCCCATGTCAGAATCTGACGTCTGTAGACGTCAGATTCTGACATCTAAAGTAGATCCCCGCGCTGTAAGTGTGAAAATATTTCTAATGTTTGTAGACCCATCACAAATTGAAAAAAACCCTTTGATCTCCATGGTTTACACAAAATTATTTCAGCGCTTTAAGGGTTTAATTATGGCTTTAGCTCGGGATACAGAACTAATTTACATTCAGTGTCAAGTGGGCATATCCTCACTATCCTATTTGCTGGGAACCAGACTGATCTGGGTTGGATTTGGCGCCAGTTGAGGCAATAGATCAACTTGTTGCAGTCAATTTTCGATTCCTATATAACACTCATGTGTCATTCCACCGAGATTTCCTTTTTTTCTATAAGTTATAAATTCATGATCCCCGAGATTTAACCCTCAGACGTCAGATTCTTAACCCTCAGACGTCAGATTCTGACGTCTAAAGTCGATCCCCGCACTGTAAGAGTGAAAAGATTTCTAGTGGTCGTAGATCCATAACATAGGTATTCAAATGAATCGGAAAGAGATAAATAAGACATTTATGATGATTTTAAAGCAAAAAAACCCTTTGGTTGCAATGTTTTTTACAAATTATACCTTTGTTATTGGTGTACGGCCGTCAGTGATATTTCCCTTTTCAACGCGGAGATTGACTTCAGACGTCAGAATCTCACGTCTGACGTCTAGAGACATCAGATTTAAAGTCGATCCCCCGAGATTTAAGGTCGATCCCGCTAAAAGGGTTAAATATATCCCAACATTAAAGCGTGGTAGAGACATCATCAAAGGGTACAAATTGTTTGACTGTGGTTGTAGCTATCAGCCTCCAATCTTTTCATCGAATTACTATAGGTAGACCTACAAAGCGACAGTCCAATAAATCTGATTAAAAAATTAAACTAATGCGAAATAAAAACAACGATGAAAACACTTTCCCACATATTGAATAAGTTGGTGTATCATTTCAGGCGCTGGAGTAGAAGTGCTTTCACCAGAAGAATCACCATATGAAATGCCGAATGAACAGGAAATGAATTTGAGTGAAGATATACAGTTTCGAACATGTAGGTATACATGTAATATGGACGATATTACGTGTAAAGTGAACGCTAATTGATACATGTAATTTGAACGTTGTTACATTTAAGATTTAGGATTTAGAACGTTCTTCTATGTAATATAAACGTTGTTACATGTACTATGAATGTAGTGAATGTAATATGAAAGATAAACGTTGTTACATGTGATAAAAATATTTGATTTTTTTTTTCAATGTGTATGACTAAAAGTATGCCCGAAAAAACCCCAGACAGACAGACAGATATTTCATTGACATAACGAAAAGTCATTTCAGACTTATTTGTCATAAAAATGATAGAATTTATGTTCATGTATATACAAGATGGTTCATTTTCTAAAATCACACGCCAATTTACATGGTATCAAATACAGAATTAAAATCATGGTAAATGGCAATGTCATAGTAAAGCACTGGATATTGCGATACAATTATGCGATTTATAAAACAGATAATTGATTACTACTTGAACAAATTAGAAGGCAATGCCAATATGTGAACATAGGAGGTCTATCATTTTGTTTCTGTTCTAATTGTACAGTTTTATCTCACACGTTGAATGGGCATTCTTAATTTCAGCCACTGTTTACGCAAAATTATCACTGGAAGAATCACCGTATGAAAAAGCTGAACGAACAGCAAATTGGTACAACTGAGAACAAAGAATATAGCCTACTAAGGTAAAGATAAGTTTAATCAATGTAAAGGCAGTTTGTCATATTGTTGATACTGATCGGCTGACTAGCCTCTGTCTAATGTTTTCTGTAAATGAACCGATCTAAAAAAAGTATCTTATCTTATCTTATCTTATCTTATCTTATCTTATTTTATATTATTTTATCTTATCTTATCTTATCTTATCTTATCTTATCTTATCTTATCTTAGTTTATCTTATCTTATTTTATCTTATCTTATCCTATCTTATCTTATCTTATTTTATCTTATCTTATCTTATCTTATCTTATCTTATCTTATCTTATCATCTTATCTTATCTTATTTTTGTATAAACCATGGAGACCAAAGGGTTTTTGTTCAATTCGAAATCATCATAAATGTCTTAGCTATCTCTTTCTGATTCATTTCAATACCTATGTTATGGGTCTACAATCGTTACAAATATGTTCACTCTTAAAGTGTGGGGATCGAATTTAGACTTCAGAATATGACGTCTACAGACGTCAGATTCTGACGACGAAAGTCGATCCCCACACTATAAGAGTTAAGCCATGTCAGATACCACCATTATGTCTAATTTCTGATAGATTGAATATTGTGGATACTCCTAGAGCAAGCCATCTTGTAATGTACTTAAAGTAATATCACAGTATGTGAATGTATTTATTTATTGATTATAACATAATAATGCAGGGTATATACATATTATTAGCAAAAATTCTCTTTTTAAAATATGTGCCCTGTTATACAATAATACAAATTATCGCGTTGCCTATAGCGCTCGCGTACATCGTTTTGATAATGATTAATTAGTGTGTTTGATACCAACGCAAAGCGAAATTATGCTGTTGTGTTATACGCCTTAGGTACGAGAGGCTCATATAATTTTGGTTCCATGGCAATATACCTGTAAGATATTCCCTCTTTTCTGTGGCTCTATAAATTTCAGAGTTTTATGCGTTTTTACCTCAGCCATTAAGGTTTTGGGGTATTGTGATCACTAGAGGCGGGTGGTCAGTCGGGCAGGCGGTCAGAAATTCAGCTCTTACTAAAAAGTTACTGATGAATTTTGTTTATTTTTTACAAACATGACCTATGTGCCTGGGCAATTCATCCCATATATTTTTTGCTGGCACCAAGCCATAAGCGGCCATTTTTCAAGATGGCGCATTAAAAGCTTGTGGGTACCATAACTTATAAACCGTTGGTTGGATTGCATTCAAATTTAGCATGGTTGTTCACTAGGTATTTCTGATGATCTGCTTAACTTTTGGGATGAATCCATTAAAAATAAAATGGCTGCCGCAGCAATTTAAAAAAAAATTGACATGGTGGTAGTGGGGGTCATTTTGTATCATTATTTCTTGATATTAATGGACAGAGCCTACGGTTGAGGGGTCCTGCCATCAATTGATGGGTATTTTTTTGCTTGTTGTTGAAAATCATGCGATACTATGTGACAATTTCGATTCAGCGCAAAGATGACGTGTTTTTTCTGTTATCATAGCTGTATCATGTGTATTATGACGGAGAATAATGTTTGTTTTATTTAACCCTTTCAGCATGGGGATCGTATTTAGACGTCAGAATCTGACGTCTGTAGACGATCTCTGCTTTGAAAGAATTAAAATATTTATAAAGGTCGTAGTCCCATAACAAAAGCGGAAAGAGCTAACTCGGCCATTTATGATGATTTCAAATCGAAAAAGCCCTTTGGTCTCCATGGTTTATGCGAAAATAATTCAGCATTGTAAGGGTTAATATTTCCATGACTCTTTCTAGATGAACTTCACGAAGATGATCTGGGGAAAAATGTTGAAATGTCTGGTTTGACATCGCAACATTGTCGCTGTGACGAGATATTGCAGCAGATGATAAGGCACCGTTATATTCATTTTGTTATATTCATTCAAGAAGACCTCATCTAAGAGCAAAGATTAGAATGATGCCAATAACATACAAGCAGCATACGACAAACAAGATCACGTCTGAGCCAGCAATATTGTGTTACGAACTACACTTACTACAGTCCAATATATGATATTTAATCAGAAATTACATAAATAATATTTTTTTATTACTAATAATGCATCCTAGGACTAAGGTCATGTATAGCTGAGCGATGCAATTCTGTGCATTAACCACATCTACTACACTACTAGTAGTAGCCTATACCTATATCTGCATTGTGATTTACATTGTCATCTATTATTATAATTATAACAATGAAGTTAATATTTCCCAGCGATGACGTATAATGTTTTATTTGGAGTTATGTTTAAACAGATTTTAAATATAATATCAAACTTTCTGACTGGTTCGAATGGCTGTTCTATTTTGAAGCGTTATTTTATTGGCTGCAAATGGTCAGAATAAGTTTAACTATTTAGTGTACTTAGACGATGGCCATCATTACACTAACCTATCTCCAAGGTATCATTGCTGGGGCACTACCTCCTCAGTTTAATTATTACCAGATTCACGATATCACGCCCCTCCGCCACATACCCCGCCTCCCGCGAACGTAGTGCGTGGTCGATTACACTGCAGAATGCGTTTTTTATGAATATTTATGAGTTTTGACCTAATTTCTATCTGACAAATAGAGACCTAGCAGATATTATGTCCTTGACATTGTTAACCACAAGGTCAGACCTACACGTGGTCAAAACAGGTGAAAGGGTGAAGAAAATAACGTTACTTCAGTCACGTTTTGATGGAGAAGTTACATGGTGAGGACGAGAGGGGGATTTTGACAGGAAAAATAATATGTAAAAACTAGAAGTTTCTCATCCCACATTGCTATTTTGGCCTGGCTGTTTTGTGCAGTTTTACAACTGAGGGTGCATATGGGTTAAAAAACGAATCGAACGAACGGCGAATCGCCTGTTCTTAGGATCCGAACATCAAGGATTACAGTTTATAAATAGTGGGAAAAACGAGCCTAAAAAAATTATATCTATTTTTATCTATATTGATATGATTTTCCCCTTATAAAAAGTGAATAGTGATCGAAGCCAAAAAATGGGGAAAAAGTGAAGTGAGAATAATCCATAATTTCCAGGACCCATGTGTACTATAACAACTATATATGGATTGCATTCTATTAACACTGCCATGGAGCTTTTTATTATGTGCGTATCACATAACCTGATAACACTTATGATCAATTTAATGTTAAAAGTGGTATGTGGATATGTATACAAATAAGTCGTTTTAATTGGATTCAAACTTTTACTTCCTTCACTGTCAATATTTAAACTTCCCGTAATTTCCGTTTCAATTTTATTTCATTATGTCAAATAAGTAGATATGATGGTTTTACTCTAATTGCCTTAAGTCAAAGTTATTTGTTAATTAGACAGTTGTGAATCAAATAGAGTTGTGGGTACTTATCGTACTAAGTCCTGATGGCCGCTATCTTGGACGCCATTTTAAATAACTGAAACCAATAAGTGTGATATTGCCTAAGTTTTTGTACTGATACAAATCCTTTAATAGTGAATAATTTGTTATAAATGATCATTTTGTCCCTATTGACATTCTAGAAGTGTTCAGTACAAAAGCTCCCCGGAAAGGGTTAAATGTTTAAAATAAATATAATAAATATAATGATGACATTTTATGGGGTGATACAGAACAATTTATTGACTACTAAACTAGTTGAAATTGTGTATAACAAAAGAAAATTCATTTAGAATTGCACTGCATGTTTACGCAAATTCCTAGGTCTGACTATACGTCGGCAGCCATCTTGGACGACATCTTATTTTATAATTAATTAGATTAATTAATTGTCATTACCATAGTCACTGTATTGATACCAATCCTTCACCATTAATATGGAATAATTATTATAGATAACAATCTTGTCCTAATTGACATCACTAAAGTGTATGATAAAGAACATTTGGGGCAGAAAGGGTTAAAAATAATGATCAGAATTGTCTGAGAGTGGCCTAGCTGCATTCAGTAACTCTAAACTAGTTGAAATGGTGTATTACAACAGCAAATTGAGCTAAATTTGCCCAATTTACACTATTTCTTAAGTATGACTATATGCCGGCGGCCATCTTGGACGCCATCTTGAATTACACAAAATTGCACCACTTTCAAACTCTACACCCCCCCTGGTGATGACCCCCAGGCATGTCCCTAACACCCGGTATCATCAGAAACTATCTAGCTTTCAGTGTATACCTGAGTGTTATTTTTGGGCACTTTGTTTGATTTATTTCGACATGCGATCTTTGCCGTAATGGGTAGGTCCATCAACCCTTACAGCACGGGGATGGAATTTACACGTCAGAATCTGACGTCTGTAGACGTCGGATTCTGACGTCTAAAGTCCATCCCCGCACGGAAAGAGTTAAAATATCTATAATGGTCGTAGACCCATAACAAAGGTATTCACATGAAGCTGAAAGATCTTACTGAGACATTTATGATGATTTCAAATTGAAAAAACCCCTTTGGTCTTCATGTATAAGGTATTTCAGCATTGTAAGGGCTGAATATCCAATCAGCAGTCGTCATTTCGTTATGGTGATGGGTAGAGCACCTCAGCGTTTTCTCAGTGTTCTAATGTGAAGATCCACACTTCTACCTATCAATGAAATGAAATGAATCGGGCTTTAGGCCACCTTTGTGCACATATAGGCTAAACTGGGCCAGGAGAACCTCCTGAGGATGGTGAGATGATTGAGATGACACTGTCCTCCAGACACAGGATTCGAAATTCGAGCCCTGGCGGTCTGAGGCCGAGCACGCTACCTCTCGGTCACGGAGGCTCCCCACAATACTAACTTTCACACGTGGATGGGGAAGAAACAATTTTGTTTCTTTCAAACCGCCGAGACCGGGAACCGAACCCCGGACTCTGGCGTGAAAGGCAGCGGTGCTAACCACTACCCTAGGGCCCCCGCCCACTTCTACCCATCAAGCACGATACATTGAGCAAATATTTGAGACCAAACATTTGCAAATCTTGATTTTTAAACACTCATTTCCAATAACTGTGATTTACCCTGTTAATAAAACAGATTAAAAACGACTACAGTCGCGCTCAGCGCTTTAAGGGTTAGGTGAATTCACCTAGAACGCACACCCTTAACCCTTGAAGCGCTGATTATTTTTTATATATTCCATGGAGACCAAAGTGTGGTTTTTCAATTTGAAATCATCATAAATGTCTTAGTTAGCTCTTTATGATTTATTTGAAAACCACAGCACAGAGTGATACATGGGCCGATACCGATATACGACCATTGCGCAGATATCTGTGTGCATATATACCAATACCTTGTGAATGTCTGTTGTGTACCACATGATAACTAAAGACAAATGATATATGGTCTGGTTGCTGAAGTGAATCGCCTCGCTCAACCCTTTCAGTGCGGGGACCGACTTTATACGTTAGAATCTGACGGTCCCCACACTGAAAGGGTTAAAATATTTCTAATGGCCGTAGACTCATAATATTTGTAAAAAATGAAATGAAATGAATCGGGCTTTAGGCCACCTTTGTGCACATATAGGCTAAACTGAGCCAGGAGAACCTCCTGAGGATGGTGAGATGATTGAGATGACACTGTCCTCCAGACACAGGATTCGAAATTCGAGCCCTGGCGGTCTGAGGCCGAGCACGCTACCTCTCGGTCACGGAGGCTCCCCGCAATACTAACTTTCACACGTGGATGGGGAGAAATCAATTTTGTTTTTTTCAAACCGCCGAGACCGGGAACCGAACCCCGAACTCTGGCGTGAAAGGCAGCGGTGCTAACCACTACCCTGTGGCCCCCGCCCCATAATATTTGTAATGGCCGTAGACCTATGACTTAGGTATTCAAATGAATCAGAAAGAGCTAACTAAGACATTTATGATGATTTCAAATTGAAAAAACCATTTAGTCTCGATGGTTTAAACACAAATAATTCCGCGCTGTAAGGGTTCATTAAACTGATGGTGGCTTGATGTTAGCCGTGTCGTCCTCTCCGACGCCGTGGATTGATGTATCTTCTTTACCCAAAAAATCTAACATGGCGTTGACTGAGAGCGATCCCGACCAACGGTTAGAACAATCGCTCTCCCGACCCAATGGTTAGAACAATGTCCATAACTTTTTAATGACTGTGCGACCTCTGAGCTGAGCATGCGGACATGGAACTGAAAAGTTACTAATTCTAAAAAAAACTATTTTCGACCTGATTATTGACCGATATATTCAGATATGACAGTCCAAATAAATGTCCCACGATTTTGTACGCTGTCAATCTGTGGGGCTAGCTTGATGTTGGGCCGACGTCGTCGATGTTGGATCGACATTAATCTAACAATCTGGGTCTTCTGATTAGTCAACTGTGCCGGGGACAGACCTGAGCGCGTGGAGACAGTGGTGAATATGAGGGGGGGGGGGAGGGGGTTGGGGGCTGGCAGAGGTCCAAAATAAGTGTCATTAATTCAATTTCCCTCTGGTTACGTGGCTTTCACAGGTAGAAGGGCGGGGGCCCTAGGGTAGTGGTTAGCACCGCTGCCTTTCACGCCAGATTTCGGGGTTCGGTTCCCGGTCTCCCCGGTTTGAAAGAAACGAAAATGTTTCTTCCCCATCCACGTGTGAAAGACAGTATTGTGGGGAGCCTCCGTGACCGAGAGGTAGCGTGCTCGGCCTCAGACCGCCAGGGTTCGAATTTCGAATCCTGTGTCTGGAGGACAGTGTCATCTCAATCATCTCACCATCCTAAGGAGGTTCTCCTGGCCCAGTTTAGCCTATATGTGCACAAAGGTGGCCTAAAGCCCGATTCATTTCATTTCACAGGTAGAAGCAGAATCGTCAACTGCTGCCTTATCAGGCCTCCTATGCGGCGGCGGTGGTGAACATAGAACTTATACCTCATTTTGTGCCTAGAAAGCCTCATTCTGTGCTCAAAATGCATCATTGTGGGTCTAGAAAGCTTCATTCAGCACCCAGAACTGTTTACTTTTATTATTCGCCTGGTGTTTGTTCCTAGCCAAGCACACTTCGACATGAGATAGATCAACAACTAATAGGCTACATTTAAATCTAATATTCAACTGGTGACTGAAGATATTATCAAGCGGCCGAGTGGACAGTTTGCACTCTGCTACTAGAGCATACCACATTGGGACATGAGATTGATCCAATAGAGTATATCTACTACTTTTAGATCTAATATTCATCTGGTGACTGGATAGATTTTTTATATCAAGCGGTCAAGTGAACAGTTCAAGTGAACAGGTGAATTTACCTAGAACGCACACCCTTAACCCTTAAAGCGCTGAATATTTTTTATAAATTACATGGAGACCAAAGGGTTTTTTCAATTTGAAATCATCATAAATGTCTTAATTAGCTCTTTCTGGTTCTTTTGAATACCTGTGTTATGGGTTTACGGCCATTACAAATATGTTTCTTCTTACAGCGGGGGGATGGACTTTAGTCGTCAGAATCTGATGTCTACAGACGTCAGATTCTGACGACTAAAGTCAGTCCCCACGCTGTAAGGGTTTTTATTTCTCCAATCAACCTGAACGCGCCACTATACATTATCAGTGATGCTTTCATGTTTATACTATTTTTCTGTAGTAATATAAGATCAGAAATCAATGTTAGTCTAAAGTGGTTGTTTTGGGAACGTACGTCGTTCTTAAAACTCCCCCGGCCATTATCTGTATAGAGCACAAAGGGCCCATCCAGTCAATGCTTGTGAAAGTGGTGGCTGGATGTTTTTGGCACAGGGTCTGTTACAGGGTTGATGGTCAGCTTAACCATTACAACGCTGAAAGATTCTGTATAAACCATGGAAAGGGCTTTTTTCAATTTGAAATCATCATACATGGCTTAGTTTGAGCCCACTGCCATTATAAATAGTTTAATTCTCTTAGTGCGGGCACAGTTTTTAGACTGCAGAATCTGATGTCTAGAGATGTCAGATTATGACTTATAAAGGTTTAGGGTTTGAAAGGTTTAAGGTTTGAACAAGTTAAATGCCTAGAAAGTCCACTACCCCCTTTGCGTTTTAGAATCAAATGGAATGGGTGATTTGGGAAAAATAGAAAAGTTTTGTCAAACATTCATCACCCAATGCTGTTTCAATGTTGGGCCAGCGTCGAAGACGGTTGGCCAATATTAAAACAGCATTTGGAAAAAATAACGTATATCCATCAGCCATACAGAAATAGACAGAAAATATACCTTTTCATTGTGACCAATTCTAAGCAGATATTCATCCCCTACCACAATTAAAAACGTTCGAAGCTATTTCTGAATGTATCACAAGCAATTCGTTCCGTGGTTTTGTTGTCTGCCTGTGTAGGCTTCAAACCGGTACATGTCTATTTTTTATGATTTTCAAGATTTACTAGAGAACATAATTCTACTACATGACGATTTGTATATTGGTAATTTCCAACTTACATCTAGACAAGAAAACCAATAAATTCACTGAAGTCTTCACATGTTTCGATCTCAAGCAGCATTTGTACTTTCCAACTCATGTTCATGGTCATTGGCTAGATATTTTAATCACCAAACGCATCTCCAATTCTACCAATAAGTTTTTCGGCAGCGGGTATTTCGGACCACCATGAGGTCATAACAGAAATTGACGGTTGTAAGACAAAAGGGAACAAAGGTAATGTATCGTTTCGAAAAATAAACAACATTGAATATGAATCGTTTCAATGAGATATTTTCAACTCGTATCTAATATTGAAACCAGAGATAGATCGCTCAGCACTCTGTTAACAGTATGATTCTGTCCTTAGCTCTAAGTTGTACAAGCCTGCTCCTGTAAGTACAAAGTCTCCATGGATAACTTCGCAAATAATAAAGGCTTAAACCTTTGCCACGTTCTCGAACGCACACATCTTGATCGTTCTCTTTACAAACGGCACTGCAACCTGTGTAATATAATGATGACAAAAGCTCAATCGACATATTTCAGAAAATCCTCGTTGCTTATGGAACTCCATAAATAGAATTCTGCACAGAATTCCACCGCTGTCTCTGCCAGTATTCGCATAAGTAAAATAACTTTTGACCATTTCTCAAAATATTTTGTTGAATAAATTAAAACTATTGTTTCAAATTTCCAGAAAAATTAAGAATATTCCATAGGTGCAAAAAATATTATTCGGATATAAAATAAAAAAAATTGAACGTGCGACAGAAGATGAAATTATGAAGCTTATTTTGGGCTCATCGTCAAAATCATCTGATCTGGATCCCGTTACTACAAGCGTGCTGGAAAATTGTTTTGATATAATAATAATTCCCATCACTAATATAATAAACATATCAATAGAAACTAGTACATTTCCTCAAAACGTCAAAAAAGCTCATGTAAGATCACTACTTGAAAAAACATCTCTTCCTCAAAACGAACTGAAAAATCACAGGCCTGTATACAACTTGAGCTTCATTTCCAAAATCTTAGAAAAGGGGTGGTAGCCAATCGGCTGCAACTCATGTAAAAAATAACCATCGATTTTATCCATTACAATCAGCCTATAGGAAACATCATTCTACAAAATCGGTTCTACTGAAAGTACATAATGATATCATTATCAGTTTGGACAAGGGTGAAGTTACCGCTCTATCCTTGCTTGACTTGTCGGCCGCTTCGAAACCATTGACCATGCTACATTAACAGATATTCTCTGAGAGATATGGAATATCTGGGCGGAATCAAATTTGTTTTTCCTCTTATTTAAAAAAATAGGCACTAATCCGTAAAAAATAAAAACATATCATTTCTCTACTGAAGGAACATAACGATATCATTATTAGCATGGACAAGGGTGAAGTTTTAGCTCTGACACGGCTAGAATTGTCGGCTGCTTTCGACAGCAATGACCATGCTACATTAACAGATAAACTCTCAGATTGGTATGAAATATCTTAGTATGCTCAAATTTGGTTTTCTTCTTCTTTGAAAATTGGGCAACAATTCATAAAAAAAAGACATTCTGTCAGATAAAGTCACACTCTTATATGTAGTTCCAAGCGTCACTGTTCTGGGACCACTGCTCTTTGCTTTTTGCACTACACTACTCAGAGCTATTATCTCTAGTTTCGACATCAACCACAATCTTCATGTCGATGACACTCAAATTTACACGACCTTATCAGTTTCAAACGCTAAGGAATATCTTGAGAAGTTGGAACATTGTTTAATGGGTGTGTCGGTCTGGATGCCTGGGTCTAAACTTCGGCGAGAAAAAATCCTAAATAATTTTCCATGCTTAATATTCTAGGTCAAGACACATATCCATGTGCACCAGCGAAAAATCTTAGTATTTAACAGTAGCCCGAATTTCTGAAAACACATATCCCAATTAAACATGTAGGTCATGCTTCTGTCATATCTGAGACCTGCGTCAAATTCGAAAAAGGCTGGCCTCAGCTCTTGTCAATCAAACAAATTGCAGTGGCACTGGTCAGTAGTAAGTTATTGTGACTCACTCTTTCACAACATGACAGAAAAGGATATCGCTAGATTACCACACGTTCAGAACTGCCCTGCTATAGTGGTAACCATGCCCCACGTTTTAGTCGTTCCATTCATATTCTAAAAAAATACATTGGCTTCCTGTCAAGTTTCCCATAATTTTAAAATATGCACAGTAAATTTCCGAACCCTAAAAAACAACCAACCTGCATATCTGGCTGACTTACTTGTTCGGCCGAAATTGTTAAAATATCTACGCTCCAAAAATTTAAATAGATTTGTTGTTCCCCGTATTAAAAAACAAGATTCAGTCAAGATATTTCTAACTGGCCCAGTCTCTAAGGGAACGCTCTACCTGTGCCCATTCGTGATGCGATGCCCAAACAATTTTACCATTCCGGAAATAACTTGAAGCTATACATTCAACATTCACATACAAAACTTGGATTCAATTATTACACCTGAAGCAATAGTGGTGCCTATCACTGGGAAACAGTACCATGACAGGTCAGAAGCTAGAATGCCGACATCAGAAATCGGGTAGTTGTTCGAAGATAGCTGCGAACAACTTATCAAATCAAAGATGGCCACCAAATCAAAGATGGCCGCAAATAAGATGACTATACCTAAAACAAAATGACCTCACGCAAGACAATAGTCATATCAAATTCAAGACAACCGCCGAATCCAAGATGGCCAGCCACATGACTATGTATACATATGAAATCCAAGATCGAAAAAGGGAAAGTCCACGAGCTGAGTGTGCCTCCCGGTGTGCCTGCGAGATCAGGATAATCAAGTGGCCTTGATTTTGCATCCATTATTCATTGATAGGCTGTGATTAGATAGATATTTGTCATTATTCAGTCGGAATGCTGCATTAAAATGTCTGTAAATGGCATATTGATAATTAATATATTGATATGGCATTTTAATATATTTACATTATTCTGCGTCATAATGTCAGTATAATTATGGCTTTACAATGTCAAGATATTGCACTATAAATACTAAAAATGGTCAGAAAATGAAGGGCAAACGTCATGAGTTGTCACTATAAGGGAATGATAGGGCATTTTAATACCATAAAATGACATTTTTATATCATGATCATAATTAAATAATAATTATCAAAACAGAATACTTTTAAACTTATTGCTACGTGCCTTTTAATATTTACAAATAACATTTTGTGTTTACTGTACTTTAGTATGTTCTCTTCTCTTGTAGGCTAATAAATGAAATGAAAAATGAAATATCAGGATAAGACATTTCAATACTATATTGTAGTGCGATTAAGTCATAAGGATATGTTATTATAATGTCAGTAGGCCTATAGGGTATACGAATGGCAGACTATTGTATATGTGATAATATGGACAGATGTGTATTAATATTTCAAAAAGAATGTCAGGATATGGCATATGCCCTATTAAGAGCAGCATATAGGCATTGATGTACAGGTGTTCTGTGTTTACTGGGTTTACAACAACCATTGATATGATACCACGCAATTGCAAGCATTTGTTTTATGACATTTTCTAGCTCTGCCAACGAGATTTACACTGATTAGATATTTAATTAACTGACTGGCCAAACACGTGGACACACGTGTACTTTTCCACAAAGGAACCATCATCATTAAAAATACAGTGGCACAACATTTTGATCTCTAACACCTACTCATTTTATTCACACCATGACTCAGCAAGCATCACTCACTTTCTTTTCTTCCGAACGAAGGCAGCTATTACAATCCTGTATTGCTTCCATTGGACAATAAACTATATGTTTAAACCATCGGCATTGATGTCACCACATGGCGTTACAATTTAAGGGTATGACATTAAATGCCAGGATGTGTTGTTTTAGTAGATACATATATAACATTACAAATAATAAGGATATGATAATATCAAAGTTTGGCATTATGGGGTAAGGATGATGTCAGTCAGAATACTGTAATAAAATGTCAGTATATGGCACTTTGGCTCACAATGTGGCATCATAGTGTTAGGATATATCACTATATGTTCAGTAATTAGCATCAAGATATGACTTTATAATGACACAATATCGCACTGTAAACATAGTATGTGATGTCAGGCGGTGTCACATTAAATTACGATTTGGATTTATGAGAGCAGGATATGCATTATAATAACATAACCTAGTGCGTTAGAACTTTTATTGTGTGGCCCACATAACAGTTTGGGCAATACAGTCAATGACTAGGCCTGACATCAGTGAACGAAGGGGGTTTCACATCTCAAACCTATTTTAATATAAATTATATAACCACTCTTCTATATAACATTTATAAACATCCCTAGTGACGCGAGACATGGGCACGATGCTGGTCCAATGTTGGTCACTTGTATAAATAAACCGCTGTGTCGATGGTGGACCGTAACTGGATTAATGTTATGCAACATGCCTAGAGAACACATAGATACTTTGACCCGGTGTCGTTTTTGATATTGCACCAACATTGATCTAGCTCTAGGGCGAAGTCCAATGTACACTGTTAAATCTTATTCTATTCACACATTAACACGATGATACAATCATTATTTTGTTAAAGATATACCATGTATACAGACAGACAAATATTTTTTTGACATAAACAAAAGTCATTACAGACTTATTTGTCATATATGTATGTTCACGTGCTATTTCGTATGTATGCGTAATTTTATAGTACCATTTATATATAACTTTTTTTTACATTTTGTTTGCTCATGAAAAAGTTATAGTGTCTCTTAATATATAAGGAAACTGTTAAACCTGATTGTATGAAATGCTCAAGAATAATATATCTTATTGTGAAGGATTATACTATTTTTCATTTAATGAGTTTTATTCAAAATCTGCCACGTGGTGAATACATGCGACGAGGGAGGTTAAAGTGGTTGACCTTGACAACGCTTAGGATGAAGATTTGTTTTTCAATTTGAAATCCTCATAAATGTCTTAGTATTAGCTCTTTCCGCTTCATTTGATTACCTATGTTATGGCTTTACTGTTATTATAAATATTTTTATTCTTACAGTGCTGGGATCGACTTTAGACGTCAGATTCTGACTTAACTCTTTCAAGCCTGAATTTACCATTGTCATCTTCATCCACTACAAGCCGCGAGTTGCTGTCGCAATTCTCGACTTGTAGTGGATGAAGATGATTTGATGTGGGTGAAAAATTAAAGAAAATTGCCATGTATTGGTAAATCAGTTTCATAGAAATTTGCATTATAAAGCCCCTAGTTGTACGAAAATTAAGTGTGTTTTCAGGGATGTAAAATGATGTTTTAATGCATCGTGAGGGCTTAAAGGGTTAAAGTCGATCCCCGCGATGAAAGGGTTAAAGTGGTTAATCCTTACAGCGCTGAGACCAAAGGGTTTTTTTCAATTTGAAATCATCAGAAATGTCTTAGTTAGCTTTTTCCGCTTCGTGTAACTCCTATCATATGGGTCTAAATAATTTACACTCTCAGTGCGGGGATCGACAAAAAAAAACGTTAGATATTGAAGTCTAAAATTTACGAATCTGACGTCTACAGACGTCAGAATCTGACGTCTAAAGTCGATCGCCACGCTGGAAGGGTTAATCTACTTTCAAACATTTATATATTTTGTTTGTTTGCAGACTTATTTGGTCTAAAACGTATCTGTCAGGTTTTAAGGAAAAGTTGACTGCCTTCGGAAAAGATTTAAGGTGCCTACATCTTATGGAGACAGTGGCACCATACAAATAGCGTTTTTGTGATTTTATGTGCTTCTTTATATAAGAAAAAATAATGGATTCAATGGACTATCCGATGACTTATAGCATGATCTTCATGATGGGATGTTTTTATGACAATTTGATGCAGTTATCACTTATTGTTCAACATTTATTTCCACATCACCTTGAATAAAAATTATCCAATATTGTAATGTGTATTATTTGAAATAAATCAATTTTGTGATATAGATGATATAACAAAGTGAAGATCCAGACATACTGACTTTAATAGGTAACGGATTTATCAGACATCCGTAAACTGTGATTTGTTAAAGTTTGTCACAAGCAGCAGGCCTATGGCATGGTAGGCCTATGATTAATAGCAGAGGAGCAGGAAAATATAACGTCCAATAAACATAATAAAAATGCAGAAAGCAGGTTTTTTCAGAGATGATACAGAGGGATGGTGGATGCTATCTAAATGCCTAATATATGCATAAGGCATCGTTGGGAAGGCGAGATGGGCTGATCTGAACACAAGTCACGACTTGATGTGGTACAGAGTGCTGAGTGCCATCTCGCCGTACCAACGATGCAGTATGTAGACCAATTTTCTCGTACGAATATCTATTTGAAGCGGCAAAATCAAACAGAGCAGTGAAGCGTCTTGGAGAGAGTGTGAGATGGGCTGATCTCACCATACGTCTCATAGTGAAAACCAACAGCATGGGTGCGGAAAAACAATGTATAGTAACCTAATATAACATATTTTTATCACCTTTTATGAAGGAATTATTCTTTGATTAATTCTATTTTATTTTATAAGACGCCGCGGCTCACTCCTTGGGTGGGAGGCTGGGTGTGTATATATGTCTTCACATGTGTGGGGAGCCTGGATCCGGTTGGCGGGGTCATCAAGAGTATCAGGTCATAAATTTTAGTGCCACAGGCTGGGGTGTGGATGGATATTCACCACCTCTTCTCAGGCCTGGCTTTGGAAGCATGTACATACATCCCTGTGTAGGTTACATAGCAGGCAGTTTTACTCTGGCGGTCAGCGGCGCTGCATTTGCCCAGCAGCAGATTTCCCACCCTCCCACCCCTTTTATTTTTATTTCACAGTGACCTGCGCGTCACCTTTCATGCTTGACTCAGTTGCATTCTCATTCGATCCATTATGTAATGTATGTAATCGTAGTATATCATAGTATAGTATAGTGTAGTTGTTAATCGGGAGGTCACAACTAGATGCAGGCGCACATCTGTGTTTATAACTATATTTTTTAGATAACATTCTAGCTTTACAATTTTTACAACTTATTACGTAACATTGTATAATTATATATATGCATATAACTGTTTTGGCTAGATGATGTTATTTAATAAACCCACCGATTCACCCAAACCCCTTTTTCTTCCCTGTGTCGTCTTAACCGAGTCCTAATAAATTAAGTGTAAAATGTGTGATTAAACTGGCACTCGTATAGAGTGAGTACGTAGGTGAAGAAGATTCGAATCCAGAGTTATATGTTTTTTTTGCGGGGGGGGGGGTGTCGATTTTGATTTTTTGTTACAGTCACCAGACCAATCAATGAAGAACTTTCCATTATCCCATTGTAATCGTATTTTATAAGCAGCAGTTATAAACCATTGGATGCCAAGGTCAAAAGTGCATTCGATTTTTAAGATGACTCCTTTTTCCAAGATGGCCGCCATTTTCCCATTTGACACGATTATCTAAGTGGTCATATCTCCAAAGCTATAGGTAGTCCATGATCCCTTAAGGGGCACATGTCCCCCCCCCCCAGGACGTGTCCTCTAGATATCAATATTATTTTTTTTTAAATTTTATTTTATATTAGATATCAATTGATAATCAATATAGATATCAATAGATAATAAAACAACGATGTCCACATTTTAACACGTCATCACCTCTAGGCCAAAATTTCACAATATGCCTACAGTCGATTTTTCTCCAGAGCTTTCTAGATTTGCAGCAATTTACTGTCGAATATTTCTGAATATGCTACTGTTAACTGAATGTGTTATAGGAGGTTATCATTGTTTCAACTGTAATCTATGAAAGACCATTATTGGTGCGGAAGAACCTAGATCCCATGTTGAAAGAGTAAATTTACGTGGCTTTACACTGTGTGCTGTCTCTTAATATATAGGCCAACCAGCGCCGTTTTTAGCAGTAGGCCATATAGGCCATTGGTCTAGGGCCCACCACATTTGGGGGGGGGGGGTGGGGGGCACTGAAACTTATTTTCGCGCGCGTGTTCTATGCGCCATGCTCATTCTCTCACATATGATATAAGACACTATATGATACAGCAACTGGTTGGGGGCCCCTGTGATAGGCCTATGATGACAATTAAGTTTTCATGAAACTCATGTTCTTCTGATGCCTTTGACATAAACAGCATCTAATTCATATTTTATATCGATCAGTTAATAACTAGTCGGGGCCCCCTGTGATTTACTGTTAAAATCTAATAATTTGTATGCAATTCACAAGTTTCCCTGTATCTGGTTAGCATGGCCGCATGGGTCAAAATCCCTTTCTGTACTGATCGTTGAAAAACTGGTTGGGCCCCTTGTGCTTTACTTAGCCTACCAATGGTGATAATTTACATGCAATTCGTAAGTTAACAGTGGTTAACCTATATCCAAATCGCAGCTCTATTATTCCCTATTCTGTCCCGATTAGTGAATGACTGGTAGGGACCTGAAAAACTTTTATCCTTGAGCTGCCTATACCAATATGTATCATACCAAGCCTAATACATGTGGAGGTTTAATAAACATGATGAAATGAAATGAATCGGCCTTTAGGCCACCTTTGTGCACATATAGGCTAAAATGGGCCAGGAGAACCTCCTGAGGATGGTGAGATGAATGAGATGACACTGTCCTCCAGACACGGGATTCGAAATTGGAGCCCTGGCGGTCTGAGGCCGAGCACGCTACCTCTCGGTCACGGAGGCTCCCCACAATACTGACTTTCACACGTGGATGGGGAAGAAACATTGGAAATTGCGTTAGCAATTCCAGCTTCAAATGACTAAAAATACAATTGAAGCAATTCAGCAGGACAAGGGTTAACCATTTCACTGCTAAACACGTCGTTTTTAATCTGTTAAATCACTGTTATTGGGAATGAAATGAGTGTTTAAACAAGAATTGCATCGAGAATAGCAAATTTTTGGATTCGAATTAAACAAATATGTAATGAGTAATTTCACTCACTCATGCGGGTGGAAATTTATATTATTATAAATTTTTATTATTATTATTATTTGATATAGCGGCTCAAGGCTTAAATCAGTACACATATTTTACATGAACTTGTGAACAAAGGTGGCCTAAAATTCCAATTTTATTTCATTTACATTAACATAGACAAAAGCAATAAAATTTTGTATGGAACAGAAAATATGAAAAGTTTTGATTCGCTCTAATATGAATAATATTCTATAGATTGTTATTTAAATTTCTTTCGAATTTTGAACAATGATTTTTAAGGAATGTTCCTATCAGTGCATATATCTCAATATCTAACTAGATGTAGTTTTAAGTATATAGGCCTACGCTAAACCTCTGTATAGATGTAACTATGTGATATATAACTATGTACAATAAGTATAACGATTATAGATTATATATAGGCCTACCACGCTAACTCTTTTGTGCGGTATTTCAAACCAAACATAACGGGTCAATTATACGAGTTTTATATTTTAAACTCGATAAGTTTTTAAATAAGTACCTATCATTTATTTGTGTATTCTACTTTTAATAAAATGCAGTGTTTGTTGTGGCTTTAATCGACTCCTAAAATAGATAAGATATAACTATACAAAGCGTCTACTATCAAGATTGTCACTGATATAAAATACGTAACGCACTATGGCACGTCGGTGTCAGTGAAGCATGACAACCCTCTGAGAAACAAAATAATATATTAATTTCACCAATGTATGCAGAGTAACTGATAAAATAATATGATCGCCGAGGTAAAAATAATGGAACTGTAATCTAGCCTGGTTGAATATAGGTTATTTATTAGGTTATTCATTTATTAATGTTAATGTTAAACTTTGTGTTCGTGATATTATAATGTCATGAAGTAACGGTTACATGCATTTCTAGCTGTATTGATCACTTCCTCTTTAAAGTAGACCGTGAGTCCTGGCCCGTAGCCAGGATTTTTGTGTGGGGGGTCGTTTTGAGCAGAAAGTGGAACTTTTTGTACTTTTCTTTTTGTCGGTAAAGGGGGCGGGGTGCGGGGGCATGCTCACGCGACTTTGTTTTAAACCCTTGTGCTGCTAAGTTAGAATATATACGTTTCAAGAAAATTTCAGACTAAATAAAATAACATTTGGAAGATGTCTATTTTTTAGAAATACTATTATTTTCATTTGAAGCAGGAAATTGCGTTAGCAATTTGCGTTAGCAATTGAACTTCAAATGAATGAAAAATACTCACAAACAATTAAGCAGCACAGGGATTAATATAAAAACCCATATTGCGCATTTCCTGCCTAAACATAAAATGTGTTTTAATACATGCTTTTTCAATGAAAAAGAACGTATATTTCAACATGAATAGTTATATGGGAGACCGGGGCTAACTGGGACATATTATTACGATCACGTGCCATTTTGTATTTATGTGTCTACCACTGAATAGATGTCATGATGTTGAGCAATTTAATACATGCTTTTTGAATGAAAAAGAACGTATATTTCAACATGAATAGTTATAGGAGAGACCGGGGCTAACTGGGACACTTTTATCATTTATCGCCCTGGGGCAGACAATAATAGAGATAGAGATTCAAAACAATCATTCAACCTAGGTGTGATATTTGTTATTGTCACAAGGGCCTTGTTATTGTCACTGGGACACTCCTAAAATTTCAGCAATTTAGGATCTATAGAGAATAAACAAGGTATACTGCATCCTGTGATGATTCCAAATAGTTTGAAGGGGGTGAGCTATAAATAAACATATATATGCCTTTTAAAGTGCAACAAAATAATGCAGAAAATAACAGCTGATCCCCGATGCACTATAGGCCTAATGTGTTGATACTACGTAACACCCACATTGTGTCCATCCCCAATACATACAATCTAAAGTAGGCCTAACAAATGTTACTTGAGTTGCGCAAACATATATTTAGGTCACATGTCAGTACCCACAGGGGTTAAGTGGGCCACAATGCTCTATTACAACTGGGACAAACTGGGACACACCGGGGCTAACTGGGACTGTCGCAGTTAGCCCCGCCAGAATTGTCCTAGTCAGCCCCGGGTTGACCTTTAATGAAAAATATGACCTGGCATGTGGGTATGGTACAGCATCGAACATCTAATAATTGTAAATTAGGCAGTAAATATGAGTGTTTTCAGTGATATATTTCAGTATAATACAACTATAGTAATTTAAGTTTTATAAGATTCGTAATTGAGACGTGAAAAATTACTTGAAAGGCAAAAAAATACATTTAGTTTTGCCTGCTCACACAACTCTTAGACAGGGATATATCCGAACCAATCTAATAAACATGTCTGTCAAACTTTTCTCAACGGTTTCTATTGTATTTTTTCCCGTAGATTTCAAATCTGCCAGATACCATTCGAGATTTTGCATATTTAATTAGCTAATTTGCATATTTCCAAAATGGCCGCCGAAGAAAAAGTAATCGGCTATCAATACAGTTCCGGCAATCCTAGAAATGTGTTTTTGGCCCTAAGTTCGGGTTTTGAGATCCCATAATGCATTTTGACGACAATATTAAT
Source organism: Flabesymbios commensalis (assembly GCA_964017125.1). Lineage (NCBI taxonomy): Eukaryota > Metazoa > Annelida > Polychaeta > Terebellida > Flabelligeridae > Flabesymbios > Flabesymbios commensalis. The sequence continues at coordinate 2,823,452 of OZ024904.1, read as the reverse complement.
TTTGGGGTCATAGGAAGCTCATAGGTCACGTGACCATTGAAATACAATATCCAACATTCACGTTTTAGCAAAAAGTGCACAAATTGACTTTTTGGGGATAAAATGATGATTAGAATGCCTGATATTATATATTTAATTTCAGAGAGTTACATAACATACACAAGACTATATTTATTAATACAAGATGGCCGCCATAATTCAAAATGGCCGCCAGCCGAACCTAAAATCAAGATATCTGAGCTTCTAGATATCATATTTGAGCCATCTTAGTGTCTAGATCGGGGTTTTGTGGATCAAGAAATACAATTTCAGACATCATTATACTTTCAAATGATTTTTAATGTCTTTTTGATCTCCATAGTTTTATATTTTGGCAAAATTGAGTTATATCATAGTTATATTTGAATAACTTCCTCCCAGAATGAGGTTATCATCCGCACATTGTTCTGAATTCACATGCTAACATGATCTAAAGTAAAACCATATACATTACATGTATGTGACAGCGATAAAAGAGATAAATAGACACATCATTTACATTATAATACCGCACTGTTATTTTGTAGCGTATGTGGAACTACTACCCAGAACTACTACCCAAAGGGGAAACATCATATTTTCTGGAAAACAGACACGGCGTGTTGTAAAAATATGGGCACCTGAAATGATATCTACATATAATCAGGATCACAACCTCGGTGCACAACCTTGCAAATCGACTATTAGAAATTGGCAGGAAGTCAATAATGGCGGCCATTACAGAAAAACTTGAATTTGTCAATATCTTGGTCAATATTTAAGATAATTTGCTAATAAAGTTGTCTAGACCAATATTTTCAGGGTCAAAGATCAATATAAAACCAGTCCTGAAGTGATGTTATATCTTGTAAATATGTATACAAGTCGGCATATATACACACAACTCTGCTTTTATGTTTTGGAAATAATGTTTCACACTGTATATTAATATTCACTTTTGATAAGAAAACATCATGAGCGTTCGATGTCATAACAATGATAATGTTTATTGATCAAAAACTTGATAATAGAATACGTATTAGCCCTTGCAGTGATATAGCATTTGGTATTATAATCACTTCATAACATAGTCAGTCCAAGGGGTACTGGGATGATTGCTAGTAGTAGTACTTTTCGCACCCACCTGGGGAGGGTCATTTGGGATCTGTCACGTCTGTTGCATGTTGGGGAAGCTGCAGCCTACACGTGGCTGGCTATAATATTGTGGTGGATTGCCAGCGGGGTAGCCTGTTTCCTCCACTCAATAGTGGTGCCAATGCAGCTCCTGCATCAGTACAGGCACTGATGCTGGCCATGCTAGAGCCTAAACTACAGGCAATAGTGTTTGACATTAGGTCTCTCATGTGGGATGAATGGTGTTACCCTCAACTATTGTGACTCTTGAGGACTATCCGACCAGAAGATAGCGGAGCTGTGCTAAAGGCCTCCATGTTTCAGCAATAAATTGCATATCAAAACCTAAGTCTTTGATCGTCTGGGCATGTCTGAGGGTAAATCCCCTAGACATGCTCAGAACATCGGGCAGTAACCCACCAGGCCCTATCACCACACGCTCACGTCATCAAGGTCTTAAGGTGTTGTACGCAGCTACATTTGCTTAGATATCTCTGACAGTCTTCTACATAGCAGGGGATTTTTCTTCTCTTACTCGAGCAGTTTTTGTTGCAACCCTTCTTGCAGCCACGTGTCATTGTGTGTGTCATATATGGTGGCCTTGGTGGGTTTGTAGATTGTCCTGGGATCCGTTTATCATTTAATACAACCCGTCCATAGTCCTCAGGATTGCAGGTAAGCTTGGCGACGTAAGCTGACTTTTTAAGTGTTGTTGCCAATGCTGCCCGCTTTAGATGTAGTTCTAAAGCAAGAGGGTGACAGTTATTTCAGCAGTGATTTGTTATTATAAAACTTAATGAATCGGAGTATATATAGCTATATCACAGCCTTCGAAGTTGGATCATGTATTCACAAGAAGCTACTTTGCCTGGTCTACCGTTATTTCAATGTGAGCAACATGGCATCATCAGCTATCATGCTATTTCTGCGGACAATGATGGAGGCATATTGATACATCCATGATCACTAATAAAGTTATTAATGTTAATGTCTCCACCACTTACTTTTTGTGTTTTATTTGCCGAAGAGTAGAAATGTCATTACTCTTGTCAGACGAATCAATTTCGCTTATATACTATATTGGTTTCTGGTTCTGAGTCTAGTCATCCACGGGTGACAAGAGCTTCCTATAATTATGATCTTCAAAGTAATGGCAGCTTTGGACACCATTTCTTTCACCTCAAGACCAGAAGCTCTGCTAAAAATAGCAAAATAGCCAACAGGGAGCGATCCAAGTGGTTTTCAAGAGTTTTTACAACACGACTCGCTTTCTTGCTTTTATATGTCAGACATGGTACCAGGAGGAACATAGTGATCCTTCCATTTGTTCAACTAAATTTCACTTAGGTGGTAGATAAAACAGAGTGTACTAATTACAGTCACATACATTTAATTGTATATTTGGTGATTGGTCGTTCATCTCAAGACAGCTATCCATTCACGAGTTTTGCCGCTGCAATGGGTCATGCAAACTTTAGGGGACTGTCATTTATTCACATTATCAACGGACGAGATACCATCGGCTATTCATTCTCTACTAGCATGTTAAAGTTGGCTGAATGATATAACTACACTGGTAGAATTTGCTGATGATGGTGCTCCCATTGAAATCACGCTATATGTGTGTGACCAGTCACAGCAGCTTTTTGTGCACTCATATTTTAACAAGAGAAGTCTGCGATATAGATACGCCCAAAGACAAAACGTTCTTAAATAATATTAATAAGTCAACACTGCTGAAGTTGTTGCCACCCAATGAAAATGCTTTCCAACAGCATATAAAGCATGCAGCCAAGCCATCCTCAATCCTTAGGACTATGGATGGGTTGTAGAAAATGGCAAGCTGATTCCTGTTCAGTCTACATGTACAAACCCACCGTCGCCACCACATATGATTCGAACAATTTCATCCCTGCAAGAAGGGTTGAAACAAGAACTGCTAGTGTGACAAAAGGGAAATCCCTGCTAATTATGATGTGACTGTCGGTTGTCCCCAAGCAAATGCAGCTTTGCACAACACAACACATAATCCTTATAATTAAATAGCATAACTGCATCATATACTTTTTAGGCACACTCACTTTAAATAATCTTATAATCGATATACAATGTAGTTGTGTGCATGTTGCTTCCTGCAAACACTAGCTCCTTCGACAGTATTATTTTCAGCGCTCTTAGTTTTTGTTTCATGTAACATTAATATTAGGCTAATTATATTTTGAAGTGATTATTGTAACAAGTGATGTAACACAACAAGGATTAATACTTATGTTAGCTTATAATCAATAAACTTACCATTGTTATCACATCAAATGTTTTCTTATCAAACGAGATTAATAATATCTGGCGCAAAACATTAATTTCACACTATCAATGCATGGCTTTGTGTACTATCTTGTCAAGAAGACATAAAATCACTTCAGGGTTGGTTCTATATTGATCCTTGACCCTACAAAGATAGGTTTAGACAACTTTAAAAGCAAATTATATTAAATATTGACCGAGATATTGACAAATTAAGGTTTCTCGGTAATGGCCGCCATTATTGGCTTCCTGTCAATTTCCAGTAGTCGATTTGCAAGGTTGTGCACCTAGGTTGTGATCCTAAATATATGTAGATATCATTTCAGGTGCCCAACCTTTTACAACACGCGGTGTCAGACTGTCAGTTTTCTAGAAAATATGATGTCAACCCCCTGGCTAGTAGTGTTACTTACTCTACAACATAACAGTGTCGTTTTATAATGTAAATGATGTTTATTTACCTATTTTGTCGCTGTCATACACATGTAATTTATATGGTTTAGCTTTATATCATGTTAGTATGTGAATTCAGAATAGTGTGCGGATGATAAACTCATTCTGGGAGGAAGTCATTCAAATATAACTATGGTGGCGTAGATGGATCACACAATTATGCCAAAATATCAAACTATAGAGATCAAAAACACTTCAAAAACCTTTTAAAAATCATTTGACAGTAAAATGATGTTTGGCATTGTATCCCTTGGTCCAAAAAACCTTAATCAATCCACTAAGATCGCTTAGATATGATTTCCAGAAACTAAGATATCTTGATTTTGGATTCGGCTGGCGGCCATTTTGAATTATGGCGGCTATCTTGTATTAATAAATATAGTATTGTATATAAGATGTAACTCTCTAAAATTAAATATATATTATCAGGCAATCAAATCATCATTTTATCCAAAAAAGGTCAAGTTGTGCACTTTTTGCTAAAACGTGAATGTTGGATATTGTATTTCAATGGTCATGTGACCTATGACCTTCCAATGATCCCAAAATAAATATTGTCGTCAAAATTGCATTATGGGATCTCAAAACCCGAATTTAGGGCCAAAAAACACATTTCTAGGACTGCCGGAACTGTATTGATAGCCGATTACTTTTTTTCGGCAGCCATTTTGTAAATATGCAAATTAGCTAATTAAATATGCAAGATCTCAAATGGTATCTGGCAGATTTGAAATCTACGGGAAAAAATACAATAGAAACCGTTGAGAAAAGTTTGACAGACATGTTTATTAGATTGGTTAGGATATATCCCTGTCTATCTGCTAGTTCCACTGGGATTGTAGTTCAAGTGGAAGGGGGTATCCCTCCATTCTTGAAAACGAGGCCACTGATATTGTCATATCATGGAATTTCCTATTAGAGCCCTGTCCGAGCTAGCCCCTTGTCTCAGTTAGCCCCGGTCTCCCCTACTAACATGAATAAATTCCGTTTTGAGAATGTGAGCTCACAAAAAATATCATGGCGTTTCCTAGCTGACTGACTTGACAAAGGATTCATTAATGATTTCGAGTGTAATTTCATGTATTTAATTAGCTATATTATATGCCAGGACAGAAGTATGCATTCTACTAAAGATTGTAGATAATGCTGTTTTGGGTTATGCCTGAACAACCAAAGACAGTTGTGGATCCAGGAATTGACAGACGACGAGGATACACAATTGTTTTCACAATAATTTATATAAACGACAGCTGGCACATCCAGCCTCCTATATGCTCTAGAGGGTCCTGGGGCATGCCCCCCCCCCCCCCCTGAATAAAATGAAATCTAAGGCTTAAAATGATGCATTATAGAGCATATATTTAGGCCAATATATGTTCTTTATTTAGGTAATTATTCATGTTGCCTAAATAGTGGCACGTAATTTTTTGCCACACATCTAGCCTTTAACGTAACAATATTGCTTCAGATGTCAAACTAGAAGGGGAATTTGATACATGTATGCGTCAATTGTATGCCTCCGGCATCACATGAGGCCTATGTAGGCTTACTCTATCAACTCTCCCCCCTGACCTGGAGTTTTCTGAGATATCGTAATGACAGTATTTGATAACAAAAAAGCTCAAGATCACTATATTCGAATTTGAGATAAAGTTTTATCAGTTCTATCAATTGTATGGATACTAAAGCGATACAAATTGTATGAACCAAGATTTATCATCAAATCGTGATGACAAACGTTTTCCTTTATTAGCTATTGGCCTTGAAAAATAGGTAAATGTCACCCATCTTTGAACTTGACCTTGAGTTTCATCATATGAATCACTGGTATTAATATGGAAGTAATAGGGCCTACAAATTGTAGGTTGGGAGCTTTCGTGACGACAACCATTTTCCTTTACAATATTTTTATTGTACGACTACATTTAGAAAGGGGTATGATAGACATAAGAAATCAGGTGGCTGATGAAGTCTAAATTCATTATGCGTTATTCTGTCCCTCATTTTAGACCTAAGATGAACTTAAGAGAAGTCATCCATTGCGCCAAGGAAAACGAACGTGATTCGATAAATTCGTGGATTCGAATCCTATCCTAGAGGCCTACGTACTCAGTTACTGCCTAAATCAGTTGGTTGGGATCAATGACTTTTGCACCTAAAGTAGACAATAAATCATTCTGCTGAAAAAATAGACTACTGCGCAGCGAATTCTTGCACTGTGCCAGGAAATATCTGCAGGGATTTTGACCTTGCGGGGGTCGATTGAGACTGGTCTTTATCTTAACCCAGGTGATTTTTTTTACTAAGAATAAGGCATGATTTGAAAATACATGGGGGGGGGGGGTGTAGCTGCCCATCAGCCCCATCCGCAGTCCACAGCCCCGATCTGAGATGACACATTTTAAATTTAATTTAACCACAAACTTACCACACGATTTCCAGAAACAAGAGTCCATGAGACAAGAAGATAACTTTAAGTATTAAGCGTTATAATTAAACCGTTTTTAGGGACAAAAATCACAATGGATAGGTCTGTGTCGTAATAATACGATGCATGTATGGGCGATGTAGGCCTATATAATAAGGGAACTCAACCTTATATTATTACCTCACCTCATAATTATACGTCATTAAACGGTTTGGTAAATGTTCCAATCAGTCACAATGGTAACTAAATGTTCTCATAAATTGAAAGTAATTTTTAGTGCCAGAAACGATATAGGGCCTATAACAACATTCCTGAAGTTTCAATTATGTCGATTAGTGGAGGAGGAAATCTGAAAATTGACGTTATTTAAGGAGTTAGTTGACACTTAAATTCCTAGAGACAAATAATATATCGCTGCAAATGTATGAACGTCTAGTTTTACGAAGCATGAACAGTTTTTGCGGCAAGTGGTCGAGTTTTTCATAAAACGTGCATAAATTATGTGACGTCATGTCGTGATGGTTGTGACGTCACTTTTTCACCAATTTCTACTGGATATTTATAAAGGTGGATCATTTATCAGCTGCCTAGGGGGCCATCAATGATATTTTAATTGTGACATGTTGTATGAAATAGTAATGACGTCATAGATATGAATTATGAACATATGTATACAAAAAACATAAATAGACATCTCATACATATCTTAGATAGAAGTAATAGACGACAGGGAGTTTTTGGCAACAATCTTATGAATATAAGCTTATATATTTTCATGAATTTATTGATGAATTTATGTGATTTCTTCTGAAAATCTTTTGTTTTGTGTGGTACATTATATAGATTGCCATTGTATTCTAGTTATTACTTTAGTCAGGAGATCACTTTTGGGAGAGATAATAGGCTAAATTTCCAACCTCTACCCCTTGGGCAAAGGGAGCCAGGGCAAAGGGGGGCAGGCCATTTCAATACAAAGACCATACAGCATGGCCCCCTTTGCCCTCTAACTTACAATGGGTAGATATTTCACACACTAATCCCAGTGAACGAAAATATTTAGTATATTACTACGTACTTAGTATGTCCAACAAAGCATGTCACCATATACATCAAATGAAAGGTTTTTATCATATCTGTTTTATCAGGCTTGCTCCAATGTACTTGTGTATCAAAAAAATAAAAAGTACCAAGGTGGGGGCAACCTGCGTGCAGGGTGTACTTCCATAGAGTGAGAACGAGTACAACTGAAGTCTCTACAGGGTGGGTGGGGGTGGCCCCCTTTGCTCAATGCGCTGGCCCCCTTTGCCCAAGTTATTGGGCAAAGGGGGCCACTTTGAAAGCAAATCTATTTGGCTTACAATTAAAATAAGGTATCCTTGAAACACTAAGTGAGTCTCTTATATGTATCTTTATTGCATGTACCTAACATAGAACAGTCATTCGTTTTAAAATAGTTTGAATAAATACCATTGAAACGTTAAGTGGCCCCCTTTGCTCGCCCTTCCCTTAGTCACTTTCAATTTATGTATCCCAGATTGATACAAGTTTCAAATTTAGCACAGAGCAAAGTTTTGACAGACTAAATACAATTTTGGTCTCAACCTAAAAAAAATTGCGGGTTAATAAATTCAAAATGGTTGCCAAATTGGCCGCCATCAAGAAATGAGAATTTCAAAACTTTACAAATAAAAGTCACAAAGAATCATATAATACCTCGTTTTGTAGTGTTTTCGCGTCACGAAACAGTTCGGGAGGGATTTGTTTTGTACAAGGTCAATGTCACCCAAAAAAGTCCTTTTCACGGTCAAATATGACTTTAAAATGAAAAAAAAGGAGAAATCATAGTCAATCTAAACGTATTTATTAAATGTATTTGTTTTACCATTCTTGTATTATGAATAGTTCATTTCTTAGTCACCCTGTCCCAGAGTGAGGCGAGAGCATGTACCATAGCAAACACAGAGAGCCGAACAAACAAATCACCAAATACAACAAGAACAGTTGCCTGCACAACGCTTCTGGCCCTTCAATACTCAAAACATATTTCAACACTAAAATGAAATAAAATCTAAAGGTAACATTTCTGATAAACGTCACAGTATTTTACTGTATTACATCTAACCTTTATCTTATAAATTACATGCTACATCATTTTATAATGTGATATTTTCCCATCATTTACTGTATCACACATACATACAATCATTTCTATATAGCTGGAATTGGTGACGTGATTGTCAGCTTTAAATAATGTCGCGTCAGTTTTCAAACACATTATTTGATCATTGCCGAAACGTACCAGCGCGACGACGTACGCAAGCGAGGGAGGCATCGCGACCATTTTCAAAACTGTAACATTTTCGTCACGCCAGTTGTCGCAATGGAATGAATCGGGCTTTAGGCCACCTTTGTCCACATATAGGCAAAATTGGGCCATGAGAACCTCCTGAGGATCGTGAGATGAATGAGATGACACTGTCTTCCAGACACAGGATTCGAAATTCGAGCCCTGACGGTCTGAGGCCGAGCACGCTACCTCTTGGTCACGTAGGCTCCCCACAATACTGAGTATTACACGTCTATGGGGGAGCAACCTTTTTGTTTCTTTCAAACCGCCGAGACCGGGAACCGAACCCCGAACTCTAGCGTGAAAGGCAGCGGTGCTAACCACTACCCTAGGGCCCCCGCCCGCCGGCTGTCGCGCCTCACATGTCGCGTTGGTTGAAGCATTGGTGTGTGGACAGTCATGTAATTTTCGCGTCAGTCGTCGCGTCACTCGTCACGTGCCTAATCGCACTGACGTTCGCGTTGGTGTGTTTTGCACTTAAAGTGGAGAAATGTAAATAACCCTATATATTATTTTAACCATCAGTCTGTTCTCTTTCAATATAAAACATAGCGGGAAGCTCGGCAGAATGGACTCTGAGTTTGAAACCATCACTGTAGTTGTTGGAGGAAATGACTGCTACTCAGACAGATTGATCCCGGACATAAGCAAAAATTATGATAAACTCATCAAGAAAGCAAAATCTATGTGCCAGGGAAGAGTGACTATGTCCAGTATCTGCCCACAACTTAATACTGTAGACGTCCAAAGAAAAATTGAACTGACCAATACAGCCTTAAAAAATCTGTGCGACACACATAGCTGAAGATTTGTCAACAATGACAATTTCTTCAAGCTGGCTGACAAGACGGTAAACGACTCCCTATTGATGAGAGATAGAGTACATCTGACTTGGCAACCCAGTAATAAATTAGCACTGATTCTGAATCTCAAAACAACTGATAAATGTGTGTCGCCGTACAGATCAAGAGGTAGACCAAGACAGACTAGATATGCCAGTAACTACAGGCGCTCTGATGTAAACCAAACCAGGCCGACAGAGAGAGAATACAATGGATTAAAACATTCCCAGAAAGATGAACGACAAAACCACTATTACAGACATGATTCCTACCATCACAGAAGTAGCCAGAACAGAGAAGACCACCAGATACTAAGACAGAGGCACCAGCAAAGAAGTGACGCATATCATCCCAGAAAAGATCAACACGGATATGACACCAACACTCGTAAAAACACTAGACATGACACCAATAACCGTCAATGTGACCACTGCTGGCAATTTAAATGTGAATGCTACAGAAAACTACAGGAGGAAAAAGGAAATCAGGACATAGGCCTCATGCCGTCAAATGTTAAACAACCTTCTAGTAGAAAAACTTACATGGATGATAACAAAATAGACAATAGTGACACAAATAATATAAAAATGAAACACTGCAACACCAAGACCGAAATATATAATCGAAAACAAAACAAACGAGTGAAAATTGGACATTAGAACATACGAAGCTTATTGAAAAAAATAGATGAAATTAGGATTTTAATACATCAGAATAGTTTTGCCATTCTAGCTATATCTGAAACATGGTTATCGGACAAAATACCGAATGAACTTGTAAATATACCTGATTTTAATGTATATAGAAAGGATAGACCGAGTCATGGTGGGAGTGTTTTAATATATATAAAGGAGACTTTACCTCATACATATTGTCCAGATCTCACCAATTTTAATAATACTAAAGTGGTCTGGGTTACGATTGAAAATAAATCTTCCCCTTCTTTTTATGTATCATGTGTATATAACCCCAAAGCGGACGATGAGAACTATTACCAATGCATGTTAAATAATTTTGAAAATGTTTTAGCAAAAAATAAGGAAATTGTTATCCTTGGTGACTTAAACATTAACTCCATCTTAGACGAAAATTTATGTGAAAATCAAGCTCACTTTATAGAAACACTCCTTTGTTGCAAACAATTGATAGTTGAACCTACTCGTGTTACACAATCATCTCAGTCAGTCATTTAAAATATATATACCACGATGTCTCACAACCACTTGGATCACGGCATACTGAAATATACTCTGAGTGATCATTACTTTATATTTACAACTCTGAAATTTAGGCGCCAAGCTTCTCCTCCAAAACTTATTCACAAAAAGGATTACAATGGAATAAATATAAATGATTGTATTCGCGACTTAATGGATATTGGACTATATAGTGGTGTTATTGACGCTAAATCAACATCTGATGCCTGGAGAGATTGGTCAAATGCATTTAATACAGTGGTTAGCAAACATGTCAAAATTATAGAAATTAGAGTCAAAGATAGGTCAAATCCATGGATGACCAACGAAATGTTGGCCTTTATATATAAACGTGATTATACTCACCGCATGGCATGGCCGCATTAGCTCTTCTGACAAAATGAAAGAATATAAAAAACTGAGAAATTTGGTCATCTCAACAATTCAAAACTCGCAACGATCCTATTATAAGAAAACAATCACAGCCAATAAATCCTGTGACGTTTGGAGAGCAGTAAACCAATCCCTGGGAAAAAATTGAAAAAGTTCCATAACATCAGATCTGTCACCTGATGCGTGGAATGAACACTTTGCGTCCGTTGGAAATGAACTGTGTAGTAAATTTAGTGAAAATGATGAACTAATATGGAGAAATAACTCGAGTATTTATAACTTTAAATTTAAAAGCCTTCTTGAAGAAGATGTCCTAGCTTTTATAAACAAATTTCCATCTGAAACCAATGTTGATTCTTGTATTCTCAAACTTAGCAGTGAGATTATCTGTAGCAGTCTAGCAATCTTATTTATTATGTCACTTTATAATGGAGAAATTCCAAATGAATGGAAGAAAGCTCGAGTTACTCCAGTTTACAAAAACAAAGGCTCTAAACAAGACCCTAACAACTTTCGACCAATTTTTGTAATTGGGCATATTCCAAAATTATTTGAAAAATTAGTTGACTCTCAATTGAGAGAATATTTACAATCTCACTCTTTCATTACACATTCCCAGTCAGCTTTCATGAAACTCCATTCAACCCAGACGTCTTTCATAATGTGATTGAATATGTGCTTGACAATATTAACGAAAATGAAATCAATGGTATTTGTATGTTTGATCTTGCTAAATGTTTTGACATAATTGATCACAAATTACTTTTTAAAAAATTAAGCAAATATGGCCTTAATGGCACTGAATTATAATGGTTTACAAACTATCTCAATGAACGAATTCAAGTTGTTACCATAAATGGTAAAATGTCTAATACAAAACTCATTGACAAAGGTAAAATTAGGTAAGTAAAATATTTGCTTTACTTCACTTTTCGGCCAGTATGGCCATTTAAGTGAAAATTTCAGGTATTACAATATCCCATATTGTATAGTTAAAGTAGTAAAGGAAAGACAAAGCTAATAAAAGCATGTTCGTACTAAAATATTCAGTTTAAAGTGTTTGATATGATAAGATGACGATGCTCCTGGCACCTATATGTAACGAGTCTGATGACATGTTGAAGCGCCTGCACTACAACACAGTTTAATGGGTATAAAAATATCAGTATAAATAATGTAAAATATGAAGTGATTATAAAATGAAAGACTTTTCAAGTCACTGTATCTCTATGAAATTGGAGTGATTGTGTCAAAACTACAAGTCTAAGTCAAAACAGTGTCATTGTCAAAACAAATATATAATATATACTATAATACTATATACTATAATCAAAAAAGTAAACCCATATAGAGATAATTATGAATGACATAAACAATGAACAGAGAAACCATTAAGTAAGTAAGTAAATGTCTTCTTTACTTCACTTTTCGGCCAGTACGGCCGGAGACATCATAAAACCACAAAAAATTCTCAAAAATTAAAGACTTACAGTGCCCCCACAGTTGGTAATAAGGTCTGTGATATTGGAGGACATCACAGAGCGATCACAAACCGTGAGGACACCGTAAGTCACCACAGGCTAATTGTACGGCAATGGCTTCTCTATGACATGCTGCATTATCCGCCAGGATGCCACAGAGAAACCTTTAAAACAATAAAGTGAAAAAATAATTATATGACAATGATTTCTTTCGGACATCCCGTCCATCGCCAGGATGCCAAAGAGAAACCACTGCAAACACAAAAAAACAAATCATAGAGGAACTATGAGTAGACCTACAATGCCCCCACAGCTGGGGATCGGGTCTGTCATCGAGAGCTAGCACGACAGAGCGATCACAATCCGTGAGAGCACTGTAAGGCACCACAAGTACAATGAAAAAATATATAAAATATATAAATATGAATATATAAAGAATGTATAAAGAATTTAAACTGAAAACTATTCGAAAATAAACATAACAACCTCAGTGAAAAACCACCGGAAAGCAAACACAAAAAACTTCACGTCAAAAAAATAACAAAACCTGGTTCGATGAAGATTTGGGTGTGCTTGGCCTTCTAAGAAGTTGCCCAGGGGGGACCACGCTGAGGTGACACCCTTCCCCCCCCCCTAAATAATCTAGCTCCTTATTACTTATCTGATCTTTTTTCCTCCGTTTCTGAATAGCATACTGTTTCAACACGTAATGCAACAAGTAATACTCTACAGCAGCCCAGGTGTAATAATTCTTTATATAAATCATCTTTAAGTGTGAATGGGTCTAGACTTTGGAATAAGCTACCTTCAGAAATAAGAAATAAGAAGACATGTTCTGCTTTCAAATATAACCTTAAACTATATATGGCTAATAATCAAACCATTACTCAATCATAGTTAGGGCTGCAATAACTGTACATGTCTTATCGCTTTCTCCAATTTTTGTAGGTTTTTGTTGGAGTTTTAGTGTGGGGACATTTGTGTTTTCTTTTCTTTTCACTTTGCTATAAATGTACATGTATATACATTTGTAAACCTATTCAATTAACGCAAAGGCATATATCATCGGATTATGATCTAAAATGTCTAATGTACCTTCTATTTTCGTTATTGTAACTATTGTACATAATATGATAATTATTGTTTAAATATGGGTTTTCACTTTTTATGCAAATACTTGTCATAAAACAGGGCACATATGCAAAATAGCCAAAGGCTAATAATGTTTTTACTTTGTATAAATATGTTTGAATAAATAAATAAATAAATAGAAAAGGCATGTGAAACTGACGTATTTTTTATTTGGGCCATAATAACCTCTTGCCCACTCTCCCCTGAGCGACCTAGCAAAAAAAATGAGTGCGGTTTTGAGAAGAGCCTAGTTACTGGTAGCGCAAGGACTTCCTGCTACCATATCTTTGCTTATTTCGCTGCTTTTGCTACAGCAAATCATCACAGAATCGATTCTAATTGGTAGCAAAATGATATATCTGTAATATGTACCACCGAGGCTGCTGCAAAGAGCCACAATTTAAAAAAAAAGGAACTATGCGCGAATAAATTTGTGTGGTGAAACCTTAACGTTCGATAATTTCACATTAAAACACATTTGCGATGCTGCCCCAACATTAATCCACTGCGACTTATCGCAAACTGTATAAATGGGCTAAATATGTAATGTGTAACGTGTAGCGTTCTGGTCTTTAACAGCTACCTGCACATTTGATTAATGTCAGTTGACGTGTTATGGAAAACATTTCAACTTCGCCTACCTATGTTATGGGTCTACAGTCATTATAAATATTTTACTCTTTCAGTGCGGGGATCGACTTTAAACAATGAGCTCTGTATGAGCTCAACAAATATGACAAATATATGACTATTTAATTTCAATATTTAATTTATTTGCAACGGAATAAGACATTTTCAAAATTCCATAAAAATGAAAAAAAATATAAAATCTGTCTGTATATTTTATCACATAAAAAGTATTTCTGAACCAGGTGTTTCGGCAGTTCAGTTGAATACGGCCAAACACGAATTCTAACCTCTCAAGCATGACGCCTGGTCATCTAGTTTTGCGTCATCTTCAGGTATGATGACATAATTATTAGTTTTAACTGTAGAGGTAACCAAAAATATCTGTAGGGCTGCCAACCTCTAGAAAAATAAACCCATTATTTTTTCTCCTTATTATTATTATTATTTTTTCTTCTAGCAAACATAACTATACTGGTTTAATGTTGGTTTAATGTTGGTTTAATGTTGGACCAGATATCCGTAAAATGGTCCAACCAGGATGTGAACATAGGCCTATAAAATTATACCTACGTACAAATTCTGACATAAAGAATGATAAAATAAAGTCAATTATCATCGTGCAGCGAGTGCTAGGAAAATCTTACTCAATTTTATTATTTTTAATGATATGATAAAATAAAATTTTCGTATGAGCTGAATAAACAGATGAATATTTAATATCATTATTAGATGCATTTTTCATAGAAGAGAAACACGCCAGTTATTATTTCTTGCAGATTCAAATACATGAACTATTTCTAATGTGATTTACTTTTACTAATAAATATTACCGCCGCCTTCAAATTGTATAGATGACATTCTACACAGGTGAAATCTCGTGCCCGCGGCCATATAATAACATTAACTGGCAAAACAACCTGATCAAGTTGTTCATGGGGGCATGACGTCGACCGTACCCCTTAGAAATTTTGGATGCCATATTAAAATAGAACCCACTTCTGTTTACACCACTGCTATTTAGATCATTACATATGAATTTACGACATAATGAATATATACAATTATAACCAGGTGTGCGTAGTAGGCCTATGTGCTGACACATTAAGAATCGACACCGCATCATACTAGTACTGAGCAGTGACTTAAACATGACCCCTATTTCGTAGTTTGTCGTGCCAATTTGGTTCATAAAATGACGTCATTGCCATAGCGACATGACGTCACAAACGTACGTTTGAAAAAAATATCGACCACGTACGGCAAAAACGATATACGCCACCATAAACTAGAGACTTAAACATTTCCCGTGATATTTTCTTTATCTCTAGAAATTTAAGTGTCAACTCAACTCCAAAAATGGGTTCATTCCTCTTGTACTAGATGTATGGCCAAAATGTGGACCTTCAGCCGTCAGGGAGGGGGGGGGGGGTCGTACGTCTCCTCCGACCCCCGACCCCCTCCCCTGGCTACGGGCCTGGAGTCTGATTTTCGACACTAAACCCACCAACACCTATTGTCTGATAATGCATTACTCAATGTATCCGGGACTAGCAGATTTAATGTCTTACAGAATCCTGGTGCTGTTACTGTGTGTGTGATACACTTCAGCTAGTAAGTTTTACACATAGTTTACTTTTCGGTGTCATTTTTCATCGACTAAGCGACGGTGTATATACCTTACTGGGGGTTGGGAGTTGGGGTGGGGGGTATTTGTAGCTTGGTGAATACCGCTCGTGTACCAAGGCTGATTTATGATACGGACTATTTTTCCCAAACCTGCCGCACCAACATTAAGGCAATGTTGGAACAACGGGATATTCGTTCATAGTTATGCGGACTGAGATATATGATAATATATTGGATTGATAGGATACAACTAGATAACTTGTCGCTCACAATATGTTCGCTCCTCTGGAGACGTGTGGCCCACGCTACTATCACCACGCCCCCCCCCCTCCCCCGTATCATGTCTGCTGAGCTCATTACAAGTCGTGACGCATCAAACCAGCATTGGCTCAACGTGCTCAGCAAACACCTCGATACATTGACTAAATGCTGGGTGAATTGTGGCCCGATGTCGGAGACGGCGGACCAGCATTCACCCAGCATTGGGGCAATGTATCGACTAGCCGTGTGTTACAACGGCCTATGCGAGCGTAGCGAAGCCGATATAGCGCTATGTATCGACGTGTTTGCTGGGTTGTGTTTACCAGAAACGTTTCCAGTAGATTACCTGAAATTTAAATGCTCGCTTTAAATACACACACAAGGATTATATCCCCCCACTCACCCATACCGAGTATCTTAGTTTTTGTCATTTTTATGAGCACATTAAATACTCGCTTTTAAACATGTTAAAGATAAATGGTGACATCAATCAGCAAAATCTGAATAATTTTCACCCACTTGAAGTTGTGGGTCGCGGTAGCGAGACACAACTTCAACTGGGTGAAAATTCTGAATAAATAACGTGGAAGGTGAAGGGTTTAGTTTGCGGCCAATTGGCGACTAAATTTAGATGCACTACAGAAAATATATATTTCCAAATGATCAGTGGTTTCACCTCGATTGTATGTATACAAAATATTTGTCTATCAAATTGTGTCAGCATGACATTATATTGTTACATGTACAATAAACTAACCCACAACTTCAACATTTTCTAACATGTTAAAAAAAAGTCATATGAAAATGTTTTACAACATTAAAATGTCGGGTCAACAGAATATTATAAAACATTAAATATAAATATTATACTAAACATTCAGTATAAAAAAAATTTAAAACGTTTTAATAACATTTTTCAAAATGCATTTTTAAAACATAAAATTAGAATATTAGAAAAAATGTTTTAAAAAAGTTTTTAAATGATGTTTTGGAATAATATTTGTAATTAATGTTTTAAAATATTCTGTTGACCCGACGTTTAAATATTTAAAAACCATTACGTCTAACGTTTTGTAAATATCATTAAAATATTTTTGTGTTTGCTGGGAACTAGGTTAAAATTACTTATATTTTTTGTCATATTAGTAACTCATGTTTAACCCTATAAACGCCGGTACCGCATATATTCGAGTTTTCATTTTTTAATTAGCACATTAAGTACCACATTTTAAATATGTTAAAAATGAAATGCGACATCAAACAGCAAGATTTGAAAAGAGTTGACCTCCATTTGTCAAATCTGAATAATTTTCACTCACTTGAAGTTGTGGATCGCGTCAGCGTAACACAACTTCAAGTGGGTGAAAATTCAAATTGAATAATTTGGCGGTTAAAGGGTTAATCTGAGACCAAACATTTTAAATCTTTCCAATAACAGTGATTTAATAGGCTGGTAAAACGGAATAAAAACTAATACAGTCGCTTGGTGGTTAAATGGTTAAATGTATGTATGATTTCAGGTACTCTCAGTGGACGAGTGGAAGACATCGCTGATGTTTACGCTGATGGTGATTTCCTGATGACAATCAATTATCCTTTCTCAACCTCCACAGCCACATTACCAGATAACACACGTTTACTGGCCGTCCGCGCAACAAACACAGGTGGTGTATACGGATTTATCATCAAGCTTTCCAATGGGTTTGTCACAGATACACATTGGAGATGTAGCAACACATAAAGATACACAAATGTTGTTTATTGTCGTGGATGGTCAAGTAAGTATTATATGCCTTATAGCACCTAAGCCTGTTCCCCACTCAGTAGGGTGTGGGGGGGGGGGGGCTGGGGCAGGTGTAGGTGAGTGCGGTTTTGAAATTGCACTCATCTACGCCAGTCGGATCCACCACTGGGTATAGTGAGAGAGCAGGTGTAGGTGAGTGAGATTATAAAATTACACTCACATCTAATGGTAGAAGATAGTGTAGGTGAGTGCCACTTGGCTATTTCACTCAACTAAGATTGTTCGCCACTCAGTAGAGTGGGGGATAGGTGTAGGTAAGTGTGTTTTGAAATAGCACTCATCTACGCCGGCCCTATCACAGGGTATAGTGGGAGAACAGGGGTAGGTGGGTGTGATTATAAAATTAGGCCTACAATCATATACGCAATGTCTGTACTTCTGTAGGCCTTATAGTAGAATATAGGTGTAGGTGAGTGCCACTTGACTATTCTACTCCCCTAAGCCTGTCCCCCATTTGCTGTTGGGTGGGGGTCAGATGGTTTGAAATTGCACTCACCCGTACACTGGGTGGCCTATAGTTGCAGAACAGGTGTAGGTGAGTGTATTTCTCTATAATTTTAATTTACCAGATGTCGAAAAGATAAAAAAGCTAATTTCGAAATTTTTTGTGTTATTCTGGAAGTAAACAACTTGTGAGACAAAAGTATTATTTTGACAGCTTATCAATCAACGTTCGGTAGACTCTAATTATAATATTTGACAATATGAAAAACAATTATTGAATGTGTGGTAGGGGGGGGGGGGGGGGGGGATCAACCCCGATTTAACAAGATGACGATGCGACGATCAAACTTGAGCCTGCCAATCCATATAAGTATTTCAATACCTATATGTTATGGGTCGATACGGCCATAAATATTTTACTCTTTCAGTGCGGCATCTACGTCAGAATATGACGTTTATCTGACGTCTATAGAATGATTCTGACGTCTAAAGTCGATCCCTGCACTGTAAGGGTTAATTTCTCACCAACTTGAAGTTGTGTCTCGCGACCACGACCAACAACTTCAAGTGAGTGATAATTACTCATATTTGTTCAATTTGAAACCAAACATTTGCAATTATTGTTTAAACGCACATTTAATTCCCAATAACAGAGATTTGATCGACTAATAAAACGGGTTCAACCATTTTAAAAACATTTCAAATTAATTTGTAAAAAACATCGCAATCAAAGGGTTTTTTTGAATTTGAAATCATCATAAATGTCTTAGTTAGCTCTATCTGATTCATTTGAATAGG
Source organism: Flabesymbios commensalis (assembly GCA_964017125.1). NCBI lineage: Eukaryota > Metazoa > Annelida > Polychaeta > Terebellida > Flabelligeridae > Flabesymbios > Flabesymbios commensalis. The sequence goes on along the minus strand of OZ024904.1, from coordinate 2,804,162 downwards.
TCTATGTTATAAGTCTACGGCCATTACAAATATGTTGATTTTTACAGTGCGGGGATTGACTTTAGTCGTCAGAATCTGACGTCTGCAGACGTCAGATTCTGACGACTAAAGTCGATCCCCGCACTGTACGGATTAAAGGGATTATAGATCGTTCTTATTGCTTAAAGGGTAAATAATCATGTTGTCTTTGACAGATTGTGGATGTGACCATGAATGCTCTGCAGGAGATGAGGAGTCGTTTGATTGTGTCTGCAGAGAAGATATATCCCTGAACATGATGGAAAAAAATGTCGTGAGTGGAAACAAAACAACTCAACCCAATTTAAAATTAATTTAAAATGGTTATCTTGAACCGAAAAGTTATTATCTACGCTTTAAACTTATTCATTCTGGTATTTTAAGGAAACAGGTTGATTCAGACGATGCAACACAATTACTTTTAACAGATAAGATGTATGTTATCATGGTTATTCATGATGTAATTCATGATGTAATAGAATCAAGTGAACATACTCTTGGCTAAATTATGCCAGTGCTTTACCCATGTGATGAGACGTCTGTCTTGTGTTTCAGTTGAGGATTCCTGTATCAACGCTCCATGTTCTCACCCCTGTAGGCCTAATCCACTGTCTGATGGCATTTACCAATGTGAGTGTCCTGTGGGTTATAAACTGGAAGATGGAGACACTCACAACTGTCAGAACATTGATGAGTGTGAGGATGAGAGTGATGTATGTGATCAGGAATGTGGAGATACTGGAGGATCTTATCAATGTTGGTGTAGACCAGGGTACAAAGAAATCAATCAGGTTGAATGCGAGGACATTGATGAGTGTACCAACAGCGGTCATGACTGTGAACAGGTTTGTCTGAACACCATCGGCTCTTTCTTGTGTTCTTGTAACAATAATTACAGACTTGGACCTGACGGCAAGCACTGCGTGGATTATATTAAGTGTGTCTCTGACGATGATCACACGTGTGATGAGCCACACATGGTTTGTGTTATTGACGCTGGTGACTATCACTGTATCTGCTCCAGTGGCTTCATTTGGATTCATTTGCTCATGTGAAGAAGGCTCTGAAAGAACAGACGGAGCATGTACGGGTCAGTATGTCTTAATGCTCTATGTATAAAACCCAGTAGGCCTATTAAGTAGCAATAACAGATGGCTGGAAATCAGTTAATCCGGGTAGGATTTGGATTGTCTGAAATACTAAAGTAAACTGTTTAGAGGGTAGAGTTTTATATCTGGGCTGCTCCACGAAGATTAAGAATATAAAATACACATGTGTTCTTGGTCGTTAAACACTACATGATTCTATAATATAATGTAGATCACAAAAGTAGAAAGAACGTTGTGTCTTTATTTACTTAAAGGTAAACTACACATTGCGTTAGCAATTTCATCCCTTTTCATAACGCTATTCCATAATGTACTATCGATGACTAAATCGATAAAAAGGCTTGTCTATATATACATTCAGCTAACAATTTTAAAGTTTTGAATGAAACAATTAAGTGAATTTATTCCTCAAAGTGTTTACAACGTTACAGTTATGGCGGCCTCTACCGGGACATCTTCAGGGGCTGTGATTGGAGGAGCCGTGGGGGGAGTCATTGTCCTTATTATCATTATATGTGTTGTTGTGTTCGTCATTATATTCAAAAGGTAAGAACTTGTTTAAAGTCGGGGTGAAATTATTTCAGTTCATAAAAATAACTGAAGTATATCAGTATATGTTACAATAACATGTAGTGTGGATTGTCATCAAATATTTTAGTCCACAAGATATTCGCAAAAAAATAAAAATTGGAAATGTACACTCTTTCTAGGCTGGGTGCAGGATTAATAAATGACATCACATACAAATTCCGGCCAGTATTAACATTATTATTTCAAGTCCAAATATACATCTGGTACAAAGATAGGCCTACTGTGCAACACCCTCTTCCCAGCATACACGAGACGTTCACCCAATGCTGGTTAAATGTTGGGCCAGCGTCGAAGACGGTGGGCATGTCTCAACAAGGATTTCTTATTACTTATTCCCTATTCGCGTTTGAATAAGTAACTGGTACTTATTCGGCGAAAACAACTTTAAAATACGAAAACACATCTAGAATACCCTAAAAGTTGGTAAAATACGTTCATATACTTGTAATTTTATGAGATAAAAGAGTAAATCACCAATCGAATCGCATAAAGAGTAGTACAAGTCCTGTTACTTATTCGGTTTTGAATAAGGCATAAGTAATAAGTAACTGTTACTTACTCCTTATTCGCGTCTGAATAAGTAGCTGGTACTATATGCGGTAAAAAAACACTTAAAAATACCAAAATAGATGTGTTTAAACTATTTTTTACACAGAGAACTAGTAGTATATCAGCATATTTTGTGGAGCGTGAGCATACGTTTGCTTCTTTTATTTTTGTTTTGTTTTAGTGTTACTGATCCAAATTCGAATAAGCAATACGTTACCAGATAGTTATTCCGTTTTCTTTGCATTAAAGAATACGTTTATGATACTTATGCCTTTTTCGGTCCAATAAGGAATAAGTAGCTGTTACTTATTCCTTATTCGTTCGAATAAGGAATAAGTAACGGTTACTTATTCCTTATTCGTTCGAATAAGTAATAAGGAATAAGGAATAAGTAACTAACTTTATTGACGTGATGGTTTTACTCTAATTGCCTTAAGTCAAAGTTATTTGTGAATTGGACAGTTGTGAATCAAAAAGAGTGTTCTGATTTTTTACATCAGCCAGCGATCTGACTCACAGATAGAATCAAATACAGATTTTTCAAGGGAGTTGATTACCATGATAAGCGCAAAACACGCGAACGCGGGCGCGATTAGGAACGCGACGGGTGACGCGACGACAGACGCGAAAATCGCCTGACTGTCCACACACCAATGCGACGACCAACACGACATGTGAGGCGCGAAAACCGACGCGACGAAAATTTAACAGTTTTTAAAATTATCGTGTTGCCTATCGCGCTCGCGTACGTCGTCGCGCTGGTATGTTTTGATAATGATCAATTAGTGTGTTTGATACCAACGCGAAGCGAAAATATGCTGGTGTGTTATACGCCTTAGGTACGAGGGGCTCATATAATTTTGGTTCCATGGCAATATACCTGTAAGATATTCCCTCTTTTCTGTGGCTCTATCATTTTCAGAGTTTTATGCAGTTTTACCTCAGCCATTAAGGTTTTGGGGCATAGTGATCACCAGAGGCGGGCGGTCGGTCGGGCGGGCGTTCAGAAATTCAGCTCTTACTAAAAAGTTACTGAAGAATTTTGTTTATTTTTTACAGACATGACCTATGTGCCTGGGCAATTCATCCCATATTTTTTTTTGGCCCCAAGCCATAAGCGGCCATTTTTCAAGATGGTCGCATTAAAAGCTTGTCGGTACCATAACTTATGAACCGTTGGTTGGATTGCATTCAAATTTCGTATGGTTGTTCTATATGTATTTTTGATGATCTGTGTAACTTTTGGGATGAATCCATTAAAAACAAAATATCTGCAGCAGCCATTTAAAAAAAAATTGACATGGTGGTAGTGGGGGTCATTTTGTATCATTATTTCTTGATATTAATAGACAGAGCCTACGGTTGAGGGGTCCTGCCATCAATTAATGGGTATTTTTTTATGTTTGTTGTTGAAAATCATGCGATACTATGTGACAATTTTGATTCAACGCAAAGATGACGTGTTTTTTCTGTTATCATAGCTGTATCATGTGTATTATGAAGGAAAATAATGTTTGTTTTATTTAACCCTTTCAGAATGGGGATCGTATTTAGATGTCGAAATCTGACGTCTGTAGACGTCAGATTCTGACGTCTGAAGACGATCTCTGCTTTGAAAGAATTAAAATATTTATAAAGGTCGTATACCCATAACATAAATATTCAAATGAAGCGGAAAGAGCTGACTCGGACCTTTATGATGATTTCAAATGAAAAAAGCCCTTTGGTCTCCATGGTTTATGCGAAAATAATTCAGCATTGTAAGGGTTAATATTTCCATGACTCTTTCTAGATGAACTTCACGAAGATGACATGAGAAGAGATGTTGAAATGTCTGATTTGACATCGCAACATTGTCGCTGTGACGAAATATTGCAGCAGATGATAAGGCACCGTTATATTCATTTTGTTATATTCATTCAAGAAGACTTCATCTAAGAGCAAAGATTAGAATGATGCCAAAAACATACAAGCAGCATACGACAAACAAGATCACGTCTGAGCCAGCAATATTGTGTTATGAACTACACTTACTACAGGCCAATATATGATATTTAATCAGAAATTACATCAATAATAATTTATTATTACTAATATTGCATCCTAGGACTAAGGTCATGTATAGCTGAGCGATGCAATTCTGTGCATTAACCACATCTACTACACTACTAGTAGTAGCCTACACCTATATCTGCATTGTGATTTACATTGTCATCTATTATTATATTTATAACAATGAAGTTAATATTTCCCAGCGATGACGTATAATGTTTTATTTGGAGTTATGTTTAAACAGATTTTAAATATAATATCAAACTTTCTGACTGGTTCGAATGGCTGTTCTATTTTGAAGTATTTTATTGGCTGCAAATGGTCAGAATAAGTCTAACTATTTCGTGTACTTAGACGATGGCCAGCATTACACTAACCTATCTCCAAGGTATCATTGCTGGGGCACTACCGCCTCAGTTTAATTATCACCTGATTCACAATATCACGCCCACTGCCCCATACCCCCGCCTCCCGCGAACGTAGTGCGTGGTCGATTACACTGCAGAATGCGTTTTTTATGAATATTTAAGAGTTTTGACCTAATTTCTGTCTGACAAATAGAGACCTAGCAGATATTATGTCCTTGACATTGTTAACCACAAGGTCAGACCTACACGTGGTCGAAACAGGTGAAAGGGTGAAGAAAATAACGTTACTTCAGTCACGTTTTGATGGAGAAGTTACATGGTGAGGACGAGAGGGGATCTTGAGAGGAAAAATAAAATGTAAAAACTAGAAGTTTCTCATCCCACATTGCTATTTTGGCCTGGCTGTTTTGTGCAGTTTTACAACTGAGGGTGCATATAGGTTAAAAAACGAATCAAACGAGCGGCGAATCGCCTGTTCTTAGGATCCGAACATCAAGGATTACAGTTTATAAATAGTGGAAAAAACGAACCTAAAAAATTATATCTATTTTTTTATCTATATTGATATGATTTTTCCCTTATAAAAAGTGAATAGTGATCGAAGCCAAAAAATGGGTAAAAAGTGAAGTGGGAATAATCCATAATTTCCAGGACCCATGTGTACTATAACAACTATATATGGATTGCATTCAATTAACACTGCCATGAAGCTTTTTAAAAGCACATGTTATTATGTGCGTATCACATAACCTGATAACACTTAAGATCAATTTAATGTTAAAAGTGGTATGTGGATATGTATACAAATAAGTCGTTTTAATTAGATTCAAACTTTTACTTCCTTCACTGTCAATATTTAAACTTCCCGTAATTTCCGTTTCAATTTTATTTCATTATGTCAAATAAGTAGATATGATGGTTTTACTCTAATTACCTTAAGTCAAAGTTATTTGTTAATTAGACAGTTGTGAATCAAATAGAGTTGTGGGTACTTATCGTACTAAGTCCTGATGGCCGCCATCTTGGACGCCATTTTAAATAACTGAAACCAATAAGTGTGATATTGCCTGAGTTTTTGTACTGATACAAATCCTTTAATAGTGAATAATTTGTTATAAATGATCATTTTGTCCCTATCGACATTCTAGAAGTGTTCAGTACAAAAGCTCCCCGGACCTGAAAGGGTTAAATGTTTAAAATAAATATAATGATAAATTCGATTGCCTTAAATGACATTTTATGGGGTGATACAGAACAATTTATTGACTACTAAACTAGTTGAAATTGTGTATAACAGAAGAAAATTCATTTAGAATTGCTCTGCATGTTTACGCAAATTCCTAGGTCTGACTATACGTCGGCAGCCATCTTGGACGACATCTTATTTTATAATTAATTAGATTAATTAATTGTCATTACCATAGTCACTGTATTGATACCAATCCTTCACCATTAATATGGAATAATTATTATAGATAACAATCTTGTCCTAATTGACATCACTAAGGTGTATGATACAGAACATTTGGGGCAGAAAGGGTTAAAAATAATGATCAGAATTGTCTGAGAGTGGCCTAGCTGCATTCAGTAACTCTAAACTAGCTGAAATGGTGTATTACAACAGCAAATTGAGCTAAATTTGCCCAATTTACACTATTTCTTAAGTATGACTATATGCCGGCGGCCATCTTGGACGCCATCTTGAATTACAAAAAATTGCACCACTTTCAAACTCTACACCACCCCTGGTGATGACCCCCCAGGCATGTCCCTAACACCCGGTATCATCAGAAATTATCTAGCTTTCAGTGTATACCTGAGTGTTATTTTTGGGCACTTTGTTTGATTTATTTCGGCATGCGATCTTTGCCGTAATGGGTAGGTCCATCAACCCTTACAGCACGGGGATGGAATTTACACGTCAGAATCTGACGTCTGTAGACGTCGGATTCTGACGTCTAAAGTCCATCCCCGCACCGACAGAATTAAAATATCTATAATGGTCGTAGACCCATAACAAAGGTATTCACATGAAGCAGTAAGATCTTACTGAGACATTTATGATGATTTCAAATTGAAAAAAACCCTTTGGTCTTCAAGGTTTGTATAAAGTATTTCAGCATTGTAAGGGCTGAATATCCAATCAGCAGTCGTCATTTCGTTATGGTGATGGGTGGAGCACCTCTACCACCAGATTGAGCTTTTTTCACGATTTGCCTTCAGTAACGTTATGGATTAAATTCTAGACATATTTTTCTATAAGAAATTAAAATAAAACATTGTGCTGAATAATTTACAGCGTTTTCTCAGTGTTCTAATGTGAAGATCCACACTTCTACCCACCAAGCACGATACATTGAGCAAATATTTGAGACCAAACATTTGCAAATCTTGATTTTTACACACTCATTTCCAATAACTGTGATTTACCCTGTTAATTAAACAGATTAAAAACGACTACAGTCGCGCTCAGCGCTTTAAGGGTTAGGTGAATTCACCTAGAACGCACACCCTTAACCCTTAAAGCGCTGAATATTTTTTATATATTCCATGGAGACCAAAGTGTGGTTTTTCAATTTGAAAACCACAGCACAGAGTGATACATGGGCTGATACCGATATACGACCATTGCGCAGATATCTGTGTGCATATATACCAATACCTTGTGAATGTCCAGGGTTGTGCACCACATGATAACTAAAGACAAATGATATATGGTCTGGTTGCTGAAGTGAATCGCCTCGCTCAACCCTTTCAGTGCGGGGACCGACTCTATACGTCCCCACACTGAAAGGGTTAAAATATTTCCAATGGCCGTAGACTCATAATATTTGTAATGGCCGTAGACCTATGACATAGGTATTCAAATGAATCAGAAAGACATTTATGATGATTTCAAATTGAAAAAACCCTTTAGTCTCCATGGTTTAAACACAAATAATTCCGCGCTGTAAGGGTTCAGCATGTAGCATTAAACTGATGGTGGCTTGATGTTAGCCGTGTCGTCCTCTCCGACGCCGTGGATTGATGTATCTTCTTTACCCAAAAAATCTAACATGGCGGTGACTGAGAGCGATCCCGACCCAATGGTTAGAACAATCGCTCTCCCGACCCAATGGTTAGAACAATGTCCATAACTTTTTAATGACTATGCGACCTCTGAGCTGAGCATGCGGACATGGAACTGAAATGTTACTAATTCTAAAAAAACTATTTTCGCCCTGATTATTGACCGATATATTCAGATATGACAGTCCAAATAAATGTCCCACGATTTTGTACGCTGTCAATCTGTGGGGCTAGCTTGATGTTGGGCCGACGTCGTCGATGTTGGATCGACATTAATCTAACAATCTGGGTCTTCTGATTAGTCAACTGTGCCGGGAACAGACCTGAGCGCGTGGAGACAGTGGTGAATATGAGGGGGGGGGGGAGGGGGTTGGGGGCTGGCTGAGGTCCAAAATAAGTGTCATTAATTCAATTTCCCTCTCGTTACGTGGCTTTCACAGGTAGAAGGGCGGGGGCCCTAGGGTAGTGGTTAGCACCGCTGCCTTTCACGCCAGATTTCGGGTTTCTGTTCCCGGTCTCCCGGGTTTGAAAGAAAAGAAAATGTTTCTTCCCATCCACGTGTGAAAGTCAGTATTGTGGGGAGCCTCCGTGACCGAGAGGTAGCGTGCTCGGCCTCAGACCGCCAGGGTTCAAATTTTGAATCCTGTGTCTGGAGGACAGTGTCATCTCAATCCTCTCACCATCCTAAGGAAGTTTTCCTGGCCCAGTTTAGCCTATATGTGCACAAAGGTGGGCTAAAGCCCGATTCATTTCATTTCACAGGTAGAAGCAGAATCGTGTCGAGGTCAACTGCTGCCTTATCAGGCCTCCTATGCGGCGGCGGTGGTGAACATAGAACTTAGACTTCATTTTGTGCCTAGAAAGCCTCATTCTGTGCTCAAAATGCATCATTGTGGGTCTAGAAAGCTTCATTCAGTACCCAGAACTGTTTACTTTTATTATTCGCCTGGTGTTTGTTCCTAGCCAAGCACACTTCGACATGAGATAGATCAACAACTAATAGGCTACATTTAAATCTAATATTCAACTGGTGACTGAAGATATTATCAAGCGGCCGAGTGAACAGTTTGCACTCTGCTACTAGAGCATAGCACATTGGGACATGAGATTGATCCAATAGAGTATATCTACTACTTTTAGATCTAATATTCATCTGGTGACTGGATAGATTTTTTATATCAAGCGGTCAAGTGAACAGTTCAAGTGAACAGGTGAATTTACCTAGAACTCACATCCTTAACCCTTGAAGCGCTGAATATTTTTTATAAATTACATGGAGACCAAAGGGTTTTTTCAATTTGAAATCATCATAAATGTCTTAATTAGCTCTTTCTGGTTCTTTTGAATACCTGTGTTATGGGTTTACGGCCATTACAAATATGTTTCTTCTTACAGCGCGGGGATGGACATTAGTCGTCAGAATCTGATGTCTACAGACGTCAGATTCTGACGACTAAAGTCAGTCCCCACGCTGTAAGGGTTTTTATTTCTCCAATCAACCTGAACGCGCCACTATACATTATCAGTGATGCTTTCATGTTTATACCATTTTTCTGTAGTAATATAAGATCAGAAATCAATGTTGGTCTAAAGTGGTCGTTTTGGGAACGTACGTCGTTCTTAAAACTCCCACGGCCATTATCTGTATAGAGCATAAAGCGCCCATCCAGTCAATGCTTGTGAAAGTGGTGGCTGGATGTTTTTGGTACAGGGTCTGTTACAGGGTTGATGGTCAGCTTAACCATTAAGATTTTGTATAAACCATGGAAAGGACTTTTTTCAATTTGAAATCATCATACATGGCTTAGTTTGAGCCCACTAACATTATAAATAGTTTAATTCTCTTAGTGCGGGCACAGTTTTTAGATTTCAGAATCTGATGTCTAGAGATGTCAGATTATGACGTATAAAGGTTTAAGGTTTGAAAGGTTTAAGGTTTGAACAAGTCAAATGCCCAGAAAGTCCACTACCCCCTTTGCGTTTTAGAATCAAATGGAATGGGGGATTTGGAACAAATAGAAAAGTTTTGTCGAACATTCATTACCCAATGCTGTTTCAATGTTGGGCCAGCGTCGAAGACGGTTGGCCAATATTAAAACAGCATTTGGAAAAATAACGCATATCCATCAGCCATACAGAAATAGACAGAAAATATACCTTTTCATTGTGACGAAGTTTCTTTGTAAGACCTTTGATAGTTGGTACCCATGCTGCGCTTACAATTTTTTGAAAAGCTATAAGAAAAGGCACTATGTTACGTCTTCGCTTTTGAGATGATTTCCGTCTCATTTCCAGTACTGTGCTGTTTTGCAAAACGGGAGGGACGATAAAACGCAATCAACGTTAGCTCATATCTCACCTCTTCACTATCCGTTTTGTAACAAACTTTGTGCAGATAAGCGGGCAGTAGGAGATGTAGGCATTCTACCTTCTGACCAATTCCAAGCAGATATTCATCCCCTACCACAATTAAAAACGCTCGAAGCTATTTCTGAATGTATCAGAAGCAATTCGTTCCATGGTTTTGTTGTCTGCCTGTGTAGGCTTCAAACCGGTACATGTCTATTTTTTATGATTTTCAAGATTTACTAGAGAACATAATTCTACTACATGACGATTTGTATATTGGTAATTTCCAACTTACATCTAGACAAGAAAACCAATATTCACTGAAGTCTTCACATGTTTCGATCTCAAGCAGCATTTGTATTTTCCAACTCATGTTCATGGTCATTGGCTAGATATTTTAATCACCAAACGCATCTCCAATTCTACCAATAAGTTTTTCGGCAGCGGGTATTTCGGACCACCATGAGGTCATAACAGAAATTGACGGTTGTAAGACAAAATGGAACAAAGGTGATGTATCGTTTTGAAAAATAAACAACATTGACTATGAATCGTTTCAATGAGATATTTTCAATTCGGATCTAATAAAGAAACCAGAGATAGATCGCTCAGCACTGTGTTAACAGTATGATTCTGTCCTTAGCTTTAATTTGTACAAGCCTGCTCCTGTAAGTAGAAAGTCTCCATGGATAACTCCGCAAATAATAAAGGCCTAAACCTTTGCCATGTTCTCGAACGCACACATCTTGATCGTTCTCGTTACAAACGGCACTGCAACCTGTGTAATATAATGATGACAAAAGCTAAATCGACATATTTCAGAAAATCCTCGTTGCTTATGGAACTCCATAAATAGAATTCTGCACAGAATTCCACCGCTGTCTCTGCCAGTATTCGCATAAGTAAAATCACGTTTGACCATTCCTCAAAATATTTTGTTGATTAAATTAAAACTATTGTTTCAAATTTTCAGAAAAATAAAGAATATTCCATAGGTGCAAAAAATATTATTCGGATATAAAATAAAAAAAATTGAACATGCGACAGAAGATGAAATTATAAAGCTTATTTTGGGCTCATCGTCAAAATCATCTGATCTGGATCCCGTTACTACAAGCGTTCTGAAAAATTGTCTTGATATAATAATAATTCCCATCACTAATATAATAAACATATCAATGGAAACTAGTACATTTCCTCAAAACGTCAAATAAGCTCATGTAAGATCACTACTTGAAAAAACATCTCTTCCTCAAAACGAACTGAAAAATCACAGGCCTGTATACAACTTGAGCTTCATTTCCAAAATCTTAGAAAAGGGGTGGTAGCCAATCGGCTGCAACTCATGTAAAAAATAACCATCGATTTTATCCATTACAATCAGCCTATAGGAAACATCATTCTACAAAATCGGTTCTACTGAAAGTACATAATGATATCATTATCAGTTTGGACAAGGGTGCAGTTACCGCTCTATCCTTGCTTGACTTGTCGGCCCCTTCGAAACCATTGACCATGCTACATTAACAGATATTCTCTGAGAGATATGGAAAATCTGGGCAGAATCAAATTTGTTTTTCCTCTTATTTAAAAAATAAAAACATTTCATTTCTCCACTGAAGGAACATAACGAGATCATTATTAGCATGGACAAGGGTGAAGTTTTAGCTCTGACACGGCTTGACTTGTCGGCTGCTTTCGACAGCAATGACCATGCTACATTAACAGATAAACTCTCAGACTGGTATGAAATATCTTAGTATGCTCAAATTTGGTTTTCTTCTTCTTTGAAAATTGGGCACCAATTCATAAAAAAAGACATTCTGTCAGATAAAGTCACACTCTTATATGTAGTTCCACGCGTCACTGTTCTGGGACCACTGCTCTTTGCTTTTTGCACTACACTACTCAGAGCTATTATCTCTAGTTTCGACATCAACCACAATCTTCATGTCGATGACACTCAAATTTACACGACCTTATCAGTTTCAAACGCTAAGGAATATCTTGAGAAGTTGGAACATTGTTTAATGGGTGTGTCGGTCTGGATGCCTGGGTCTAAACTTCGGCGAGAAAAAATCCTAAATAATTTCCCATGCTTAATATTCTAGGTCAAGACACATATCCATGTGCACCAGCGAAAAATCTTAGTATTTAACAGTAGCCTGAATTTCTGAAAACACATATCCCAATTAAACATGTAGGGCATGCTTCTGTCATATCTGAGACCTGCGTCAAATTCAAAAAAGGCTGCCCTCAGCTCTTGTCAATCAAACAAATTGCAGTGGCACTGGTCAGTAGTAAGTTATTGTGACTCTTTCACAACATGACAGAAAAGGATATCGCTAGATTACAACACGTTCAGAACTGCCCTGCTATAGTGGTAACCAATGCCCCACGTTTTAGTTGTCCCATTCATATTCTAAAAAAATACATTGGCTTCCTGTCAAGTTTCCCATAATTTTAAAATATGCACAGTAAATTTCCGAACCCTAAAAAACAACCAACCTGCATATCTGGCTGACTTACTTGTTCGGCCGAAATTGTTAAAATATCTACGCTCCACAAATTTAAATAGATTTGTTGTTCCCCGTATTAAAAAAACAAGATTCAGTCAAGATATTTCTAACTGGCCCAGTCTCTAAGGGAACGCTTTACCTGTGCCCATTCGTGATGCAATGCCCAAACAATTTTACCATTCTGGAAATAACTTGAAGCTATACATTCAACATTCACATACAAAACTTGGATTCAATTATTACACCTGAAGCAATAGTGGTGCTATCACTGGGAAACAGTACCATGACAGGTCAGAAGCTAGAATGCCGACATCAAAAATCGGGTAGTTGTTCGAAGCTAGCTGCGAACAACTTATCAAATCAAAGATGACCACCAAATCAAAGATGACCGCAAATAAGATGACTATACCTAAAGCAAAATGACCTCACACAAGACAATAGTCATATCAAATTCAAGACAACGGCCAAATCCAAGATGGCCAGCCACATGACTATGTATACATATAAAATCCAAGATCGAAAAAGGGAAAGTCCACGAGCTGAGTGTGTCACCCGGTGTGCCTGCGAGATCAGGAGAATCAAGTGGCCTTGATTTTGCATCCATTATTCATTGATAGGCTGTGAATAGATAGATATTTGTCATTATTCAGTCGGAATTCTGCATTAAAATGTCTGTAAATGGCATATTGATAATTAATATATTGATATGGCATTTTAATATATTTACATTATTTTGCGTCATAATGTCAGTATAATTATGGCTTTACAATGTCAAGATATTGCACTATAAATACTAAAAATGGTCAGAAAATGAAGGGCAAACGTCATGAGTTGTCACTATAAGGGAATGATAAGGCATTTTAATACCATAAAATGACATTTTTATATCATGATCATAATTAAATAATAATTATCAAAACAGAATACTTTTAAACGTATTGCTACGTGCCTTTTAATATTTACAAATAACATTTTGTGTTTACTGTACTTTAGTATGTTCTCTTCTCTTGTAAGCTAATAAATGAAATGAAAAATGAAATATCAGGATAAGACATTTCAATACTATATTGTAGTGCGATTAAGTCATAAGGATATAATGTCAGTAGGCCTATAGGGTATACGAATGGCAGTATATGGTATATGTGATAATATGGACAGATGTCAATTAATATTTCAAAAAGAATGTCAGGATATGGCATATGCCCTATTAAGAGCAGCATATAGGCATTGATGTACAGGTGTTCTGTGTTTACTGGGTTTACAACAACAGTATATGAGGTCACGGTAACATTGATATGATACCACGCAATTGCAAGCATTTGTTTTATGACATTTTCTAGCTCTGCCAACGAGATTTACACTGATTAGAGAATTAATTAACTGACTGACCAAACACGTGGACACACGTGTACTTTTCCACAAAGGAACCATCATCAATAAAAATACAGTGGCACAACATTTTGATCTCTAACACCTACTCATTTTATCCACATCATGACTCAGCAAGCATCACTCACTTTCTTTTCTTCCGAACGAAGCCAGCTATTACAATCCTGTATTGCTTCCATTGGACAATAAAATATATGTTTAAACCATAGGCATTGATGTCACCACATGGCGTTACAATTTAAGGGTATGACACTAAAATGCCAGGATGTGTTGTTTTAGTAGCTACATATATAACATTACAAATAATAAGGATATGATAATATCAAAGTTTGGCATTATGGGGTAAGGATGATGTCAGTCAGAATACTGTATTAAAATGTCAGTATATGGCACTTTGGCTCACAATGTGGCATCATAGTGTTAGGATATATCACTATATGTTAAGTAATTGGCATCAAGATATGACTTTATAATGACACAATATCGCACTGTAAACATAGTATGTGATGTCAGGCTGTGTCACATATAATCACGATTTGGATTTATGAGAGCAGGATATGCATTATAATAACATAACCTAGTGCGTTAGAACTTTTATTGTGTGGCCCACATAACAGTTTTGGCGATACAGTCAATGACTAGGCCTGACATCAGTGAACGAAGGGGGTTTCACATCTCAAACCTATTTTAATATAAATTATATAACCACTCTTCTATATAACATTTATAAACATCCCTAGTGACGCGAGACATGGGCACGATGCTGGTCCAATGTTGGCTCATCATCTGGCCCAGCGCTGGACCGGCGTTGTGCGTATGTCTCACGTTCGCTGGCTTGTCATTCAGAGTCACTTGTATAAATAAACCTCTGTGTCGATGGTGGACCGTAGCTGGATTAATGTTATGCAACATGCCCAGAGAAAACATAGATACTTTGACCCCGTGTCGTTTTTGATATTGGATCAACATTGATCTAGCTCTAGGGCGAAGTCCCATGTACACTGTTAAATTTTATTCTATTCACACATTAACACGATGATACAATCATTATTTTGTTAAAGCTATACCATGTATACAGACAGACAGATATTTTTTTGACATAAAGAAAAGTCATTACAGACTTATTTGTCATATATGTATGTTCACGTGCTATTTCGTATGTATGCGTAATTTTATAGTACCATTTATAAATAACGTTTTTTTACATTTTGTTTGCTCATGAAAAAGTTATAATGTCTCTTAATATATAAGGAAACTGTTAAACCTGATTGTATGAAATGCTCAAGAATAATATATCTTATTGTGAAGGATTATACTATTTTTCATTTAATGAGTTTTATTCAAAATCTGCCACGTGGTGAATACATGCGACGATGGAGGTTAAAGCGGTTGACCTTTACAACGCTTAGGATGAAGATTTGTTTTTCAATTTGAAATCATCATAAATGTCTTAGTATTAGCTCTTTCCGCTTCATTTGATTACCTATGTTATGGCTCTACGGTTATTATAAATATTTTTATTCTTACAGTGCGGGGATCGACTTTAGACGTCAGATTCTGACTTAACCCTTTCAAGCCTGAATTTACCATTGTCATCTTCATCCACTACAAGCCGCGAGTTGCTGTCGCAATTCTCGACTTGTAGTGGATGAAGATGATTTGATGTGGGTGAAAAATTAAAGAAAATTGCCATGTATTGGTAAATCAGTTTCATAGAAATTTGCATTATAAAACCCCTAGTTGTACGAAAATTAAGTGTGTTTTCAGGGATGTAAAATGATTTTTTAATGCATCGTGAGGGCTTAAAGGGTTAAAGTCGATCCCCGCGATGAAAGGGTTAAAGTGGTTAATCCTTACAGCGCTGAGACCAAAGGGTTTTTTTCAATTTGAAATCATCAGAAATGTCTTAGTTAGCTTTTTCCGCTTCGTGTAACTCCTATCATATGGGTCTAAATAATTTACATTCTCAGTGCGGGGATCGACAAAAAAAAACGTTAGATATTGAAGTCTAAAATTGACGAATCTGACGTCTACAGACGTCAGAATCTGACGTCTAAAGTCGATCGCTACGCTGAAAGGGTTAATCTACTGTCAAACATTTATATATTTTGTTTGTTTGCAGACTAATTTGGTCAGAATCTGACGTCTACAGACGTCAGATAGAATCTGACGTCTGTTGACGGTCTAAAACGTATCTGTCAGGTATTAAGGAACAGTTGTCTGCCTTCGGAAAAGATTTAAGGTGCCTACATCTTATGGAGACAGTGGCACCATACAAATAGCGTTTTTGTGATTTTATGTGCTCCTTTATATAAGAAAAAATAATGGATTCAATGGACTATCCGATGAAATATAGCATGATCTTCATGATGGGATGTTTTTGTGACAATTTGATGCAGTTATCACTTATTGTTCAACATTTATTTCCACATCACCTTGAATAAAAATGATCAAATATTGTAATGTGTATTAATTGAAATAAATCAATTTTGTAATATAGGTGATATAACAAAGTGAAGATCCAGACATACTGACTTTAATAGGTAACGGCTTTATCACAAATCTGTAAACTGTGATTTGTTAAAGTTTGTCACAAGCAGCAGGCCTATGGCATGGTATGATCAATAGCAGAGGAGCAGGAAAATATAACCTTCAATAAACATAATAAAATGCAGAAACCAGTTTTTTCAGAGATGATACAGAGGGATGGTAGATGCTATCTAAATGCCTAATATATGCATAAGGCATCGTTGGGAAGGCGAGATGGGCTGATCTCAGCACAAGTCACCACTTGATGTGGTGAAGAGTGCTGAGATCAGGCCATGTCGCCGTACCAACGATGCAGTATGTAGACCTATTTTCTCGTACGAATATCTATTTGCAGCGGCAAAATCAAACAGAGCAGTGAAGCGTCTTGGAGAGAGTGTGAGATGGGCTGATCTCACCATACGTCTCATAGTGAAAACCAACAGCATGAGTGCGAAAAACCAATGTATAGTAACCCGATATAACATATTTTTATCACCTTTTAGTGTAAAATGTGTGATTAAACTGGCACTCTTATAGAGTGAGTAACGTAGGTGAAGAAGATTCGAATCCAGAGTTATATGTTTTTTTGCGGGGGGGGGGGGTGTCGATTTTGATCTTTTTTAACAGTCACCAGACCAATCAATGAAGAACTTTCCATTTTCACATTGTAATCGTATTTTATAAGCAGCAGTTAAATGTTATGGATGCTAATGAGGCTCTAAAATTAACATATATTATTATGGCTAAAAATCATCAAGTGAGTAGTTCATTAAACCATCGGATACCAAGGTCAAAAGTGCATTCGATTTTTAAGATGACTCTTTTTTCCAAGATGGCCGCCATTTTCCCATTTGACACGATTAATTAAGTGGTCATATCTCCAAAGCTATAGGACTAATATCAATATTATTTTTTTAATATTTTTTATTTTATATTAGATATCAATAGATAATCAATATAGATATCAATAGATAATAAAACAATGATGTCCACATTTTAACACGTCATCACCCCTAGGCCAAAATTTCACAATATGCCTACAGTCGATTTTTCTCCAGAGCTTTCTAGATTTGCAGCAATTTACTGTAAAATATTTCTCAATATGCTACTGTTAACTGAATGTGCAATAGGAGGTTATCATTGTTTCAACTGTAATCTATGAAAGACCATTATTAGTGCGGAAGAACCTATTTCCCATGTTGAAAGAGTAAATTTACGTGACTTTACACTGTGTGCTGTTTCTTAATATATAGGCCTACCAGCGCCGTTTTTAGCAGTAGGCCATATAAGGCCATTGGCCTAGGGCCCACCATATCTGGGGAGGGGGGGGGGGGTACTGAAACTCTCACATATGATATAAGACACTATATATATGATACAGCAACTGGTTGGGGGCCCCTGTGATAGGCCTATAATGATAATTAAGTTTTCATGAAATTCATGTTCTTCTGATGCCTTTGACATAAACAGCATCTAATTCATATTCTATACCGATCAGTTAATAACTAGTCGGGTCCCCCTGTGATTTACTGTTAAAATCTAATAATTTGTATGCAATTCACAAGTTTCCCTGTATCTGGTTGACATGGCCGCATGGGCCAATATCCCTTTCTGTACTGATCGTTGAAAAACTGGTTGTGCCCCTTGTGCTTTACTTACCAATGGTGATAATTTACATGCAATTCGTAAGTTAACAGTGGTTAACCTATATCCAAATCGCAGCTCTATTATTCCCTATTCTGTCCCGATTAGTGAATGACTGGTAGGGACCTGAAAAACTTGTATCCTTGAGCTGCCTATACCAATATGTATCATACCAAGCCTAATACATGTGGAGGTTTAATAAACATGATGAAATGAAATGAATCGGCCTTTAGGCCACCTTTGTGCACATATAAGCTAAACTGGGCCAGGAGAACCTCCTGAGGATGGTGAGATGAATGAGATGACACTGTCCTCCAGACACGGGATTCGAAATTGGAGCTCTGCCGGTCTGAGGCTGAGCACGCTACCTCTCGGTCACGGAGGCTCCCCACAATACTGACTTTCACACGTGGATGGGGAAGAAACATTTTTGTTTCCTTGCAAACCGCCGAGACCGGGGACCGAACCCCGAACTCTGGCGTGAAAGGCAGCGGTGCTAACAACTACCCTAGGGCCCCCGCCCTAATAAACATGATAGCAGCAGCAATGCAGCAAAAGACAAAACGTTTTTTATTCAAATTGTTAGGGCCTATGTGATATGTAGGGATAATCAATGATTTCAAAAACTAAAAGGTAGATATATGGTGACATTGACAGTCTAATCAAACTCTGCATCAGCGCATGTTACGTTTCAATGCATAATGCACAAAATCTATTTTTAATAGAAAGTAAATAATTGCTCAGAATTCATCTCTAGCTATCTAAAAACCGTCAGCTTCTTGGGATCTGGAGCGGCCCTCAGACCCCCTGCCTATTGGGGCCCACGACCTATTTTAGCCTACGGCCCTCACACACCTAAATACGGCGCTGAGGCCTATACGGTAGTTTATGTGACTCGCCCGCCGTCAGGTAGCTGGCGAGATCGCCTGTCACAGCCCAACAGAGTGTCAGACATACGTCCAGCCAGGCATGACTAACATTGCATGGAATAACGCATATTATATTGTATTTCACTACTGTAGATCTGGTAATTTTCGCGTGTTCAAATTTTCGCAAATTTCTGATCTTGAGACTTTTCACAAAGTTTAGAATTCGCGAATTTTCATTTTTCTTTAGTAGCGCTATTATAAAATAATTTTCGCGAGATTCTTTAATTCGCGAATTGTCCTGCTCGCGAAATTCGCGAAAATTAAAACCTCGCTTATATTACCAGATCTACAGTAGGCCTGCGAATAGCTACCCCATTAAACACGAGAGGTTGATTCAGTGCTGTTTCATTGTTGGACCAGCGTCGCAGATGGTGGAACAACATTGAACCAGCACTGGATCAACGTTTCGTGTTTGTGGAGCCTGCGGAACAAAATATTTGTGATTAAATATATCCTTTACATTTACGGGACAAAATATGCCAATCCGTCGTACTTATACGTCTGGTATGTTAACCCTTGTCCTGCTATGCCCGGATATATACAGGGTTAAGGATGTTTTAGATCAATAAAAATATCACTTAATTTTAATAAAATAGTTTTTAGTAGATGCTTAGATGATCCGATAATTTAATTTTAGACATGTCTATTTTTCATAAATAGTAATATTTTTCGTCATTTGAAGCTGGAAATTGCGTTAGCAATTCCAGCTTCAAATGACTAAAAATACAATTGAAGCAATTCAGCAGGACAAGGGTTAACCATTTCACTGCTAAACACGTCGTTTTTAATCTGTTAAATCACTGTTATTGGGAAGGAAATGAGTGTTTAAACAAGAATTGCATCGAGAATTGCAAATGTTTGGACTCGAATTAAACAAATATGTAATGAGTAATTTCACTCACTCATGCGGGTGGAAATTTATATTATTATAAATTTTTATTATTATTTTATATAGCGGCTAAAGGCTTAAATCAGTACACATATTTTACATGAACATGTGAACAAAGGTGGCCTAAAACCTCATTCATTTTATTTCATTTACATGAACATAGACAAAAGCAATAAAATTTTGTATGGCATAGAAAAAATGAAGAGTTTTGATTCGTTCTAATATGAATAATATTCCATAGTTTGTAATTCAAATTTCTTTCGAATTTTAACAATGATTTCTAAGGAATGTTCATATCAGTCCATATATCTCAATATCTCACTACATGTAGTTATAAGTATATAGGGTAACCCTCTGTATATATGTAACTATGTGATATGTAACTACAGTAGAATCGCGGTAGTTGGGGTCCAAAAAACGGGACGCGTTATAAGTGGATCGCGCTATAGCGGGACCGCTGATCGGGTCAATACATTGGGTCGATATGGACACGCTATACATGTACGCCGCAGTGGTTGATGATATGTGATAGAAATAACACTGTATTTATTACAAATGAACGGAATAAATAATGAATTGGAAATATACAATATTTCATTGATCATTTATTGGCAAAATTAATTCAATAAATAAACTGTGTACAATATTTTTGTAGCGATGCTGTCTGTTTCGTGGTCAAAGCAAATATGCCAGTTCGATTGAAAATTCACTATTTATATAACACTCGTTATTTAGTTACGAAATTAGAACCTTTTGGCTACTCGCGAGATATGATGACATCTTGGGCTCGGTGAAATCACTCCATGTGTCGTTAACAGATTGAAATGCGACCGCATGCGTGAATGAAAGGTGTAAGGGATCTACACCGACCCTGTGAATGCTATGGGATCACACAAGGCCTGATTAGGCTAGACGTTTTTATAACAAATACACTCTGTTTCATGCAAAAAATGAAGTGTATATATATATTCTTTAAACTAAGCCAGCACTGGCCCAAATTGAAAATGTTATGCCAGCGTTGACGCAACAATTAGAAAACTGTTTATCATGTATGAATGTGGACTATATCACTGATTATTCCCGTGTGCATGGACGAAACCTCGAAGGGGCATCACGGTGTTATGTGAGACACGGACGGACTGAGCTCTCCTTCCACCAATCAACGCTTTGGAACAGTTTGATTGACAGGTATCAGGAGAGGGTGGGCGTTGTATCGTATATTCACCAGGCTTGAGATTCGACAAGATTTGCTAGAATTATATTGTTTCTCATACTGTACATTCAGGGGCGGACCCAGAAAAAATCTGACAGGGCTTCAACCATTATATATATATATATATATATAGGATATATATGGTAATTTTCAGGTTGATTTTTTATTTAAGGAATTTTCAATATTATAATTTTTTTCATTGGTATTTAGGCCTAACAGATAAGCCTATAGAATATAGTGCCTGAGTTGTGAAAGTTCACCTTTAACTGACGCTTAGGGCCTAGTGTTTTAGCTTTCACGCCCGAGTTACTTAGCCTATATACTGAGCCGTATGTACAATAAGTATAACGATTATATATAGACCTACCACGGGCTAATTATAAGAGTTTTATGTTTTAAACACCATAAGTTTTTCAATTAAATATATATTATTTATTTGTGTATTCTACTTTTAATCAAATGCAGTGTTTGCTGTGGTCTTAATCCACTTCTAAAATAGATATAACTATACAAAGCGTCTACTATCAAGATTGTCACTAATATAAAATACCCACGTAACGCATGGCACGTCGGCGTCACTGAAGCATGACAACGCTCTGATGCACAAAATAATATATTAACCCTTAGAACACTGATGTCGACTACAGGTATTCTGTATTTTTAATTGCACCTGCATAGCACAAATAACATAAATTTTCATTCACCTGAAGTTGTGGATCGCAGTAGCGAGACACAACTTCAAGTAGCTGAAAATTGTAATTTCTTAGCTCAGTGCTCTAAGGTTTAATTTCACTAATGTATGTAGAGTAACTGATAAAATAATATGATCGACGAAGTGACAATAATGGAACTGTAATCTAGCCATGTTGAATGTATGCTACTTATTAGATGACGCAGTTTCCGTAATGTTAAACTTTGTGTTCGTGGTGTTATAATGCCACGAAGTACCGGTTACATGCCTCTCTAGCTGTACTGATCACTTTCTCTTTAAAGTTGACCGCGAGTCTGATTTTTGACACTGATCCCACTACCACGTACTAGGTTACTGCTGTCTGATAATGAATTACTCACCGGGATTATCAGCTTTAATGTCTCACAGAATCCTGGTGCTGTTACTGTGTGTGTGCTACACCTCAGCCGGTAAGATGTTTACAAATATTTAGGTTTTTGTTATTCTTTATCGAATATGCGACGGTGTAATGTATACCTTACCATGCTTACTGGGAGATGGGAGTTGGGGGCCGGGGTTGGGAGGAGTGGTGTATATACCTTTGGGGTTGGGGGGAGTGGTTGTAGCTTGTTGTATGACGCTTGAATGTTGCTGTGTAAGTTGGGGGAGGGGGGATGGGGGTTGTAGCTTGGTGAATGCCGCTGGTGTACCAAGGCTGATTTGGGATACGGACTATTTTTCTCAAACATGCTGCACCAACATTAAGGCAATGTTGGAACAACGTGATATTCATTCATAATTATGCGGACTAAGATACATGGTGATGGATTGGATTGATAAATAAACCCCATTATTGTAGGGTACAACTAGATAGCGTATCGCTCACAATATGTTCGCTCCTCTGGAGACGTGTGGCCCACGATACGATCACTACGATCACCACATTTTTATGATTGAAGATCACCTTCAAGGTCAAAAAGTCCATTTCAAGGTCAAGTGAGCAAAAATACCATTTTTTAACAAATAAAGCTAGGAAAATGTGTAATACCTCTTTTTTAAGTAATTTTGACTGAGCAATCCTTATCTGAAATAATTTTGATTATTCAAGGTCATCTTTGAGGTCAAAAGGTTAATTTTAAGGTCAAGTAAAAGAAAATATCATTTTTAGCAAATGAAGCTAGGAACGCGTGTAATACCTCTTTTTCATGGGATTTTTGACCGAAAAATCCAATAATAGCATTATTTTGGCGACTCAAGGTCATATTCAAGGTCAATTTTAATTCAAGGTCACCAATAAGTCAATTCCAAGGTAAAAAATGTCAAAATATCAAAAAAGTATAGTGCTTCTTTTTGATGTAATTTTAAATGACTAATCCATTTCTGTTACTATTTTGATTAATAAAGGTCATTTTGAAGGCCAGTTTTTTAATTTCAAGGTCAGGTAAGCGAAGATATGATTTTTAACAAATAAAGCTAGGAGTTTGTGATCGTGTGGTTATGCCTAAGAAATATATTTTATGTATAATGGTATTTTTGCTTAATTGACCTTGTAATTGACCTTTTGACCTTGAAAACGAACACCATGGGACAATATTTCACAATGGGAACATCAAAATTCGTTTACCAGGCACCCTAAGGATTACAAAAAAATATAAGTTAAAAAAATATATCTTTCGGGTGGTCGAGGAAACTCCTTCCTGCCCTACTATGACGCTGCCAGCATCAAACCAACATTGGGTCAATGTGCTCAGCAAAGACGTCGATACATTGACCCTATGCTGGGTGAATGGTGGCCCGATGTCGGTGACGGTGGGCCACCATTCACCCAGCATTGGGGCAATGTATCGACTAGCCGTGTGTTACAACGGCCTATGCGAGCACAGCGAGCTGATATAGCGCTATGTATCGGCGTGTTTGCTGGGTTGTGTTTACCAGAAACGCTTCCAGTAGATTAACTAAAATTTAAATGCTTGTTTTAAATGCACAAACATAAATATATCCCCCCACTCACCCGTACCGAGTATATTCGTTTTTGTCATTTTTATGACATTATATACCCGCTTTTAAACATGTTAAAGATAAATGGTGACATCAATCAGCAAAATCTGAATAATTTTCACCCACTTGAAGTTGTGGGTCGCAGTAGCGAGACACAACTTCAACTGGGTGAAAATTCCGAATAAATAACGTGGAAGGTGAAGGGTTTAGTTTGCGGCCAATTGGCGACTAAATTTAAATGCACTACAGCAAATATATATTTCCAAATGATCAGTGGTTTTACCTCGATTGTATGTATACAAAATATTTGTCTATCAAACTGTGTCAGCATGACATTATATTGTTACATGTACGATAAACTAACCCACAACTTCAACATTTTCTAACATGTTTAAAAAAAGTCATATAAAAATGTTTTACAACATTAAAATGTCGGGTCAACAGAATATTATAAAACATTAAATAGAAATATTATACTAAACATTCAGTATTAAAAAATATTAAAAAGTTTTAATAACATTTTTCAAAATGCATTTTTAAAACATAAAATGTGAATTTTAGAAAAAATGTTTTAAAAACGTTTTAATATGATGTTTTGGAATAATATAATATTAATAATTATATATAATAATATTATAAATAATATTAATGTTTTAAAATATTCTGTTGACACGACGTTTAAATATTTAAAAACCATTACGTCTAACGTTTTGTAAATATCATTAAAATATTTTTGTGTTTGCTGGGAACTGGGTTAAAATTACTTATATTTTTTGTCATATTAGTAACTCATGTTTAACCCTATAACCGCCGGTACCGCATATATTCGAGTTTTCATTTTTTAATTAGCACATTAGGATCACATTTTAAATATGTTAAAGATAAAATGCGACATCAAACAGCAAGATTTGAAAAGAGTTGACCTCCATTTGTCAAATCTGAATAATTTTCACTCACTTGAAGTTGTGGATTGCGTCAGCGTAATACAATTTCAAGTGGGTGAAAATTCAAATTGAATAATTTGGCGGTTAAGGGGTTAATCTGAGACCAAACATTTTAAATCTTTCCAATAACAGTGATTTAATAGGCTGGTAAAATGGAATAAAAACTAATACGGTCGCTTGGTGGTTAAATGGTTAAATGTGTGTATGATTTCAGGTACTCTACATGGACGAGCGGATGACGTCGCTGTTGTTTACGCTGATGGTGATTTCCTAATGAAAATCAATTATCCTTTCTCAACCTCCACAGCCACATTACCAGATAGCACACGTTTACTGTCCGTCCGGGCAACAAACACAGGTGGTGTATACGGATTTATCATCAAGCTTTCCAATGGGTTTGTCACAGATACACATTGGAGATGTAGCAACACATACAATGATAAATGGAATAAACTGAGCTTCAACGATGATGAGTGGCAACCTGCAATAACACGCACCTGGCCGTCAGTATGGGAACCACATGGTCTGGATCCAGCTGAATTCATCTGGGCGAAAACATACGCTGATGTTGTTTATTGTCGTGGATGGCCAAGTAAGTATTATAGGCCTAATAGCACCTAAGCCTGTCCCCCACTCAGTAGGGTGGGGGGGGGGGAAGCAGGTGTAGGTGAGTGCGGTTTTGAAATTGCACTCATCTACGCCAGTCGGATCCTACCACTGGGTATAGTGAGAGAACAGGTGTAGGTGAGTGAGATTATAAAATTACACTCACCTACACCGGTTCTACACTTGTAATGGTAGAAGATAGTGTAGGTGAGTGCCACTTGGCTATTTCACTCAACTAAGACTGTTCGCCACTCAGTAGAGTGGGGGATAGGTGTAGGTGAGTGTGTTTTGAAATTGCACTCATCTACACCGGCCCTATCACAGGGTATAGTGGGGGAACAGGGGTAGGTGGGTGTGATTATAAAATTAGGCCTACAATCATATACGCAATTTCTGTACTTGTAGGCCTAATAGTATTATATAGGTGTAGGTGAGTGCCACTTGGCAATTCTACTGCCCTAAGCCTGTCCCCCATTTACTGTTGAGTGGGGGTCAGATGGTTTGAAATTGCACTCACTTACGCCGCCCATACACTGGGTGGCCTATAGTTGCAGAACAGGTGTAGGTGAGTGTACTTCTCTATACTTTTAATTTACCAGATGTTGAAAAGATAAAAAATTGAATTAAAAATATTTTGTGTTATTCTGGAAGTAAACAACTTGTGGGAGAAAAGTATTATTTTAACAGCTTATCAATTAACGTTCGGTAGACTCTAATTATAATATTTGACAATATGAAAAACAATTATCAGTTATGCTGAAATATGTTGTATGTGTTGTTTAATGTGTGGTAGGGGGGGGGGGGGGGGTTTGGATCAACCCCGATTTAACAAGATGACGATGCGACAATCAAACTTGAGCCTGTCAATCCATATAAATATTTCAATACCTATATGTTATGAGTCGATACGGCCATAAATATTTTACTCTTTCAGTGCGGCATCTACGTCAGAATATGACGTCTATCTGACGTCTATAGAATGATTCTGACGTCTAAAATCGATCCCTGCACTTTAAGGGTTAACTTCTCACTCACTTGAAGTTGTGTCTCGCGACCGCGACCAACAACTTCAAGTGAGTGAAAATTACTCATATTTGTTCAATTTGAAACCAAACATTTGCAATTATTGTTTAAACGCACATTTAATTCCCAATAACAGATATTTGATCGACTAATAAAACACGGGTTTAACCATTTTAAAAAACTTTTCAATTAATTTGTAAAAAACATCGCAATCAAAGGTTTTTTTTCAATTTGAAATCACCATAAATTTATCAGTTAGCTTTTTCTGATTCATTTGAATACCTATGTTGTAGGTCTACGGCCATTAGAAATATATTGATTTTAGACGTCAGATTCTGTCGACTAAAGTCGATCCCCGCGCTGTAAGGGTTAAAGGGATAATAAATCGTTTTTAGCGCTTAAAGGGTTAATAATCATGTGTTTGACACAGATTGAGGATGTGAATGTTGGTTTATTGTTGGGCAAGCGTCGCAGACGATGGCCCAACAATAAATCAACATTGGGTCAACGTATTGTATTTGCTCCATGAATGCAATGCCTGGCAGGAGATGATGAGTCTTTTGTTTGTGTCTGCAGGGAAGGATATATGAATGAATGAATGAATGAATGAATGAATGAATGAATAAATGAATTAATTAATGAATGAATGAATGAATTAATTAATTGATAAATGAATGAATGAATGAATGAATGAATGAATGAATGAATGAATGAATGAATGAATTAATGAATGAATGAATGAATGAATGAATGAATGAATGAATGAATGAATGAATGAATGAAATCTCATATAGCGCATGTATCCAGCCGGAGGCTGTTCAGAGCGCTGAACATCGAGAGTAACTTAGCAAGGCCTGTTATCATTCAAATTCCAACTCAGTCTCCTGGGAGATATACAGCTGAGCTGCCATTGAGGCTCATCAAGCTATTTTTATTCCAAGCAAATTCGCCTTATGTGCCAAGTACTCACACATTGTGGATTTTCTGGGGTCTCGCTGGATGGAAACTGCGCCTACGTACATTGAGGTTCTTTTACGTCCAACTCTAGCTCAGTCAGACGAGCCATCTGATTTACGTGGTTCTCTGAGCCCCACGAGTGTATACAGCACCTGGCAGTCACCAGGCGGTCACCCGTCCAAATATGACGGGTGGGACGTTGCTTAACTTCAGTGATAGAGCCAACCACGATGAGCAAACGCCGTATTCTGTATTCCGTATATCCTTAAAAATGATGGAAAAACATGTCGTGAGTGGAAACAGCAGGTACTCAACTCAATTTAAAATTATTTTAAAATGGTTATCTTGAAGCGAAAAGTGACGATTTCATCTACGATTTCATTTTATCCATTTTGGTAATTAAGGAAACAGTTTGTTTCAGACGAAGAAACACAATTAATTTTAACAGATAAGATGTAAGTTATCCTGGTTATTCTTGTAATAGAATCAAGTGAACATGGTGAACATACTCTTGGCTAAATTATGCCCGTGCTTTAACGATGTCACGAGGCGCCTATCGATGTGATGAGACGTCCGTCTTGTGTTTCAGTTAAGTATTCCTGTATCGACGCTCCATGTTCTCACACCTGTAATCCACTGTCTGATGGCATTTACCAATGTGAGTGTCTTGTGGGTTATAAACTGGAAGATGGAAACACTCATAACTGTCAAAACATTGATGAGTGTGAGGATGAGAGTGATGTATGTGATCAGGAATGTACAGATACTGACGGATCATACCAATGTTGGTGTAGATCAGGGTACAAAGAAATCAATCAGGTTGAATGCGAGGACATTGATGAATGTGAAGAGGAGAGTGATGACTGTGATCAGGAATGTACAGATACTGACGGATCATACCAATGTTGGTGTAGACCAGGGTACAAAGAAATCAATCAGGTTGAATGCGAGGACATTGATGAGTGTACCAGCAGCGGTCATGACTGTGAACAGGTTTGTCTGAACACCATCGGCTCTTTCGTGTGTTCTTGTAACGATAATTACAGACTTGGACCAGACGGCAAGCACTGCGTGGATTATATTAAGTGTGTTTCTGACAATGATCACACGTGTGATGAACCACACATGGTTTGTGTTAATGACGCTGGTGACTATCACTGTATCTGCTCCAGTGGCTTTAATTATGATGGTAACAGATGTCAGGATGTAGATGAATGTGCTTCTGGTGATCATGATTGTGATCAGTTCTGTAATAACACACAAGGTGGATTCATCTGCTCATGTGAAGAAGGCTATGAAAGAGCAGACGGAGCATGTACGGGTGAGTATTTTATAATGATCTATGTATAAAACTCCGTAGGCCTATTAAGTAGCAATAACAGATGGCTGGAAATCTGTTTTATATCTGGGCTGCTCCACGAAGATTAAGAATATAAAATACACATGTGTTCCTGGTCGTTAAACACTACATGATTCTATAATATAATGTAGATCACAAAAGTAGAAAGAACGTTGTGTCTTTATTTACTTGAAGGTAAACTACACATTGCGTTAGCAATTTCATCTCTTTTCATAACGCTATTCCATAATGTACTGTCGATGACTAAATGTCTATATATACATTCAGCTAACAATTTTACAGTTTTGAAGGAAACAATTAAGTGAATTTATTCCTCAAAGTGTTCACAACGTTACAGTTATGGCGGCCTCTACCGGGACATTTTCAGGGGCTGTGATTGGAGGAGCCGTGGGGGGATTCATTGTCATCATTATCATTATATGTGTTGTTGTGTTCGTCATTATATTCAAAAGGTAAGAACTTGTTTAAAGTCGGGGTGAAATGATTTCAGTTTATTAAAATAACTGAAGTATATCAGTATATGTTACAATAACATGTAGTGTGGATTGTCATCAAATATTTTAGTCCACAAGATATTCGCAAAAAAATAAAAATTGGAAATGTACACTCTTTCTAGGCTGGGTGGAGGATTAATAAATGACATCACATACAAATTCCGGCCAGTATTAACATTATTATTTCAAGTCCAAATATACATCTGGTAAAGATAGGCCTACTGTGCAACACCCTCTTCCAAGCATACACGGGACGTTCACCCAATGGTGGTTAATTGTTGGGCCAGCGTCGAAGACGGTGGGCCAACATTTAACCAGCATTGGGTGAATGTCTCGTGTTTGCTGGGTTCTTACATGTCTCAACAAGGATTTTCACAATTAGCCCCAATATAAACATGTCAACGTGTGACTTCGGCCAAGAGAGAAGGGGACATGGCGCAATGCCTAGAGCACCTGACTCCCTCACCAGTCATGCATGCGTCCTGGTTTCGAACCCCGCTGTTCCCGTGTATGGGGTTTTCAGAGAAGCAGCATTGTTTCTCCCTTCTCAATATGACTAGGCGATCACATTAATGGCGGCCTTGTCGAGTAAAGGTGGAGACCAGTGTATCGACGTTAGTTTCGCATGTTTCGGCATGCTAACAGCCTTTGTCTAACTGTTAGTTAGCAAACGCCACCCTCCACAACGTGTTACGGGTGAGATCGATTTAACCCCTATTAACGCCCACAATGCATTTTAATTGGGTTTACCCAATTTAGTGACCATTTATGCATCCACTCAGCTGATTTTGAAACATTCCATCAGTTATTTATCATATGAGAGCATTTTTAAAACACCCCCCGAAAAATATTTCGGCCAATTCAACCATTTGTGATGATATGAGTATACGTTTCAGTACTCTGGTTCCCAGAGCCACACTACGCGGCGTGGCCGAGCTTCATGTAGCCTCTGGTATGCCCCAGTGGCGAATGTTTGTGACTTGTTGCTATTTTTAGATAAAAATTTGGTAATCCCCGAATTCAGACATTTTTGAAAGGTCACTTCCCCGGATGAAGAGTTGTTCACAGTATTGCATTTCCCCTCTGATGCATTTCCTATGACTTGACCCAGAATATTATTCACAGGCCTCAATAGCACAGGCATGATGGTCACGTGACTAAGAACCTTGGCCAATACCCGGCCATAAGTGAAATTGGCCGGGCACGCCAGGCAAACGTTTCAGATACATGCTGCGTTCTAGCCCGGAACATAGTGGAGGGCGAGATCCTTATAACTACCTTTCGAGAGGTAGCGTGCTCAGCCTCAGACCGCCAGGGCTCGAATTTCGAATCCTGTGTCTGGAGGACAGTGTCATCTCATTTATCTCACCATCCTCAGGAGGCTCTCCTGGCCCAGTTTAGCCTATATGTGCACAAAGGTGGCTTAAAGCCCGATTCATTTCATTTCTAACTACCTTTCTCCCGATTTTCGTGTGTAGACGTCAGAATCAGCAGTCTAAAAGTTGATTCCCGCACTGGAATAATAATAAAAAATATAATGGCATTATACCCATATAGGTATTCAATGAACTGGAAAGACATTTATGATGATTTCAAATATAAAAACCCTTTAGTCGCTATAGTACATAGGCCTACAAAAACTATTAGGCGCTGTAACGGTTATGATTTAACTATCCATCTGGCATGATTTGTTCTTTCCTCATGATTTGTTCATTTTTTAAATATATTTTTGCATGGGGTTGAAACAATAAATACAGGTTTTCAATAAAACAATATGATGCTGAACGTATATGATAGG
Source organism: Flabesymbios commensalis (assembly GCA_964017125.1). Lineage (NCBI taxonomy): Eukaryota > Metazoa > Annelida > Polychaeta > Terebellida > Flabelligeridae > Flabesymbios > Flabesymbios commensalis. The sequence goes on along the minus strand of OZ024904.1, from coordinate 2,773,095 downwards.
CCTACCTTCAAAACTAATTTCAATGTCATTACATTTTTTTTCTATTTTTTCAAATACATGTGCAATTTTATTTTATTTTTTCTTGTACTGTTAAACAGACGTCGTGAACAAAGGAACGAAAGACGTGATCAAACAGACGTTAGTCCTGATACAAACAACCAGGACACGACTCCCACTTACCACAACGTGGCTGATGGTATGTGTTCATCATCAAAGTGATGTATAATGATTGCATGGTTTCTAATATCAGTCAGTCAGTCAGGCAGTCAGTCAGTCAGTCTGTCAGGCAGTCGATCAGTCAGTGAGTCAGTGAGTCAGTGAGTCAGTGAGTCAGTGAGTCAGTCGGTCGGTCGGTCGGTCGGTCGGTCAGTCAGTCAGTCAGTCAGTCAGTCAGTCAGTCAGTCAGTCAGTCAGTCAGTCAGTCAGTCAGTCAGTGAAACTCAAACATCTATACATACAGCCCTGTAGCCAGTTCCGCGCTTACAAATTATCGCACACATTGCCTTATCTGTCCTACCAGGTACTCTTATACACTTGAGTGAAGTGAAGCACGTAAAGCACTTTCTCAAAGGCAAAAACATAAAAATGTCCCAACGTTGAGAGGTGAGACACATAGTATTTCTCTGAAAACATGCACCAAGCGGGGTGCACGACAGGCAGCGGCTATTGCAAAGCGCCACGCTCTAGCCATACATCGTGCCACGTCCTTCTCGATGTGATACAGTGACTTGAAATATCTCATTGTAAATACACCTCTAAAGTCGATCCCCGCACCGTAAGACTACAAATATTTCTAATGGTCGTAGACTTATAACATAGGTATTCAAATGAATCGGAAAGAGCTAACTAAGACATTTATGATGATTTCAAGGTGAAAAAACCCTTTGGTTGCAATGTTTTTTTTACAAATTAAACCTTTGTTATTGGTCTACGGCCGTCAGTGATATTTCCCTTTTCAACGCAGAGATCGACTTCAGACGTCAGAATCTCGAGAGACGTCAGATTTAAAGTCGATCCCCGAGATTTAAGGTAGATCCCCGCGCTAAAAGGGTTCAAAATATCCCAACATTGAAGCGTCGTTGATATATCATCAAAGGGTACAATTTTTTACTGTGGTTGTAGCTATCAGCCTCCAATATTGTCATCGAATTACTATAGGTAGGCCTACAAAGCTAGTCCAATAAATCTGATTCAAAAATAAAATTAATTCGAAAAAAAACAACGATGAGAACACTTTCCCAAATATTCAATAAGTTGGTGTATCATTTCAGGCGCTGGAGTAGAAGTGCTTTCACCAGGGGAATCACCATATGAAATGCCGAATGAACAGGAAATGAATTTGAGTGAAGATAAACAGTTTCAAACCTGTAGGTATACATGAACGTGATATGAACGCTGTTACGTGTAATGTGAACGCTAATTGCTACATGTAATTTGAATGCTCTTACATTTAAGATTTAGAACGTAAACGTTGTTACATGTAGTATGAACGTTGTTATACATGTGATATGAACGATAAACGTTGTTACAATAAAAAATATTTGATCTTTTTTTTCAATGTGTATATGACTAAAAATATGCCCGAAAACGACGTTATTTGATGCTAGCATATTTCATACTTTGAAATACATCACGTTATAAATGTGATATGTTTCTGTACAGACAGACAGACAGGCAAATATTTTATTAACATAAGGAAAATTCATTGAAGACTTATTTGTCATAAAAATGATAGGATATATGTAGATGTATATCATGACAAAATGGTTAATTTGCTAAAATCACACCACAATTTACATGGTATCACATACAGAATTAAAATCATGTTAAAAGGCATTGTCATAGTAAAACACTGGATATTGCGATAAAATTATGCGATTAATAAAACAGATAATTGATTACTAATTGAACAAATTAGAAGGCAATGTCAATATGTGAACACAGGAGGTCTATCATTTTGTTTCTGTTTTAATTGTACAGCTTTATCTCACACGTTGAATGTGCATTCTTAATTTCAGCCGCTGATTACGAAAACTTTCCACTGGAAGAAGCACCGTATGAAAAGCTGAACGAACAAATTGTTACAACTGAGAACAAAGAATATAGCCTACCAAGGTAAAGATAAGTTTAATCAATGTAAAGGCAGTTTGTCATATTGTTGATAATGATCGGCTGACTAGCCTCTGGCTAATGTTTTCTGTAAATGAACCGATCTAATAAAAAAGTATCTTATCTTATCTTATCTTAATCCTTGAAACTTATCTTATCTTATCTTATCTTATCTTAACCCTTGAAACTTATCTTATCTTATCTTATCTTATCTTATCTTATCTTATCTTATCTTAGTGTAGAAGTAGAAGTGCTTTCACCAGAAGTGCTTTCACCAGAGGAATCACCATATGAAATGCCGAATGAAGAGGAAATGAATTTGAGTGAAGATAAACAGTTTCAAACCTGTAGGTATACATGAACGTGATATGAACGCTGTTACGTGTAATGTGAACGCTAATTGCTACATGTAATTTGAACGTTCTTACATTTAAGATTTAGAACGTAAACGTTGTTACATGTACTATGAACGTTGTTGTACATGTGATATGAACGATAAACGTTGTTACAATAAAAAATATTTGATCTTTTTTTTCAATGTGTATATGACTAAAAATATGCCCGAAAACGACGTTATTTGATGCTAGCATATTTCATACTTTGAAATACATCACGTTATAAATGTGATATGTTTCTGTACAGACAGACAGACAGGCAAATATTTTATTGACATAAGGAAAATTCATTGCAGACTTATTTGTCATAAAAATGATAGAATATATGTAGATGTATATCATGACAAAATGGTTAATTTGCTAAAATCACACCACAATTTACATGGTATCACATACAGAATTAAAATCATGTTAAAAGGCATTGTCATAGTAAAACACTGGATATTGCGATAAAATTATGCGATTAATAAAACAGATAATTGATTACTAATTGAACAAATTAGAAGGCAATGTCAATATGTGAACATAGGAGGTCTATCATTTTGTTTCTGTTTTAATTGTACAGCTTTATCTCACACGTTGAATGTGCATTCTTAATTTCAGCCGCTGATTACGAAAACTTTCCACTGGAAGAAGCACCGTATGAAAAGCTGAACGAACAAAATGTTACAACTGAGAACAAAGAATATAGCCTACCAAGGTAAAGATAAGTTTAATCAATGTAAAAGCAGTTTGTCATATTGTTGATAATGATCGGCTGACTAGCCTCTGGCTAATGTTTTCTGTAAATGAACCGATCTAAAAAAAAAAGTATCTTATCTTATCTTATCTTATCCTAATCCTTGAATCTTATCTTATCTTATCTTATCTTATCTTATCTTATCTTATCTTATCTTATCTTATCTTATCTTAACCCTTGAAACTTATCTTATCCTATCTTATCTTATATTATATTATCTTATCTTATCTTATCTTATCTTATCTTATCTTATCTTATCTTATCTTATCTTATCTTATCTTATCTTATCTTATCTTATCTTATCTTATCTTATCTTATCTTATCTTATCTTATCTTAACCCTTGAAACTTATCTTATCTTATCTTATCTTATCTTATCTTATCTTATCTTATCTTATCTTATCTTATCTTATCTTATCTTATCTTATCTTATTGTCGACCTTTAACCCTTAAAACGCTGAAATATTTTGTCATTTTTGTATAAACCATGGAGACCGAAGGGTTTTTGTTGAATTTGAAATCATCATAAATGTCTTAGTTATCTCTTCCTGATTCATTTGAATACCTATGTTATGGGTCTACGATCGTTACAAATATGTTTACTCTTATAGTGTGGGGATCGAATTTAGACTTCAGAATCTGACGTCTACAGACGTCAGATTCTGACGACTAAAGTCGATCCCCACACTATAAGAGTTAAGCCATGTCAGATACCACCACTATGTCTAATTTCTGATAGATTGAATATTGTGGATACTCCTAGAGCAAGCCATTTTGTAATGTACTGAAAGTAATATCAAAGTATGTGAATGTATTTATTTATTTTTTATAACATAATAATACAGGGTGTATACATGATATTAGCAAAGATTCTTTTTTTAAAATATATGCCATGTTATACATTCAATAATACAATACATTTCTAAAAGATGTGATATTGTAAATGGTACATATACAGTATAAAATATCCATTATCTAATCATAGCTACACTTCAAATCAATTTATTTAACACTGCCATGAAGCTTTTTGAAAGCACATGTTATTATGTGGGTATCACATAACCTGATAACACTTAAGATCAATCTAATATTAAAAGTGGTATGTGGATATGTATACAAATAAGTCGTTTTAATTGGATTCAAACTTTTACTTCCTTCACTGTCAATATTTAAACTTCTCGTGATTTATGTTTCAATTTTATTTCATTATGTCAAATAAGTAGATATGATGGTTTTACTCTAATTGCCTGTAAGTCAAAGTTATTTGTGAATTGGACAGTTGTTAATCAAATAGAGTTTTCTGATTTTTTACATCAGCCAGCGATCTGACTGACAGATAGAATCAAATACAGACTTTTCAAGGGAGTTGATTACCATGATAAGTGCCAAACACGCGAGCGCGATTAGGAACGCGACGAGTGACGCAACGATAGACGCGAAAATCGCCTGACTTTCCAAACACCAATGCGACGACCAACGCGACATGTGAGGCGCGAAAACCGACGCGACGAAAATGTAACAGTTTTTTAAATTATCGCGTTGCCTATCGCGCTCGCGCACGTCGTCGCGCTGGTATGGTTTATCAATGATCAATTAGTGTGTTTGATAACCAACGCGAAGCGAAATTGCGTTGGTGTGTTATACGCCTTAGGTACGAGGGGCTCATATAATTTTGGTTCCATGGCAATAAACCTGTAAGATATTCACCCTTTTTCTGTGGCTCCATCATTTTCAGAGCGTTATGCGTTTTTATCTCAGCCATTAAGGTTTTGGGGTATAGTGATCACCAGAGGCGGTCGATCGGGCGGGCGGTCAGAAATTCAGATCTTACTAAAAAGTTACTGATGAATTTTGTTTATTTTTTACAAACATGACCTATGTGCCTGGGCAATTCATCCCATATATTTGTTGTTGGCACCAAGCCATAAGCGGCCATTTTTCAAGATGGCCGCCTTAAAAGCTTGTGGGTACCATAACTTATGAACCGTTGGTTGGATTGCATTCAAATTTGGCATGGTTGTTCACTAGGTATTTCTGATGATCTGCCATGGTGGTAGTGGGGAGTCATTTTGTTTCATTAATTCTTGATATTAATGGACAGAGCCTACGGTTGAGGGGTCCTGCCATCAATTGATGGGTATTTTTATGTTTGTTGTTGAAAATCATGCGATACTATGTGACAATTTTGATTCAACGGAAAGTTGACGTGTTTTTTCTGTTATCATAGCTGTATCATGTGTATTATGTATGGAGAATAATGTTTGTTTTATTCAACCCTTTCAGAATGGGGATCGTATTTAGACGTCAGAATCTGACGTCTGTAGACATCAGATTCTGACGTCTGAAGACGATCTCTGCTTTGAAAGAATAAAAATATTTATAAAGGTCGTAGACCCATAACATAAGTATTCAAATGAAGCGGAAAGAGCTAACTCGGACATTTATGATGATTTCAAATGAAAAAAGCCCTTTGGTCTCCATGGTTTATACGAAAATAATTCAGCATTGTAAGGGTTAATATTTCCATGACTCTTTCTAGATGAACTTCAAGAAGATGACATGAGAAGAGATGTTGAAATGTCTGGTTTGACATCGCAACATTGTCGCTGTGACGAAATATTGCAGCAGATGATAAGGCACCGTTATATTTATTTTGTTATATTCATTCAAGAAGACCTCATCTAAGAGCAAAGATTAGAATGATGCCAATAACTTACAAGCAGCATACAACGAACAAGATCACGTCTGAGCCAGCAATATTGTGTTATGAACTACACTTACTACAGTCCAATATATGATATTTAATCAGAAATTACATCAATAATAATTTATTATTACTAATATTGCATCCTAGGACTAAGGTCATGTATAGCTGAGCGATGCAATTCTGTGCATTAACCACATCTACTACACTACTAGTAGTAGCCTACACCTATATCTGCATTGTGATTTACATTGCCATCTATTATTATAATTATAACAATGGAGTTAATATTTCCCAGCGATGACGTACAAGTTTTTATTTGGAGTTATGTTTAAACAGATTTTAAATATAATATCAAACTTTCTGACTGGTTCGAATGGCTGTACTATTCGAAGCGTTATTTTATTGGCTGCAAATGGTCAGAATAAGTCTAACTATTTAGTGTACTTAGACGATGGCCAGCATTACACTAACCTATCTCCAAGGTATCATTGCTGAGGCACTACCGCCTCAGTTTAATTATTACCAGATTCACAATATCACGCCCCTCTGCCCCATACCCCTGCCTCCCGCGAACGTAGTGCGTGGTCGATTAGCCTACACTGCAGAATGTGTTATTTTATGAATATTTATGAGTTTTGACCTAATTTCTATTTGACCAATAGAGACCTAGCTGATATTATGTCCTTGACATTGTTAACCACAAGGTCAGACCTACACGTGGTCAAAACAGGTGAAAGGGTGAAGAAAATAACATTACTTCAGTCACGTTTTGATGGAGAAGGTACATGTTGAGGACGAGAGGGGGATCTTGACAGGAGAAATAAAATGTAAAAACTAGAAGTTTCTCATCCCACATTGCTATTTAGAGTAAGCATGGGAAATAATTCAAGAATTTTTCTCGCTGAAGTTTGGTCCCAATATGAAGAAATTCTGTCTTGCTAGGATTAAGCTTCAGCTTAGATCCTGTCATCCAGGCCGACACACCCATTAAGCAATGTTGCAACTTCTCAAGAGATTCCTTAGCGTTTGAAACTGATAGAGACATGTAAATTTGAGTATCATCGGCATAAAGATGTCGGTTTATGTTAAAACTAGAGATAGTAGCGCTGAGTGGTGTAGTGTATAAAGTAAAAAGCACTGGTCCTAGCACAGAGCCCTGTGGAACTCCATATGAGAGTGTGACTTTATCTGAAAAAGTGTCTTTAATTTTTACGGACTGGAGCCTTTTTTGCAAATAAGAAGAAAACCAAATATGAGCCTGGCCAGATATCCCATACCAATCAGAAAGTCTATCTGTTATTGTAGCATGGTCAATGGTGTCGAAAGCGGCTGATAAGTCAAGCAAGGTTAGAGCCATAACGTCACCCTTGTCCATATCGTTATGTACTTTCAGTAGAGCCGATTCTGTAGAATGATGTTTCCTGTAGGCCGATTGTAATGGATTACATAGATGGTTATTTTTTATATGAGCTTGCAGCCTATTGGCTACTATCTTTTCTAAGATTTTGGAAATGAAATTTAAGTTGGATACAGGCCTGTAATTTTTCAGCTCGTTTTTAGGAAGAGATGTTTTTTTCAGTAGTGGTCTTACATGAGCTTCTTTGAAATTTTGAGGAAATGTACTAGCTTCCATTGAAATGTTAATTATGTCAGTGATGGGAATTATTAATATGTCAAGACAATTTTTCAACACGCTTGTAGGAATGGGATCCAGATCACATGATTTTGACGATGAGTTCAAAATAAGTTTTTTAATTTCATCTTCTGACGCACGTTCTAAAACGTTCATTTTGGATCTAATTTCTGGTTTTTGCACTTGCGGAATATTCTGAATTTTCACCCACTTGAGTATGTGTCTCGCTGACGCTGTACTTTATCTGGAAATTTGGAACGGATAGTTTCAATTTTATCCACAAAATACCTAGAGAAACGATCACAAAGTGATTTTACTGATGTGAATTCTGGCAGAGCAGGAGGTGGAATTCTATGCAGAATGTTATTTATTGAATTCCAAAGGCGACGGGGATTGTCCGAATTTTCTGCAATAAATATGGTTGATACGAAAGTATTTCAGCAGCATTCATCACCTTGGATATGAACGATACAGCCTTCATATTATTTGTGCATTGAAATTTGTTATCCGATGCTATCAGAATGTGAGCATGCGCAGTGTCCATTTACCTATTTCTTTAACTGTTTAAAGCATGACTATGCTCGAACACTCACTTAATAGGCTTTAGAACCAAAATTTTAATGAAACTATTCTGACAATATATTGCAATTTCCCCGCATTTGTCAACAAATCATGTAAACCACAGTGTAATACGTTGAGAACTGCGACTGCAATTCACAAATTGTAGTGGATTAATATATTACTGGTAAATTCAGGCTTGAAAATGCTAAAATAACTATAGATATTCTTTGCTCTTATGTAACCTTGATGTCACCTACAGACGTTTTACGTATGTATTTAAATCTGGACATACAGAACAGTCCATATTTACCTGTCCTTACCTCACCTCGTCGGTTTGGGGGCCACAACCGAAGCCGAGCGTGTTTTCTCCAATTTATGTAAATCATAAAAATGCGAACATGACATGAATATATAAAAGTATATTTGCAGCAAACACGAGGCGGATGTGGGTTATTATGGGGCCAGCGTCGTAGACGGTATATTGTATATTATAATATGCGTATTATGTTTCAATTTAACTTCCAAAAAAATATTTTGTATGTGAGTAGAGTTATTTCTACCTGATCAGTAGGTGTAGGTTTTGGAGTGACAAATGAAGCCGAGCGGGATTACTCTTGTGTCTGTAATCAATAACAATATGTACACTTTTAACACATATATAGCTATATGATATTTGATATCATAGAATTCGCAGGATTACCTACAAAGTCATAACCATTGTATGATTTGTTTTTCTCGGGCCAATTAACAATCTATTACATTTTGGGGATTACGATCCGTATCCAGAATTAAAAAAAAAATTGTGTCTTGGATCAAGGAACAATCTATTAAATTTTGGGAATGATACGGATCTAATAGGCGAACACAATCACTGCGGATGGCGGAGGCTTGCCGTCGCTGACTGACTGTCTACTTTATTAATTTTAGCTGTTAGAAAGCATGTGCAAGTAGGATTTTCTTAGACAAGTTATTTCCACTATATAGATAGAGGCATGTTGGCGAAATGTTACTTTTATTGTAAAAGCGTCACATGGCAAATAACTAGAAAGGCCTCTCTCCCAGTTAACGAAATTTGCTAGATTCGTAGATCCGAATATACGAGGCGCATAGCGCTGTGTATATTCAGATAATATTCTACAAATCCACCTTAATTGGCTTCTTTTTTTTTGACTTAAATACACACAATAGACACATGACGGACTAAATGCGCTCTAAGACCTGATAAATAACCCAGCCATGTCACAGTCAGCATGTTTTCCGTAGCCAAGTAGGACCCATGTACCTGTGTACATTGACGTCACATGTGTGTTTTAAGCTCCACGAAACGTTTATTCACAGTCGTTTCAATGCTTGACCAGCATCACAGACGGTGGGCCATCATTAATCCGACAGTGGATACACGTTCCGTATTTACTGATTATCATTTGTTTCAGTTCTCGCGCGGGGTCTTCTGGGTATGCCAATAACCTGATTATGGTACACAGTGGACCACCACTTTAAATGAGCTACGCACGGTCCATGTTATTTTATTTCAGTTTCCTGATTACGTTTTATCTGTCAGATCATACTAAGAAACTTAATTTACCTGCTCTGGCTTCGTCTGTTTGACACCGACAGCAGAAGGTTGACGTGTCAGTGGTGCGGGCTTCTGTAATTAACATAAAACACAAACAAATTAAGGCATTATAACAAAAATATGTACAATATAGTTGTACAAGTGTTTACAGTTTTGCACAAAATGAATGAGTTACAAAAAGTATATTTTTTATTCTAATATAAACCTGTATGTCTCTGATCAGATAAGATATCTTCGTCCACATGGGAATTGTTGTCGCAATTCTTGACTTGTAGTGGGCAAAGATGATTTGAATAGGGTGACAGATTTAAAGAAATATGCCGTATATTGTAAAAAATAAACCCTTTGATACCTTAACCCTTTCAGCGCGGGGACCGACTTTAGACGTCAGATTCTGACGTCTAAAGTGGGTCCCCGCGCTAAAAGGGTAAAATATTTATAATGGTCGTAGATCCATGACATAGGTATTCAAATGAAGCTGAAAGAGCTAACTAAGACATTTATGATGATTTTAAATTGAAAAAAACCCTTCGGTCACCATGATTTATATAATACTAAATGGTCAATCCTTCAGCCACTAATTTATTTGCTTGTATTTTACATTTTTAAAGGGGAATCGCTAACGCAATTTCCAGCTTGAGAAAAATTATTTCACAAACTTTTCCATCAATCGCTGGGACAATATATTGGATCAAAGAATGTTTGAAACTGTGTATCACAAGGGTAAAATAGAATTCAGCATTAAATTACGAAAAACAACTCTAACAACTCTAAATTTAAAAATAAAAGAACAGAACATCTCTCGGAAGGGCCCAAGTATGATATTCTACCACCAAATTTAAATAACAACTGAATGACGGTGGTGATTGGCCGATTTCGCCATGAGACAGATTAAGTCACTCTTCGATTGGTCATGGGTAGAATACTGGACTTAGACCGCCGTCTTTGTATGTCAGAATCTGACGTCTGTCTGATATATGTTGTGACGAAAAAAGTATTGAGTGCTTAGTGTTTAACAGATAATGATTAACACTCGTATACAACGCTGAAACAGTTTTACATAAACCATGGAGACCAACCCATCAAACAAAAAAGATGTGCATAACATTTGTACAATGACGTTGCTCCAACATTGTATAAATGCTACAAATGTTTGTGTTTGCTGGGAAAGGGTTTTTTCAATTTGAAATCACCATAAATGTCTTAGTCAGTTTTTTCCGCTTCATTTGAATACCAATGTTATGGGTCTACAGCCGTTATAACTATTTTACCCTTTCAGTGAGGGGATCGACTTAAGACGTCAGATTCGGACGTCTAAAGTCGGTCTCCAAGCTGAAAGGGTTAAGGTGGTCAAGGTATGGACTAACCCAGGGGTGGATCCAGTATCTAGAAAAAAGTGGGTCCAATTAACAAAAAAAAATTGGAGTCAATCAATAGTTGTATAGGGCCTATATAGTCTTTTCAGCTACTATATGGAGGCTTGACACTCTAAATTTACTAAATTTCGTATGTCAAATACCAATATTTTGGCAGATCGGATCAAAGCAAATTAATTTTAGAAAAGGGGGATGGTCAGGGGATTCTCGACCCTAACACAATTTCTAAAACTACAAAGTAGCCTGACAAGGGCGAAGTGACTTCTACCTTTTCTGGCGGTGTGTGTTTCGGGGTCACGGCTGACACTGCGCGAACTGGCTTCACTTGTGGCTGTAAATATTAAAATCATAAACATATTATCACAAAAGTGGGAGTTTAGAAAACAACGACTTGAGATTTCAACGCAGTGTTCAAAGGACATGGTAGCCCTCTAGCGGCTATAAGTTATCTCATTTCAATTTTCACCCGCTTGAAGTTGTGTCTCGCTACCGCGACCCACAACTTCAAATGGGTGAAAATTACTTATATTTGATACATTTGCAAATTTTGATGATTAAATACTGATTTTGTTCAAAATAACTGTGCCTTAACCTGCTAATAAAACAGAATAAAAAGATCATAGTCGTGCTGAGGGGTTAACCTTTACAGCGTGGGGATAGACTTTAGTCGACAGAATCTTAAAGCAGCAAAGTGAGGTCATAATAACCTTAATATCATCACACTCCTCACACATTCAAAGGGATTAAAGCAGCAAAGTGAGGTCATAATAACCTTAATATCATCACACTCATCACACATTCAAAGGGAATAAAGCAGCAAAGTGAGGTCATAATAACCTTAATATCATCACACTCATCACACATTCAAAGGGATTAAAGCAGCAAAGTGAGGTCATAATAACCTTAATATCATCACACTCATCACACATTCAAAGGGATTAAAGCAGCAAAGTGAGGTCATAATAACCTTAATATCATCACACTCATCACACATTCAAAGGGATTAAAGCAGCAAAGTGAGGTCATAATAACCTTAATATCATCACACTCATCACACATCCAAAGGGATTAAAGCAGCAAAGTGAGGTCATAATAACCTTAATATTATCACACTCATCACACATTCAAAGGGATTAAAGCAGCAAAGTGAGGTCATAATAACCTTAATATCATCACACTCATCACACATTCAAAGGGATTAAAGCAGCAAAGTGAGGTCATAATAACCTTAATATCATCACACTCATCACACATTCAAAGGGATTAAAGCAGCAAAGTGAGGTCATAATAACCTTAATATCATCACACTCATCACACATTCAAAGGGATTAAAGCAGCAAAGTGAGGTCATAATAACCTTAATATCATCACACTCATCACACATTCAAAGGGATTAAAGCAGCAAAGTGAGGTCATAATAACCTTAATATCATCACACTCATCACACATTCAAAGGGATTAAAGCAGCAAAGTGAGGTCATAATAACCTTAATATCATCACACTCATCACACATTCAAAGGGATTAAAGCAGCAAAGTGAGGTCATAATAACCTTAATATCATCACACTCATCACACATCCAAAGGGATTAAAGCAGCAAAGTGAGGTCATAATAACCTTAATATTATCACACTCATCACACATTCAAAGGGATTAAAGCAGCAAAGTGAGGTCATAATAACCTTAATATCATCACACTCATCACACATTCAAAGGGATTAAAGCAGCAAAGTGAGGTCATAATAACCTTAATATCATCACACTCATCACACATTCAAAGGGATTAAAGCAGCAAAGTGAGGTCATAATAACCTTAATATCATCACACTCATCACACATTCAAAGGGATTAAAGCAGCAAAGTGAGGTCATAATAACCTTAATATCATCACACTCCTCACACATTCAAAGGGATTAAAGCAGCAAAGTGAGGTCATAATAACCTTAATATCATCACACTCATCACACATTCAAAGGGATTAAAGCAGCAAAGTGAGGTCATAATAACCTTAATATCATCACACTCATCACACATTCAAAGGGATTAAAGCAGCAAAGTGAGGTCATAATAACCTTAATATCATCACACTCATCACACATTCAAAGGGATTAAAGCAGCAAAGTGAGGTCATAATGACCTTAATATCATCACACTCATCACACATTCAAAGGGATTAAAGCAGCAAAGTGAGGTCATAATAACCTTAATATCATCACACTCATCACACATTCAAAGGGATTAAAGCAGCAAAGTGAGGTCATAATAACCTTAATATCATCACACTCATCACACATTCAAAGGGATTAAAGCAGCAAAGTGAGGTCATAATAACCTTAATATTATCACACTCATCACACATTCAAAGGGATTAAAGCAGCAAAGTGAGGTCATAATAACCTTAATATCATCACACTCATCACACATTCAAAGGGATTAAAGCAGCAAAGTGAGGTCATAATAACCTTAATATCATCACACTCATCACACATTCAAAGGGATTAAAGCAGCAAAGTGAGGTCATAATAACCTTAATATCATCACACTCATCACACATTCAAAGGGATTAAAGCAGCAAAGTGAGGTCATAATAACCTTAATATCATCACACTCATCACACATTCAAAGGGATTAAAGCAGCAAAGTGAGGTCATAATAACCTTAATATTATCACACTCATCACACATTCAAAGGGATTAAAGCAGCAAAGTGAGGTCATAATAACCTTAATATTATCACACTCATCACACATTCAAAGGGATTAAAGCAGCAAAGTGAGGTCATAATAACCTTAATATCATCACACTCATCACACATTCAAAGGGATTAAAGCAGCAAAGTGAGGTCATAATAACCTTAATATCATCACACTCATCACACATTCAAAGGGATTAAAGCAGCAAAGTGAGGTCATAATAACCTTAATATCATCACACTCATCACACATTCAAAGGGATTAAAGCAGCAAAGTGAGGTCATAATAACCTTAATATTATCACACTCATCACACATTCAAAGGGATTAAAGCAGCAAAGTGAGGTCATAATAACCTTAATATCATCACACTCATCACACATTCAAAGGGATTAAAGCAGCAAAGTGAGGTCATAATAACCTTAATATCATCACACTCATCACACATTCAAAGGGATTAAAGCAGCAAAGTGAGGTCATAATAACCTTAATATTATCACACTCATCACACATTCAAAGGGATTAAAGCAGCAAAGTGAGGTCATAATAACCTTAATATCATCACACTCATCACACATTCAAAGGGATTAAAGCAGCAAAGTGAGGTCATAATAACCTTAATATCATCACACTCATCACACATTCAAAGGGATTAAAGCAGCAAATATGCACAGTGTTTGTGTGGAAGTTTGTTAACCCTTTAAGCCCTCATGATGCATTAACCCTTAGCACACTGATGTCGACTACAGTTGACTATGGTATTGTTTTCTCATGTTTTAATTGTCTTGTATAACAAGGTTTTAAAAATTAAATAAGTCCAATGGCACCTTAACCCTTTACATGATGGGCGCATATAATCATATCTCACATATTTTAATATCACGAATTAAAAATAGCTATGCTTTATATATCGTTCACTTTGGCATTAAAGGGTTGAATCAGCCACTTTAAGAAGTGCCAGATACGACCCTTTGAAACCAAAGTAACTGATATATGCGGAAATAAATGTCATAGCTAAATTTATTACCTTCAGGTTGAGACTCGCTGCTACATCATTTATGTAACATGCGTAAAGGGACAAAATATATTACATATCTTGTAAAATACATTTTTTTTTATTAAAAACATTTCATTATCAACAAACGTACATTCCTTGTAGGGATCCAGACCACTTAATTTCACAAATTAGCCTTAAAACGCTAAATAATTTTTGCATGAACCATGGAGTCCAAAGGGTTTTCTCGATTTGAAATCATCATAAATGACCTAGTTAGCTGTTCCCGCTTCACTTGAATACCTATGTCTATGGCCGTTAGAAATATTTTTACTCTTAAAGGGCGGGGATTGACTTTAGACGTCAGATTCTGACGTCTAAAGTTATCTCTATTGACCTCTAATGACCTGACCCAGAATACTGATCCAGATACCGGCAAACACAGCCATTCATACAATGTTGGTTCAATGCCGGGCCAGCGTCGTAGACGGTGGCCCAGAATTGAACCAACATTGGGCCAATGTCTGGTGTTAGCGGGAATACCACGCCAACAAGAATCCCGTGGTAATTTAGTTACATTCAATTTATTCCACAAAAAATATAAGGATCGTTTTACCAGGAATCCAAACGCAGTCATGTCTATAAAACAGGACACATGAAGTTGAGGATTAAAGTGACACACCACTTTCACATAATATCGGACCGATAGTGAGTAACGTCATGAAGGGACTATGGCTTTGTTTTGTTCCGATAAAGCGTTTTCAGTTTTGAGCCACCTTAACCCTTTACATGCTGGGGGCATATGCTTATATATCTGACATATTTTAAATAAATCAACTAGAAACTACCACTACCCATCCAATTGAAAGGTTGAAGACTTTTTAAATTTTAATCCGATATATTTCACCAGATATAAAAAATTAGGTATTTTTAATTTACCGTGAAGTGCGACTTGTGGTAGAAATACCAACTAGACCTAATTAGTGTATTAAAAATGACGAAATCTCCAGGTCAACACTTGAATGAAAAAGGTCCAATAGGCCAGCAATTGTCACCTCAACCTACTTAGACAGAATGCTGGTTTGATCTTGGGCCAGCATCGTAGACGATGGAACAACATTAAACCAACATTGTGTCAAAGGGAATGCGCATAGTCAGTTGGAAAAAATAAAAGACGCCTCAACACAAATATTTATGTGAAAAAATACATTTTAAAATAATCCCCAGCTCAAACTAAGCACACTTATTATGAGAAAACACAAACAGTAAAAATAAGCATTCGCCAGTCACAGAAACCCCATAATGTTTATAATGCATAGTACAGGACGCATAATGTTTTAGAATAAAGTGACACTCCATGTCCACATAATATCTGACAGATAATGACTAATGTGATGTTTATAATGTTTCAGAATAAAGTGACACTTCACATCCACATATTATCTGACAGATAATGAGTAAAGTGATGTTTATAATGCATAGTACAGGACGCATAATGTTTCAGAATAAAGTGACAATCCACATCCACATATTATCCGACAGATAATGAGTAAAGTGATGTTTATAATGCATAGTACAGGACGCATAATGTTTCAGAATAAAGTGACAATCCACATCCACATATTATCTAACAGATAATGAGTAAAGTGATGTTTATAATGCATAGTACAGGACGCATAATGTTTCAGAATAAAGTGACACTTCACATCCACATATTATTTGACAGATAATGAGTAAAGTGATGTTTTCGTTTTCATCCCTCAAAGAAAATCTGTATATAATGCATACTAGTAGACGACGCAAAATCGTTCAGAATAAAGGGCCATATTGTCCACATATTATCTGACAGATTCTACCACTATGTGTGTACTAGGCCTTTTGTTGGTATATTTATGGGTCACCTGTACTCTGTAGGCTGGATACAGCCCATTGACCGCATCTCGTCTATCCCGCCTCCTACAATACTGCTCCGCAAAGCCAAAAGGCAGTATCTGCTTACTTGTCAAGTAATCAGATACTGCCTTTTGGCTTTGCACGGCAGAAAATTCCCAGAAAACACGAGACATTTAACCAATGTTGGTTCAATGTTGGCCCACCATCTACGACGTCGGCCCAATATTGAACCAGCATTGGTTCAATGTCTCGTGCTTGCTGGAATATCTTTCCGGATGCCGGCTCTCCCAACCTGACATATTGTTGTTTCTCCCAACCTGACATATTGCCGCCTCTCCCGTCAGATAACCATGATAACAAGCCCCCCACTGTACCCAGTAACGTATAGCTGCCCAGTTTCCCTGTGGTCACATTTAGCGCTTTATAAGTATTGAAATATTTAGGTGGCACTCATTCTAACTACAGTACAGTACAGTACAGTACAGTACAGTACAGTACAGTACAGTACAGTACAGTACAGTACAGTACAGTACAGTACAGTACAGTACAGTACAGTACAGTACAGTGCAGTGCAGTGCAGTACAGTACAGTACAGTACAGTACAGTACAGTACAGTACAGTACAGTACAGTACAGTACAGTACAGTACAGTACAGTACAGCTTCAGATGTAAGATTTAAGCATTTTTACGAAGTCTAGAATTCGCGAATTTTTGATTTCGATGACAGGTAGCACTTATAATAGTAATTTCCGCTAGTATCTTAAATTCGCGAATTTATCCTCCTCGCGAAATTCGCGAAAATTAAAACCTCGCGAATATTACCAGATCTACAGTATTGTATTTCACTACTGTAGATCTAGTAATTTTCGCGTATTCAAATTTTCGCGAATTTTTTATTTTTGGACTTTTCACAAAGTTTAGAATTCGCGAATTTTCATTTTTCTCTAGTAGCGCTATTATAAAAATAATTTTCGCGAAATTCTTGAATTCGCGAATTTGTCCTGCTCGCGAAATTCGCGAAAATTAAAACGCCGCTTATATTACCAGATCTACAGTAGGCCTGAGCATAACTACCCCATCAAACACGAGAGGTTGATTCAGCGCTGTTTCATTGTTGGGCCAGCGTCGCAGATGGTGGACCAACATTGAACCAGCACTGGATCAACGTTTTGTGTTTGTGAAGCCTGCGAAACAAAATATTTGTGATTAAATATATCCTTTACATTTACGGGACAAAGTATGCCAATCCGTCGTACTTATACGTCTTAACCATTTCACTGCTAAACACGTCGTTTTTTAATCTGTTAATCCTTTAACCGCCGGTGTCGCATATATTCGGGTTTTAATTTTTTATTAGCACATTAAGTACCACCTTTTTAAACATGTTAAAGATAAAATATGACATCAATCAGCAATATTCGAAAACAGTTGACCTTCATTTTGTCAAATCTGAATAATTTTCACTCACTTGACGCTATCCACAATTTCAAGTAAGTGAAGATTTAGATTGAATAATTTGGCGGTTAAAGGGTTAAATCACTGTTATTGGGAATTAAATGATTCGTTAAACATCAAGAATTTCAAATGTTTGGACTCGAATTAAACAAATATGTAATGAGTAATTTCACTCACTCATGCGGGTGGAAATTTATATTATTATAACTTTTTATTATTATTATTATTTTATATAGCGGCTAAAGGCTTAAAACAGTACACATATTTTACATGAACTTGTGAACAAAGGTGGCCTAAAATTCCATTTATTTCATTTCATTTACATGAACATAGCCAAAAGCAATAACATTTTGTATGGAATAGAAAATATGAGGAGTTTTGATTCGCTCTAATATGAATAATATTCCATAGATTGTTATTTAAATTTCGTTCGAATTTTGAACAATGATTGCTAAGGAATGTTCGTATCAGTGCATATATCTCAATATCTTACCAGATGTAGTTTTAAGTATATAGGCCTACGCTAAACCTCTGTTTGATGTAACTATGTGATATATAACTATGTACAATAAGTATAACGATTATAGATTATATATAGACCTACCACGCTAACTCTTTTGTGCGGTATTTCAAACCAAACATAAAGGGGCAATTATACGAGTTTTATATTTTAAACTCGATAAGTTCAAATAAATATCTATTATTTATTTGTGTATCCTACTTTTAATGAAATGCAGTGTTTTGCTGTGGCTTTCATCGACTTCTAAAATAGATAAGATATAACTATGCAAAGCGTCTACTATCAAGATTGTCACTGATATAAAATACGTAAAGCACTATGGCACGTCGGTTTCAGTGAAGCATGACAACCCTCTGAGAAACAAAATAATATATTAATTTCACCAATGTATGTAGAGTAACTGATAAAATAATATGATCGCCGAGGTAAAAATAATGGAACTGTAATCTAGCCTGGTTGAATATAGGTTATTTATTAGGTTATTTATTTATTAATGTTAATGTTAAACTTTGTGTTCGTGGTGTTATAATGTCATGAAGTAATGGTTAAAAGCATTTCTAGCTGTATTGATCACTTCTTCTTTAAAGTAGATCGTGAGTGACAGTCTGATTTTCGACACTGAACCCACCAACACCTACTGTCTGATAATGAATTACTCAATGTATCCGGGACTAGCAGATTTAATGTCTTACAGAATCCTAGTGCTGTTACTGTGTGTGTGCTACACTTCAGCTGGTAAGATGTTTTACACATAGTTTACTTTTCGGTATCATTTTTCATCGATTAAGCGACGGTGTATATACCTTACTGGGGGTTGATAGTTTGGGGGTGGGGGGAGGGGGGGGGGGTGGTGGCGTTGTAGCTTAGTGAATACCGCTCGTGTACCAAGGCCGATTTATGATACGGACCATTTTTCCCAAACCTGCTGCACCAACATTAAGGCAATGTTGGAACAACGTGATATTCGTTCATAATTATGCGGACTGAGATATATGATAATATATTGGATTGATAGGATACAACTAAATAACTTGTCGCTCACAATATGTTCGCTCCACTGGAGACGTGTGGCCCACGCTACTATCACCCCGCCCCCCCCCCACGCCGTATATTAGCTGCTGAGATCATTACAAGTCGTGACAAAAACATGTTACAACGGCCTATGCGAGCGCAGCGAGGCCGATATAGCGCTATGTATCGACGTGTTTGCTGGGTTGTGTTTACCAGAAACGCTTCCAGTAGATTAACTAAAATTTAAATGCTCGTTTTAAATGCACAAACATGAATATATCCCCCAACTCACCCATACCGAGTATATTCGTTTTTGTCATTTTTATGAGCACATTAAATATTCGGTTTTAAACATGTTAAAGAAATGGTGACATCAATCAGCAAAATCTGAATAATTTTAACCCACTTGAAGTTGTGGGTCGCGGTAGCGAGACACAACTTCAACTGGGTGAAAATTCCGAATAAATAACGTGGCAGGTGAAGGGTTTAGTTTGCGGCCAATTGGCGACTAAATTTAGATGCACTACAGCAAATATATATTTCCAACGGATCAGTGGTTTTACCTGGAATGTATGTATACATAATATATAGGCGGCCGGCCGATACCAATTAAATCACTCTAAAAAAATGTTGATGGCGTTTTTTGTTACAAGCAGGTAATCGCCCTATAATGAATGTTTATATAATACTTTTTGACATGCGGGGGGTTACCATTGAAATTTTGATCTTTTTAGGTCATTTTAAGGGATGTTTGTGACCCCCTTTTAAGGTAAATTTTGAAGATATTTCTTGTGTCGTTGCAGCGCATGTTTCGTACATTCACGCAGTTTTCCACACTTTTCAGTGGTTGCTAAGATCAACAATAATGTTCCCGTTATCAAATGTTATCTAATTATTTTAGCGGAGTAATATTCACAAATGTCATAGAAAATAACAAAAACTCTCACATTATGTGTATTTGTTGTCCACACATGTCAACTGTAGCCTTTGCCGTTATGTATTTTCCTATGTTTATGTGTCGAAATACTTGATTTGACTGTAAGAGTCAGTCGTGGTGAAAGATCATTAGCAAATTTCTCAGACAAATCTTAGCCATTTTTCATAAAATTTTGCTTGCAAGATCTCTTTAAAAATTAAATCTAGACCATTTGACATAATAATCGTCTCTTTGTATACGAAAGGGTGTATACATGGCACTTCACAAAGTGGCAAATACACTCTTTTAAATAAAACGATACATTACAATTAAGCTATGTAATTTGGAAACAGTCAATGCGTTTATAGAGGGCGGTCATTTAGTCATAAGGGAGATCAGGGCTAGTTCGAACAATTACAAAAATTGCTGTAATATATAATAACACATATAATAAGACATTATTCTCAAATTGAAAAAACAAAGTAGAGACAGAAAGAACATGCATGTTGAAATAATATTTTTACTGTTCCTAAAAACGCCATACTTGGGGCTGTTTCGAACAGGAGATCGAGTATTTCTTAACAGTGTTGGAGAGACCAAAAAGACTGTTAACCATAGGAACACAGGGGCGTCAGCGGCTTCCCGATATAGGGGGGGGGGGGGGTTAAGAGGTTAAATGTAATCCCCTGAAATGTTTGAAAATCTGCTGCTCAAGGGGGGTCAGGACCCTCTGACCCTCCCTCTGGAGGGGCCAGGAAGACTTAGCAGAAGAATTGGTGGCGCCATAGAGGCTGTTACCAGCATAATCAGTAGTGCTGCTGGGGCCAGGGAGGCTGTTGACAACAGGACAAGCAGTGCTGGAGTGGCCATGGAGGTTGTCATCTACAGAACCAACACTGCCAGAGGGGATGAAATGTTGTTAATATCAGGAGCAGCAATGCTGGAGGGCGCATAGAGGCTGTTAACAACAAGAGCAGCAATTCTGGAGGGGCCAGGGAGGCTGTTAGCAACAGGAGCAGTGGTCGTAGAGGGGACAGAGAAGCTACTAACAACAGCAACAGCATTGCTGGATGGGCCAGGAAGGCAACAGGAGGAACAGTATTGTAGGGTCATTGAGGCTGTTATTTAAAAGAGAAAGGAGCAACAGTATTGCAAGGGCAAATGAGGCTATTAACAAATTTATACTACTCACCACGTGATCAGGTGATGTAGAAGTTCTGATTGTAGATGTAAGTGGAGTGAAAGTAGCCTACTACCCAGTCCATCTAATCAGCTTATGCTGATCGCACTTAGCTGCAAACAATGCATACAAGACAACAGCCTGCAAAATTAATGGACATGGATTAAAAATTGTTTGTAAAAGACAACGCCTTATTTTACTGCAATCCATTTGGACTCCCTTGTGATAATGTATAATATATTGTGGAGGCATGTATGGGTGTAGATTATTTGAAAATATTTTATTGTTATTTTGGAGCGGAGTGCAAAATTAAAATAAACGAGGTTGTAACTTGAAAATGACGCTAAGATGACCTTAAGAATTTGACATTTTCGTTATTACTCTTACCAGAAACGCTATTTTACTGTATTTATCAATTATATATACATTATTCTTTGTATGCCACGGAGTGCAAAAAAAGCGAATTTTTTTTACTTGTAACTTGAAAATGACCTTGTGTGAGCCTGAAATGACCTTGAGAATTTATCATTTTTGTTTTTCTCCTTAACAAAACCGATTTGTTAATAATTATTTGAATGTATGTTATTGTTTGTTTGCCGAAGAGTGCAAAAATGACGAGAAAATCTTATTCTGTTGCGAATAGTGCAAAATCTATATCTTAACCTTAAAATGACCTTGAGAAGTTAACCTTTTCTGTCTATCCCCTGACTAGGAATGTTATGTTACTGTAATGATTGATTATTTCAATGTATGTTGTTGTTTGCCTGTTGCGCACTCCGAAATAAAGATTTTTCTTATACCGTTGCTGAGTTTGAAAGTGACAAAATTGACATTGTGAATTCGAAATGATCTTGTCTGACTTTGAAATGACCTTGAGATGTTCACACCAGTCGTCAACTCTTTTTTGAAGAGCCATATTACTGTCATTGATAATTATTTGTCTTTATCTGATTGTATGGTTGGCTTGTGGTGAAAAAATGAAAAACCCCGCAATTTCAACCCTCCAATGATCTTGTGAGCGCTTAAAATGACCTTGAAAGGTCACTAAAGTTGGTAATCATCTCACCTGAATTGCTATACTAATTGAATTATTATTTATTCAATGGTATCTTGTTGTTTTTTTCGTGTTCTGTAGGAAAATGAAAATATCAACATTTTAACCCATAAATGACTTTGTTTGACCTTGAAATGACCTGAATGGGTCAAAAACAATTTGGTAACCCCCCTGACATGGAACGTGAAGGTATATAGAGGTAATAAAACGTGGTTATCTGCTTGTAACAAAAAACGCCATCAGAAGTTTTTCTAATCCACTTGGCCGGCCGTCTAATATGTCTATCAAACTGTGTCAGCATGACATTATATTGTTACATGTACGATAAACTAACCCACAACTTCAACATTTTCTAACATGTTTAAAAAAAGTCATATGAAAATGTTTTACAACATTAAAATGTCGGGTCAACAGAATATTATAAAACATTAAATAGAAAGATTATACTAAACATTCAGTATAAAATGTTTTTAAAAAGTTTTAATAACATTTTTCAAAATGCATTTTTATAAGATAAAATGTGCATATTGGAAAAAAATGTTTAAAACGTTTTTAAATGGTGTTTTTGAATAATATTTTTAAGTAATGTTTTAAAATATTCTGTTGACCCGACGTTTAAATATTTGAAAACCATTTCGTCTAACGTTTTGTAAATATCATTAAAATATTTTAGTGTTTGCACGGAACTGGGTTAATATTAGCCTCATATTTGTTATCATATTATTAGTTACTCATATTTAATCTGGAAATAACAGTGACTACTTAATAGGCTGGTAAAACGGGTTAAAAACTAATACACTCGCTTGGCGGTTAAATGGTTAAATGTATGTATGATTTCAGGTACTCTACATGGACGAGCGGATGACAGAGCTTATATTTACGCTGATGGTGTTTTCCTGATGACAATCAGGGATCCTTTCACTACCTCCACAGCCACATTACCAAATAACACACGTTTACTGGCCGTCAACGCTACAAGCTTCAGTGGTACTGAATACGGATTTGTCCTCAAGCTTTCCAATGGGTTTGTCACAGATACACTTTGGAGATGTGGCAACATATACAATGATGACTGGTATAAACTGAGCTTCAACGATGATGAGTGGCAACCTGCAATAATAGTCACCTGGACGTCATGGTGGGCTCCACAAGATCTGTTTCCAGCGGAGATCATCTGGGCGAAAACATACGCTGATGTTGTTTATTGTCGTGGATGGCCAAGTAAGTATAATAGGCCTAATAGCACCTAAGCCTGTCCCCCACTCAGTAGGGTGGTGGGGGGGGGGGGGTGGAGGCAGGTGTAGGTGAGTGCGGTTTTGAAATTGCACTCATCTACGCCAGTCGGATCCTACCACTGGGTATAGTGAGAGAACAGGTGTAGGTGAGTGAGATTATAAAATTACACTCACCTACACCGGTTCTACACTTATAATGGTAGAAGATAGTGTAGGTGAGTGCCACTTGGCTATTTCACTCAACTAAGACTGTTCGCCACTCAGTAGAGTGCGGGATAGGTGTAGGTGAGTGTGTTTTGAAATTGCACTTATCTACACAGGCCCTATCACAGGGTATAGTGGGAGAACAGGGGTAGGTGGGTGTGATTATAAAATTAGGCCTACAATCATATACGCAATTTCTGTACTTGTAGGCCTAATAGTAGAATATAGGTGTAGGTGAGTGCCACTTGGCTATTCGACTCCCCTAAGCATGTCCCCCATTTGCTGTTGGGTGGGGGTCAGATGTTTTGAAATTGCACTCACCTACGCCGCCCATACACTTGGTGGCCTATAGTTGCAGAACAGGTGTAGGTGAGTGTATTTCTCTATAATTTGAATTTACCAGATGTTGAAAAGATAAAAAAATCAATTAAAAATATTTTGTGTTATTCTGGAAGTAAACAACTTGTGGGAGAAAAGTATTAATTTGACAGCTTATCAATCAACGTTCGGTAGACTCGAATTATAATATTTGACAATATGAAAAACAATTATCAGTTATGCTGAAATATGTTGTATGTGTTGTTTAATGTGTGGTAGGGGGGGGGGGATCAACCCCGATTTAACAAGATGACGATGCGACGATCAAACTTGAGCCTGTCAATCCATATAAATATTTCAATACCTATATATTATGGGTCGATACGGCCATAAATATTTTACTCTTTCAGTGCGGCATCTACGTCAGAATATGACGTCTATCTGACGTCTATAGAATGATTCTGACGTCTAAAGTCGATCCCTGCACTTTAAGGGTTACCTTCTCACTCACTTGAAGTTGTGTCTCGCGACCGCGACCCACAACTTCAAGTGAGTGAAAATTACTCATATTTGTTCAATTTGAAACCAAACATTTGCAATTATTGTTTAAACGCACATTTAATTCCCAATAACAGAGATTTGATCGACTAATAAAACACGGGTTTAACCATTTTAAAAACCATTTAAATTAATTTCTAAAAAACATCGCAATCAAAGGGGTTTTTTTCAATTTGAAATCACCATAAATTTCTCAGTTAGCTCTTTCTGATTCATTTGAATACGTATGTTGTGGGTCTATGGCCATTAGAAATGTATTGATTTTCACAGTGCGGGGATCGCCTTTAGACGTCAGATTCTGTCGACTAAAGTCGATCCCCGCGCTGTAAGGGTTACGTTTTTATCGCTTAAAGGGTTAATAATTATGTGTTCGACACAGATTGAGGATGTGAATGTTGGCTTATTGTTGGGCCAGCGTCGCAGACGATGGCTCAACAGTAAATCAACATTGGGTCAACGTATTGTATTTGCTCCATGGATGCAATGCCTGGCAGGAGATGACGAGTCTTTTGTTTGTGTCTGCAGGGAAGGATATATGAATGAATGAATGAATGAATGAATGAATGAATGAATGAATGAATGAATGAATGAATGAATGAATGAATGAATGAAATCTTATATAGCGCATGTATCCAGCCGGAGGCTGTTCAGAGCGCTGAACATCGAGAGTAACTTAGCAAGGCCTGTTATCATTCAAATTCCAACTCAGTCTCCTGGGAGATATACAGCTGAGCTGCCGTTGAGGCGCATCAAGCTGATTTTATTCCAAGCAAATTCGCCTTATGTGCCAAGTTCTCACACATTGTGGATTTTCTGGGGTCTCGCTGGATGGAAACTGCGCCTACGTACATTGAGGTTCTTTTACGTCCAACTCTAGCTCAGTCAGACGAGCCATCTGATTTACGTGGTTCTCTGAGCCCCACGAGTGTATACAGCACCTGGCAGTCACCAGGCGGTCACCCATCCAATTATAACGGGCGCGACGTTGCTTAACTTCAGTGATAGAGCCAACCACGATGAGCAAACGCCGTATTCTGTATTCCGTATATCCTTAAAAATGATGGAAAAACATGTCGTGAGTGGAAACAGCACGTACTCAACCCAATTTAAAATTAATTTAAGATGGTTATCTTGAAGCGAAAAGTGACGATTTCATCTACGATTTAAATTTATCCATTTTGGTAATTAAGGAAACAGTTTGTTTCAGACGATGAAACACAATTAATTTTAACAGATAAGATGTAAGTTATCCTGGTTATTCTTGTAATGGAATCAAGTGAACATGGTGAACATACTCTTGGCCAAATTATGCCCGTGCTTTAATGATGTCACGAGGCGCCTATCGATGTGATGAGACGTCTGTCTTGTGTTTCAGTTAAGGATTCCTGTATCGAGGCTCCATGCTCTCACACCTGTAATCCACTGTCTTATGGCATTTACCAATGTGAGTGTCCTGTGGGTTATAAACTGGAAGATGGAGACACTCACAACTGTCAGAACATTGATGAGTGTGAGGATGAGAGTGATGTATGTGATCAGGAATGTAGAGATACTGAAGGATCTTATCAATGTTGGTGTAGACCAGGGTACAAAGCAATCAATCAGGTTGAATGCGAGGACATTGATGAGTGTACCAACAGCGGTAATGACTGTGAACAGGTTTGTCTGAACACCATCGGCTCTTTCTTGTGTTCTTGTAACGATACTTACAGACTTGGACCAGACGGCAAGCACTGCGTGGATTATATTAAGTGTGTCTCTGACGATGATCACACGTGTGATGAGCCACACATGGTTTGTGTTAATGACGCTGGTGACTATCACTGTATCTGCTCCAGTGGCTTTAATTATGATGGTAACAGATGTCAGGATGTAGATGAATGTGCTTCTGGTGATCATGATTGTGATCAGCTCTGTAATAACACACAGGGTGGATTCATCTGCTCATGTGAAGAAGGCTATGAGAAAACAGATGAAGCTTGCACGGGTCAGTATGTCATAATGCTCTATGTATAAAACTCAATAGGCCTATTAAGTAGCATTAACAGATGGCTGGAAATCAGTTAATCCGGGTAGGATTTGGATTGTCTGAAATACTAAAGTGAACTGTTTAGAGGGTTTTATATCTGGGCTGCTCCACGAAGATTAAGAATAAAAAATACACATGTGTTCTTGGTCGTTAAACACTACATGATTCTATAATATAATGTAGATCACAAAAGTAGAAAGAACGTTGTGTCTTTATTTACTTAAAGGTAAACTACACATTGCGTTAGCAATTTCATCTCTTTTCATAACGCTTTTCCATAATGTACTGTCGATGACTAAATCGATAAAAAGGCTTGTCTATATATACATTCAGCTAACAATTTTACAGTTTTGAATGAAACAATTAAGTGAACTTATTCCTCAAAGTGTTTACAACGTTACAGTTATGGCGGCCTCTACCGGAACATCTTCAGGGGCTGTGATTGGAGGAGCCGTGGGGGGAGTCATTGTCATCATTATCATGATATGTGTTGTTGTGTTCGTCATTATATTTAAAAGGTAAGAACTTGTTTAAAGTCGGGGTGAAATGATTTCAGTTTATAAAAATAACTGAAGTATATCAGTATATGTTACAATAACATGTAGTGTGGATTGTCATCAAATATTTTAGTCCACAAGATATTCGCAAAAAAATAAAAATTGGAAATGTACACTCTTTCTAGGCTGGGTGGAGGATTAATAAATGACATCACATACAAATTCCGGCCAGTATCAACATTATTATTTCAAGTCCAAATATACATCTTGTGCAACAGTTACCCAGCAATAGGTGAATGTCTCTTGTTTGCTGGGTTCTTGCATATCTCAGCAAGGTTTTCCACAATGACCCCTATATAAACAAGTCAACGTGTGACTTCGGCCAAGAGAGAAGGGGACATGGCGCAATGGCTAGAGCACCTGACTCCCTCACCAGTCATGCATGCGTCCCGGTTTCGACCCCCGCTGTTCCCGTGTGGGGGGTTTCAGAGAAGCAGCATTGTTTCTCCCTTCTCAATCTGACTAGGCGATCACATTAATGGCGGCCTTGTCGAGTTAAGGTAGAGACCAGTGTATCGACGTTAATTTCGCATGTTTCGGCATGCTAACAGCCTTTGTCTAACTGTTAGTTAGCAAACGCCACCCTCCACAACGTGCTACAGGTAAGATCGATTTAACCCCTATTAACGCCCACAATGCATTTTAATTGGGTTTACCCAATTTAGTGACCATTTATGCATCCACTAAGCTGATTTTGAAACATTCCATCAGTTATTTATCATATGAGAGCATTTTTAAAACACCCCCCGAAAAAAATTCCGGCCAATTCAAATATTTGTGATGATGTGAGTATACGTTTCAGTACTCTGGTTTCCAGAGCCACACTACGCGGCGTGGCCGAGCTTCATGTAGCCTCTGGTATGCCCCAGTGGCGAATGTTTGTGACTTGTTGCTATTTTTAGATGAAAATAGGGTAATCCCCGAATTCAGAAATTTTTGAAAGGTCACTTCCCCGGATGAAGAGTTGTTCACTGTATTGTATTTCCCCTCTGATGCATTTCCTATGACTTGACCCAGAAAATTATTCACAGGCCTCAATAGCACAGGCATGATGGTCACGTGACTGAGAACCTTGGCCAATACACGGCCATAAATGAAATGAGCCGGGCTCGCCAGGCAAACGTTTCGGATACTTGCTGCGTTCTAGCCCTGAACATAGTGGAGGGCAAGATCCTTATAATTACCTTTCGAGAGGTAGCGTGCTCAGCCTCAGACCGCCAGGGTTCGAATTTCGAATCCTGTGGGTGGAGGACAGTGTCATCTCATTCATCTCACCATCCTCAGAAGGCTCTCCTGGCCCAGTTTAGCCTATATGTGCACAAAGGTGGCTTAAAGCCCGATCCATTTAATTTCTAACTACCTTTCTCCCGATTTTCGTGTTTAGACGTCAGAATCAGCAGTCTAAAAGTTGATCCCCGCACTGAAATAAAAAAAAGGTATAATGGCATTATACCCATATAGGTATTCAATGAACCGGAAAGACATTTATGAGGATTTCAAATATAAAAACCCTTTAGTCGCCATAGTACATATGCCTACAAAAACTATTTCAGCGCTGTAATGGTTATGATTTAACTATCCATCTGGCATAATTTGCTCTTTCCTCATGATTTGTTCATTTTTTAAATATATTTTTGCATGGGGTTGAAACAATAAATACAGGTTTTCAATAAAAAAATATGATGCTGAACGTATATGACAGGCCTACCTTCAAAACTAATTTCAATGTCATTACATTTTTTTTCTATTTTTTCAAATACATGTGCAATTTTATTTTATTTTTTCTTGTACTGTTAAACAGACGTCGTGAACAAAGGAACGAAAGACGAGATCAAACAGACGTTAGTCCTGATACAAACAACCAGGACACAACTCACACTTACCACAACGTGGCTGATGGTATGTGTTTATCATCAAAGTGATGTATAATGTCAGTCAGTCAGTCAGTCAGTCAGTCAGTCAGTCAGTCAGTCAGTCAGTCAGTCAGTCATTCAGTCAGTCAGTCAGTCAGTCAGTCAGTCAGTCAGTTGGTCGGTCGGTCGGTCGGTCGGTCGGTCGGTCGGTCGAAACTCAAACATCTACACCGGAAAATGACTATGTAAAAGAGGTATAGGTGCAGGTTTAGTCTGAAGACCTCTTATCCAACACCCTGTGCCATATTAACTCCTCGGGGTTCATACAGCCCTGTAACCATTTCTGCGCTTACAAATTATCGCACACATTGCTTTATCTGTCCTACTCAAAGGCACAAACATAAAAACAATGTCCCAACGTTGAGAGGTGAGACAAGTGGTATTTCTCTGAAAACATGCACCAAGCGGGGTGCACGACAGGCAGCGGCGATTGCAAAGCGCCACGCTCTAGCCATACATCGTGCCACGTCCCTCTCGATGTGATACAGTGACTTGAAATATCTCATTGTAAATACATCTCACCAAATGAGATATTTTTACACATATTTTCAACCTATGCCATTTTAGCAAAGCTTGAATCTTTTAAAACAAATTGAACATGTTGAAATAGCACCGACTAACACCTGTTAAATGACCCAATTCATTACAAATATGCATGTCTTTGTCTATCACAACACCGAGATGTTATTTGTTTTGTCTACTGTGTTAGTGATCTCCATAAGTGAGTTAGGGGACAACAACATTTTGCTGTCTAAAATACCTACAGTCTTTGCGCTTACCTGATAATAAGCCTGTCAGCTGGTCAGGAGACACACGTGGAGATCTATATTCTTGCCATTGCGAGATCACGTTACCCATCTTTCCGCTGGCTGTGTTGCTTACATAGCCTAGGCCTATAGCCTCTGTATTGTTTGTGTGCCACACTTTTTTGTGAGTTGATAGATATGGGCAAGCCTAGGTTTGAAGTCCTTTAATTAAACCTGTATTGTAGCAATAAAAAATATTGATTGCGGTGTATTTTTTCAGACAGTCAGACAGACAGATAGCTTTATTCCACCAATATATAATACAATATGGTGAGGGAGACTCCTTTTAAGACATAAGCACATGTCGCTATCAAAGGAGCCACCCTACAGCAATGATAAACAATGAATTACATTATATATAAAATATACATATCGGCCGGTAATGTGAGTAAGAAAGTTGCATAACGTCACTTATTAAACGGGACAGTCAGGGAAGTGACTTTGTTATTCATTAAAAACAGTGCAAACTGTAGATGAGAAATGAATGATGTACAGATGATGAGATGAGGCTGAATATATATTATAGAAATACAATAAAAACGCGTGACTTATTTGAGACTAACATGTTCGAGAAAAGTGGTTCCATGGGTTAAAGTCATCAGATTCATATATATTTTATAGGGAGGAAACACATAGCGGTTTCCCAGCAAACACGAGACACCGAACCACTGTTGATCCAATGCCGGCCCATCGTCTCCGACTCTGTGCCAACGCTAAATCAACACCGGCCCAGCGCCCGGTGTTTGCTGGGAATACATCACCATATTTAACATGTTTAGTATAATCATTCATACAAAAGAATAATAAGATTAAATCATTTATGAGTACAATGAACAAATGTTTATAAATAAAACATCATCATCTGTACATCATTCATCTCATCAATTGACTACAACGTTTTTATCGTATTATAATGTCACTTAAAAGACCTTTTGTGCCGAAAAGTGACGTAAAGCAATGATTTAAAAAAAAAACAATGAACAAATGGTTATAAATAAATATACATTATTATTATGCTTACATTATATGGCATACAATATGATGATCATAATGAAATTGTTCATATAAATATAAATCGACGCGAATTTATTCTTCTATATAATAATACATACATGTATAAAAAACAAAAAAAAAATAATTGCTGAGCAATATAAAAGTTATGACAGTCGACATTTATACAGTGCATACAATTATATTATATATTTGTATTGAATTAGTTTCGAAACATAGACAATTTAACTTGTTCCTATATACATATATTCGATGCATCTTTAAAAAGATTTATTTAACTAATCACTAGCTATTATGACAAACGTAACAATTGTTTATTCTGCAAGATGACTCATATTGATCAATAGTTATTTTCTTAAAATAAGTCATAAAACCGTGTAGGCTATGTGTGTTTACTTTTTTCATCCACAGACGTCGTTAAAAAAAGAGGAGGACGAATTTATGAAACACCTTTATCTCCTGCAAACAACCAAGGCTCGGCTCATACCTATTACAACATGGCTGCTGGTATGTATGATGTTTTTAATTCATGCATGCGTATATCTTTAACCTTTTTCAGCATGGGGATCGACTTTGGTTGTCAGAATCTGACGTCTGTGGACGTCAGTTTCTGACACCTAAAGTCGATCCCATGTTAGAATCTGACGTCTGTAGACGTCAGATTCTGACATCTAAAGTCGATCCCCGCGCTGTAAGTGTGAAAATATTTCTAATGTTTGTAGACCCATAACAAATTGAAAAAACCCTTTGATCTCCATGGTTTACACAAAATTATTTCAGCGCTTTGAGGGTTAAATTATGGCTTTAGCTCGGGATACAGAACTAATTTGCATTCAGTGTCAAGTGGGCATACCCTCACTATCCTATTTGCTGGGAACCAGACTGATCTGGGTTGGATTTGGCGCCAGTTGAGGCAATAGATCAACTTGTTGCAGTCAATTTTCGATTCCTATATAACACTTATGTGTCATTCCATCGAGATTTCATTTTTTTCTATAAGTTATAAATTCATGATCCCCGAGATTTTACCCTCAGACGTCAGATTCTTAACCCTCAGACGTCAGATTCTGACGTCTAAAGTCGATCCCCGCACTGTAAGAGTAAAAATATTTCTAATGGTCGTAGATCCATAACATAGGTATTCAAATGAATCGGAAAGAGATAAATAAGACATTTATGATGATTTTAAAGCGAAAAAACCCTTTGGTTGCAATGTTTTTTACAAATTATACCTTTGTTATTGGTGTACGGCCGTCAGTGATATTTCCCTTTTCAACGCGGAGATCGACTTCAGACGTCAGAATCTCACGTCTGACGTCTAGAGACGTGAGATTTAAAGTCGATCCCCCGAGATTTAAGGTCGATCCCGCTAAAAGGGTTAAATATATCCCAACATTAAAGCGTGGTAGAGACATCATCAAAGGGTACAAATTGTTTGACTGTGGTTGTAGCTATCAGCCTCCAATATTGTCATCGAATTACTATAGGTAGACCTACAAAGCGACAGTACAATAAATCTGATTAAAAAATTAAACTAATGCGAAATAAAAACAACGATGAGAACACTTTCCCACAAATTGAATAAGTTGGTGAATCATTTCAGGCGCTGGAGTAGAAGTGCTTTCACCAGAAGAATCACCATATGACATGCCGAATGAACAGGAAATGAATTTGAGTGAAGATAAACAGTTTCAAACCTGTAGGTATACATGTAATATGGACAATATTACGTGTAATGTGAACGCTAATTGATACATGTAATTTGAACGTTGTTACATTTAAGATTTAGGATTTAGAACGTTGTTATATGTAATATAAACGTCGTTACATGTACTATGAATGTAGTGAATGTAATATGAACGATAAACGTTGTTACATGTGATAAAAATATTTGATCTTTTTTTTCAATGTGTATGACTAAAAGTATGCCCGAAAAAACCCCAGACAGACAGACAGATATTTCATTGACATAACGAGAACTCATTTCAGACTTATTTGTCATAAAAATGATAGAATTTATGTTCATGTATATACAAGATGGTTCATTTTTTAAAATCACACGCCAATTTACATGGTATCACATACAGAATTAAAATCATGGTAAATGGCAATGTCATAGTAAAACACTGGATATTGCGATACAATTATGCGATTTATAAAACAGATAATTGATTACTACTTGAACAAATTAGAAGGCAATGCCAATATGTGAACATAGGAGGTCTATCATTTTGTTTCTGTTTTAATTGTACAGTTTTATCTCACACGTTGAATGTGCATTCTTAATTTCAGCCGCTGTTTACGAAAACTTTTCACTGGAAGAAGCACCGTATGAAAAAGCTGAACGAACAGCAAATTGGTACAACTGAGAACAAAGAATATAGCCTACTAAGGTAAAGATAAGTTTAATCAATGTAAAGGCAGTTTGTCATATTGTTGATAATGATCGGCTGACTAGCCTCTGGCTAATGTTTTCTGTAAATGAACCGATCTAAAAAAAAAGTATCTTATCTTATCTTATCTTATCTTAACCCTTGAAACTTATCTTATCTTATCTTATCTTATCTTATCTTATCTTATCTTATTTTATCTTAACCCTTGAAACTTATCTTATCTTATCTTATCTTATCTAATCTTATCTTATCTTATCTTATCTTATCTTATCTTATCTTATCTTATCTTATCTTATCTTATCTTATCTTATCTTATCTTATCTTATCTTATCTTATCTTATCATCTTATCTTATCTTATCTTATCTTATCTTATCTTATCTTATTTTTGTATAAACCATGGAGACCAAAGGGTTTTTGTTCAATTCGAAATCATCATAAATGTCTTAGCTATCTCTTTCTGATTCATTTCAATACCTATGTTATGGGTCTACGATCGTTACAAATATGTTCACTCTTATAGTGTGGGGATCGAATTTAGACTTCAGAATATGACGTCTACAGACGTCAGATTCTGACGACTAAAGTCGATCCCCACACTATAAGAGTTAAGCCATGTCAGATACCACCATTATGTCTAATTTCTGATAGATTGAATATTGTGGATACTCCTAGAGCAAGCCATTTTGTAATGTACCTAAAGTAATATCACAGTATGTGAATGTATTTATTTATTGATTATAACATAATAATGCAGGGTGTATACATGATATTAGCAGATTCTCTTTTTAAAATATGTCCCCTGTTATACAATAATACAAATTATCGCGTTGCCTATCGCGCTCGCGTACATCGTCGCGCTGGAATGTTTTGATAATGATTAATTAGTGTGTTTGATACCAACGCGAAGCAAAATTATGCTGGTGTGTTATACGCCTTAGGTACGAGAGGCTCATATAATTTTGGTTCCATGGCAATATACCTGTAAGATATTCCCTCTTTTCTGTGGCTCTATCATTTTCAGAGTTTTATGCGTTTTTACCTCAGCCATTAGGGTTTTGGGGTATTGTGATCACTAGAAGCGGGCAGGCGGTCGGTCGGTCGGGCAGTCAGAAATTGAGCTCTTACTAAAAAGTTACTGATGAATTTGTTTATTTTTTACAAACATGACCTATGTGCCTGGGCAATTCATCCCATATATTTTTTGTTGGCACCAAGCCATAAGCAGCCATTTTTCAAGATGGCCGCCTTAAAAGCTTGTGAGTACCATAACTTATAAACCGTTGGTTGGATTGCATTCAAATTTGGCATGGTTGTTCACTAGGTATTTCTGATGATCTGTTTAACTTTTGGGTTGAATCAATTAAAAACAAAATGGCTGCCGCAGCCATTTAAAAAAAGATGGCCGCCTTAAAAGCTTGTGGGCACGATAACTTATGAACCGTTGCCTGGATTGCATTCAAATTTGGCATGGTTGTTCACTTGGTATTTCTGATGATCTGTTTAACTTTTGGGATGAATCCATTAAAAACAAAATGGCTGCCACAGCAATTAAAAAAAAAATTGACATGGTGGTAGTGGGGGTCATTTTGTTTCATTATTTCTTGATATTAATGGACAGAGCCTACGGTTGAGGGGTCCTGCCATCAATTGATGGGTATTTTTATGCTTGTTGTTGAAAATCATGCGATACTATGGGACAATTTTGCTTCAACGGAAAGATGACGTGTTTTTTCTGTTATCATAGCTGTATCATGTGTATTATGTATGGAGAATAATGTTTGTTTTCTTTAACCCTTTCAGAATGGGGATCGTATTTAGACGTCAGAATCTGACGTCTGTAGACGTCAGATTCTGACGTTTGTAGACGTCAGATTCTGACGTCTGAAGACGATCTCTGCTTTGAAAGAATTAAAATATTTATAAAGGTCGTAGAACCATAACATAAGGTTTCAAATGAAGCGGAAAGAGCTAACTCGGACATTTATGATGATTTCAAATGAAAAAAGCCCTATGGTCTCCATGGTTTATGAGAAAATAATTCAGCATTGTAAGGGTTAATATTTCCATTACTCTTTCTAGATAAACTTCACGAAGATGACATGAGAAGAGATGTTGAAATGTCTGGTTTGACATCGTAACATTGTCGCTGTGACGAAATATTGCAGCAGATGATAAGGCACCGTTATATTCATTTTGTTATATTCATTCAAGAAGACCTCATCTAAGAGCAAAGATTAGAATGATGCCAATAACATACAAGCAGCATACGACGAACAAGATTACGTCTGAGCCAGCAATATTGTGTTATGAACTACACTTACTACAGTCCAATATATGATATTTAATCAGAAATTACATCAATAATAATTTATTATTACTAATATTGCATCCTAGGACTAAGGTCATGTATAGCTGAGCGATGCAATTCTGTGCATTAACCACATCTACTACACTACTAGTAGTAGCCTACACCTATATCTGCATTGTGATTTACATTGCCATCTATTATTATAATTATAACAATGAAGTTAATATTTCAAAGCGATTACGTATAATTTTTTATTTGGAGTTATGTTTTAAAAGATTTTAAATATAATATCAAACTTTCTGACTGGTTCGAATGGCTGTTCTATTTTGAAGTATTTTGTTGGCTGCAAATGGTCAGAATAAGTCTAACTATTTAGTGTACTTAGACGATGGCTAGCATTACACTAACCTATCTCCAAGGTATCATTGCTGGGGCACTACCTCCTCAGTTTAATTATTACCAGATTCACGATATCACGCCCCGCCGCCACATACCCCGCCTCCCGCGAACGTAGTGCGTGGTTGATTACACTGCAGAATGTGTTATTTTATGAATATTTATGAGTTTTGACCTAATTTCTATCTGACCAATAGAGACCTAGCAGATATATCCTTGCCATTGTTAACCACAACGTCAGACATACACGTGGTCAAAACAGGTGAAATGGTGAAGAAAATAACATTACTTCAGTCACGTTTTGATGGAGAAGGTACATGTTGAGGACGAGAGGGGGATCTTGACATGTAAAAACTAGAAGTTTCTCATCCCACATTGCTATTTGGGCCTGGCTGTTTTGTGCAGTATTACAACTGAGGGTGCATATGGGTTAAAAAACGAATCGAACGAACGGCGAATCGCCTGTTCTTGGGTTCCGAACATCAAGGATTACAGTTTATAAATAGTGGAAAAAACGAACCTAAGAAATTATATCTATTTTAATCTATATTGATATGATTTTTCCCTTATAAAAAGTGAATAGTGATCGAAGCCAAAAAATGGGTAAAAAGTGAAGTGGGAATAATCCATAATTTCCAGTACCCATGTGTACTCTCACAACTATATATGCCTACTCAGAGTCAGTGTACTTTTTATCTGGTGATAGCCTACAGGCCTATTTTGGCAATCTTTGTATAATAATGTTATGCAATTGCCCCAGTTCTGTACCATGTAGAAACCCAATACCGGTACCTCATAGTTGTGTTGACATAGGCCCTATGGCTAGATGTACACGGGCTAATTTCAACACACTAAAAATAACACCGGAGACATTCACCAACTTATTCCATGTAGTTGTATTTACAACCGTGTTGTCTCGGCCTCGCTTTAGGTGTCTACTTCACTGTGCCATTTTCACGGGACTAGACGTGAAATGTTCACAAAAGATCAATGGCGATAGTTTGAAAATCATCCAGGGTTACAATCATTAAAATATGTTATATGAGAGCTCTGAATGATGCATTCAGGCCACAAAAAAACTGCATTTTGTGTAATGATTAAACTGAAAGGCATGTTTTGATAAGGCTGATACAATAGCTACTTCAATGTGGGCCACTTTGTCAGTGTGGACAATTATTTTAACTACTTGTATTCAAACATAAGTTGTTTTTTTTATGTAATGGTTAAACTGAAAGGCATGTTTTGATAAGGCTGATACAATAGCTACTTCAATGTGGGCCACTTTGTCAGTGTGGACAATTATTTTAACTACTTGTATTCGAACATATGTTTTTTACAAAAAAATATGGCCTTAAATTTATCAAATGTGCGAATGTAAATCTCAAATATACAATTTGTAAGCCTAATATTAACCGTCTTATTTTTAAATATGGCCTTA
The DNA here is from genome assembly GCA_964017125.1 of Flabesymbios commensalis. NCBI lineage: Eukaryota > Metazoa > Annelida > Polychaeta > Terebellida > Flabelligeridae > Flabesymbios > Flabesymbios commensalis. The sequence continues at coordinate 2,735,119 of OZ024904.1, read as the reverse complement.
AATTTATCAAATGTGCGAATGTAAATCTCAAATATACAATTTGTAAGCCTAATATTAACCGTCTTATTTTTAAATAATGACGTAGGACTATGCTATTTATTTGAAGTGTTTAATTGCGTCAGCAGTGCCAGCTTCAAATGAATGAAAGCATCAAGGCCAGGCCTAACACGCATACCATAAGTAATATGTAACATTAGAAAACAATGTAAAACGTCATAGAGGTCTAACTTAGGGACGCACCATTTGATATATTAGGGGGAGGGCCTAGAAAAAAATTGAAAAAAAAATTCTTGCCACAAAAGTTTGAAAAAAAGTTTGTTGAAAATGTGGGCAGAAAAAAGTTTGTTGTCGAAATTGATGAAAAATATGTTGATCAGAAAAACCACCAAATGGTAAGGCATATAATGTTTTTTTCCGGAGGTAAAAAAACGTTTGCAACCAACAACAATTTTACCCCCCCCCCCAGATATATAATAGTGCGTCCCTTACATCTCTCTAGTAGGACATGTTGGCCTATGCATTATTATTATTATAGTCTTATATTACACGCGCGGATGTTGTTAGAAACCATTATATAACTTCCCGTCCAGGACTGCAATCAAAACATGTGTTGACCGCTACAATTTGTGGCTAATTAGTCGACTGACCCCCACCCCTGTTAGACATAGCGGTCAAAACATACATCGGATTGGTCTAATCCTAAATACCTTGTGGAGGGGGACTTTTAATGATCACCGACACCACCCACGTGTAAGCGACCCTCAGGACGGTGATTTTACATAGGCCTATATTTCTACCTCCTCCACAATCTGATAATCACGCCTCCGTGTTGGAGCAATTCATATATGCCACACACACAAACTGTTAACGCCATTAACTTGAATATGACTCGTTGAACACGCTTGCACAGATTTAAGCACTTTCATTTCTTTTTTACTTTATTGATGTAAGCTTCAAAATATAATGATCTGATGATGCAAAACTCCAGATTAGTTGTATCGCTGTGAAATGCACATATATACATTATAGCCATTCGTCTTGTTAAGGGCAAATGACAGATACATTATAATTATTGTTATTCATTTTAATGATTTCAATGACTTTTTATATTTTTCATTTTTAAAATTTATTTAATAATTTTTCGTGCTTATTCATTTCAACATGTTTATTCACTTTATCATGTGTATTTACTTTATCATGTTTATTCACTTGATCATGTTTATTCATTTTCTCATGTTTATTCAATTAGTTTGTTCATTCATTTTCTTATGAGCGTTCTAAGTGTTTATTATAGCATTTAATTTTTTTTTTTTAATCCAAGGGATAATCAAGTCTGTTTTAATCATATTGTGATAAATATTCACAGTCGACAAAGAGTGTGCCTGTGCAATCCACCACCACTTCACAGGGCTATATAAATTTCACACTCGCTTCGAGCAAATCTCAAAACGTGTTACAGACAATAATTGCAATAATGACCTGATTGCTATGAATATGTATATATATAATTGAAATATATGTATAAATAATTATAACAATCATTAATAAAGTGATACCAATTATAAATTAAGTGATATAAATGATAAATAAATTGTATATATTTTTTAGCCATTGCTTTGAATTATTACCGTCAAATTATAATCACCCCCCCCCCCCCACAATAATTATTATAATCAAAGACAGACAGACAGACAGACAGACAGACAGACAGACAGACAGACGGACGGACAGACAGACAGACAGACAGACGGACGGACGGACGGACGGACGGACGGACGGACGGACGGACGGACGGACGGACGGACGGACGGACAGACAGAGACAGACAGACAGACAGACAGACAGACAGACAGACAGACAGACAGACAGACAGACAGACAGACAGACAGACAGACATTACAGTACAGTACAGTACAGTACAGTACAGTACAGTACAGTACAGTACAGTACAGTACAGTACAGTACAGTACAGTACAGTACAGTACAGTACAGTACAGTACAGTACAGTACAGTACAGTACAGTACAGTACAGTACAGTACAGTACAGTACAGTACAGTACAGTACTGTACAGTGCAGTGCAGTGCAGTGCAGTGCAGTGCAGTGCAGTGCAGTGCAGTGCAGTGCAGTGCAGTGCAGTGCAGTGCAGTGCAGTGCAGTGCAGTGCAGTGCAGTGCAGTGCAGTGCAGTGCAGTGCAGTGCAGTGCAGTGCAGTGCAGTGCAGTGCAGTGCAGTGCAGTGCAGTGCAGTGGAGTGCAGTGCAGTGCAGTGCAGTGCAGTGCAGTGCAGTGCAGTGCAGTGCAGTGCAGTGCAGTGCAGTGCAGTGCAGTGCAGTGCAGTGCAGTACAGCTTAAGATGTAAGATTTAGGCATTTAAGCATTTAAGTTATAATTTATAAGATAGTTAGTTGTGTACGTTACCTACACGCCCAAGGCCAATGTAATAAGCTTTGACACGGCATCCATTCTGACACTGACATTAATCGTTCCCGGATCAGCTATAAACCAACGATCTGACTCTGACACTAACCATTTCCTTAGAATTTTTCTGACTCTGTCGTTTTCATCAATAAATACTGTTGATAGATCGCTCGGGCAATTGGAAATGCTGCAGAAACTTGCATGCAAAATTAAATAGCAATGCAGTGCAGTACTAATGCATCGCTGTGATTTTGGGATGATTTTGTACTTTTTGTACTCTAATTTTTTTACGCAATGCAGTTCTTAGAGCCCTCGGGCAGCTAGAAATGCTGGCCATTTTTTTATCACTAAGTTCACAATGGGGGTACCGCACCCCACTTAACTGCTATGCAATGCATGGCAGTGCAGTGGCGGCACTACTGTGCAATGCAGTGGCCGCAGTGCAGTCCCACTGCATCCATATTCAGAAAAAAACAATAATTATTATAATCAAAGACAGACAGTACAGTACAGTACAGTACAGTACAGTACAGTACAGTACAGTACAGTACAGTACAGTACAGTACAGTACAGTACAGTACAGTACAGTACAGTACAGTACAGTACAGTACAGTACAGTACAGTACAGCTTAAGATGTAAGATTTAGGCATTTAAGCATTTAAGTTATAAGTTATGAGATAGTTAGTTGTGTACGTTACCTACACGCCCAAGGCCAATGTAATAAGCTTTGACACGGCATCCATTCTGACACTGACATTAATCGTTCCCGGATCAGCTATAAACCCACGATCTGACTCTGACACTAACCATTTCCTTTGAATTTTTCTGACTCTGTTGTTTTCATCAATAAATACTGTTGATAGATCGCTCGGGCAATTGGAAATGCTGCAGAAACTTGCATGCAAAATTAAATAGCAATGCAGTGCAGTACTAATGCATCGCTGTGATTTTGGGATGATTTTGTACTTTTTGTACTCTAATTTTTTTACGCAATGCAGTTCTTAGAGCCCTCGGGCAGCTAGAAATGCTGGCCATTTTTTTATCACTAAGTTCACAATCGGGGTACCGCACCCCACTTAACTGCTATGCAATGCATGGCAGTGCAGTGGCGGCACTACTGTGCAATGCAGTGGCCGCAGTGCAGTCCCACTGCATCCATATTCAGAAAAAAACAATAATTATTATAATCAAAGACAGACAGTATAGTACAGTACAGTACAGTACAGTACAGTACAGTACAGTACAGTACAGTACAGTACAGTACAGTACAGTACAGTACAGTACAGTACAGTACAGTACAGTACAGTACAGTGCAGTGCAGTGCAGTGCAGTGCAGTGCAGTGCAGTGCAGTGCAGTGCAGTGCAGTGCAGTGCAGTGCAGTGCAGTGCAGTGCAGTGCAGTGCAGTGCAGTGCAGTGCAGTGCAGTGCAGTGCAGTGCAGTGCAGTGCAGTGCAGTGCAGTGCAGTGCAGTGCAGTGCAGTGCAGTGCAGTGCAGTGCAGAAAAAAACAATAATTATTATAATCAAAGACAGACAGTACAGTACAGTACAGTACAGTACAGTACAGTACAGTACAGTACAGTACAGTACAGTGCAGTGCAGTGCAGTGCAGTGCAGTGCAGTGCAGTGCAGTGCAGTGCAGTGCAGTGCTGTGCAGTGCAGTGCAGTGCAGTGCAGTGCAGTGCAGTGCAGTGCAGTGCAGTGCAGTGCAGTGCAGTGCAGTGCAGTGCAGTGCAGTGCAGTGCAGTGCAGTGCAGTGCAGTGCAGTGCAGTGCAGTGCAGTGCAGTGCAGTGCAGTGCAGTGCAGTGCAGTGCAGTGCAGTGCAGTGCAGTGCAGTGCAGTGCAGTGCAGTGCAGTGCAGTGCAGTGCAGTGCAGTGCAGTGCAGTGCAGTGCAGTGCAGTGCAGTGCAGTGCAGTACAGTACAGTACAGTACAGTACAGTACAGCTTAAGATATAAGATTTAGGCATTTAAGCATTTAAGTTATAAGTTATAAGATAGTTAGTTGTGTACGTTACCTACACGCCCAAGGCCAATGTAATAAGCTTTGACACGGCATCCATTCTGACACTGACATTAATCGTTCCCGGATCAGCTATAAACCCACGATCTGACTCTGACACTAACCATTTCCTTAGAATTTTTCTGACTCTGTTGTTTTCATCAATAAATACTGTTGATAGATCGCTCGGGCAATTGGAAATGCTGCAGAAACTTGCATGCAAATTTAAATAGCAATGCAGTGCAGTACTAATGCATCGCTGTGATTTTGGGATGATTTTGTACTTTTTGTACTCTAATTTTTTTACGCAATGCAGTTCTTAGAGCCCTCGGGCAGCTAGAAATGCTGGCCATTTTTTTATCACTAAGTTCACAATGGGGGTACCGCACCCCACTTAACTGCTATGCAATGCATGGCAGTGCAGTTGCGGCACTACTGTGCAATGCAGTGGCCGCAGTGCAGTCCCACTGCATCCATATTCAGAAAAAAAACAATAATTATTATAATCAAAGACAGACAGTACAGTACAGTACAGTACAGTACAGTACAGTACAGTACAGTACAGTACAGTACAGTACAGTACAGTACAGTACAGTACAGTACAGTACAGTACAGTACAGTACAGCTTAAGATGTAAGATTTAGGCATTTAAGCATTTAAGTTATAAGTTATAAGATAGTTAGTTGTGTACGTTACCTACACGCCCAAGGCCAATGTAATAAGCTTTGACACGGCATCCATTCTGACGCTGACATTAATCGTTCCCGGATCAGCTATAAACCCACGATCTGACTCTGACACTAATCATTTCCTTAGAATTTTTCTGACTCTGCTGTTTTCATCAAAACATCTTGTTGATAGATCGCTCGGGCAATTGGAAATGCTGCAGAAACTTGCATGCAAAATTAAATAGCAATGCAGTGCAGTACTAATGCATCGCTGTGATTTTGGGATGATTTTGTACTTTTTGTACTCTAATTTTTTTACGCAATGCAGTTCTTAGAGCCCTCGGGCAGCTAGAAATGCTTGCCATTTTTTTATCACTAAGTTCACAATGGGGGTACCGCACCCCACTTAACTGCTATGCAATGCATGGCAGTGCAGTGGCGGCACTACTGTGCAGTGCAGTGGCCGCAGTGCAGTCCCACTGCATCCATATTCAGAAAAAAACAATAATTATTATAATCAAAGACAGACAGTACAGTACAGTACAGTACAGTACAGTACAGTACAGTACAGTACAGTACAGTACAGTACAGTACGGTACGGTACGGTACGGTACGGTACGGTACGGTACGGTACGGTACGGTACGGTACGGTACGGTACGGTACGGTACGGCACGGCACGGCACGGCACGGCACGGCACGGCACGGCACGGCACGGCACGGCACGGCACGGCACGGCACGGCACGGCACGGCACGGCACGGCACGGCACGGCACGGCACGGCACAGTACAGTACAGTACAGTACAGTACAGTACAGTACAGTACAGTACAGTACAGTACAGTACAGTACAGTACAGTACAGTACAGTACAGTACAGTACAGTACAGTACAGTACAGTACAGTACAGTACAGTACAGTACAGTACAGTACAGTACAGTACAGTACAGTACAGTACAGTACAGTACAGTACAGTACAGTACAGTACAGTACAGTACAGTACAGTACAGTACAGTACAGTACAGTACAGTACAGTACAGTACAGTACAGTACAGTACAGTACAGTACAGTACAGTACAGTACAGTACAGTACAGTACAGTACAGTACAGTACAGTACAGTACAGTACAGTACAGTACAGCTTAAGATGTAAGATTTAGGCATTTAAGCATTTAAGTTATAAGTTATAAGATAGTTAGTTGTGTACGTTACCTACACGCCCAAGGCCAATGTAATGAGCTTTGACACGGCATCCATTCTGACACTGACATTAATCGTTCCCGGATCAGCTATAAACCCACGATCTGAAGCTGACACTAACCATTTCCTTAGAATTTTTCTGACTCTGTTGTTTTCATCAATAAATACTGTTGATAGATCGCTCGGGCAATTGGAAATGCTGCAGAAACTTGCAAGCAAAATTAAATAGCAATGCAGTGCAGTACTAATGCATCGCTGTGATTTTGGGATGATTTTGTACTTTTTGTACTCTAATTTTTTTACGCAATGCAGTTCTTAGAGCCCTCGGGCAGCTAGAAATGCTGGCCATTTTTTTATCACTAAGTTCACAATGGGGGTACCGCACCCCACTGAACTGCTATGGAATGCATGGCAGTGCAGTGGCGGCACTACTGTGCAATGCAGTGGCCGCAGTGCAGTCCCACTGCATCCATATTCAGAAAAAAACTATAATTATTATAATCAAAGACAGACAGACAGACAGACAGACAGACAGACAGACAGACAGACAGACAGACAGACAGACAGACAGTACAGTACAGTACAGTACAGTACAGTACAGTACAGTACAGTACAGTACAGTACAGATCAGTACAGTACAGTACAGTACAGTACAGTACAGTACAGTACAGTTCAGCTTCAGATGTAAGATTTAAGTTATAAGTTATTAGTTAGTTAGTTGTGTACGTTACCTACACGACCGAGGCCAATGTAATGAGCTTTGACACGGCATGCTTTCTGACACTAACATTAATCGTTCCCGGATCAGCTATAAACCCACGATCTGACTCTGATACTAATCATTTCCGACGAATTTTTCTGACTCTGTTGTTTTCATCAATACATACTGTTGATAGATCGCTCGGGCAATTAGAAATGATGCAGAAACTTGCATGCAAAAATTAAATAGCAATGCAATGCAGTACTAATGCATCGCTGTGATTTTGGGATAATCTTGTACTTTTTGTACCCTAATTTTTTTGCGCAATGCAGTTCTTAGAGCCCTCGGGCAGCTAGAAATGCTGACCATTTTTTTATCACTAAGTTCACAATGGGGGTACCGCACCCCACTGAACTGCTATGGAATGCATGGCAGTGCAGTGGCGGCACTACTGTGCAATGCAGTGGCCGCAGTGCAGTCCCACTGCATCCATATTCAGAAAAAAACAATAATTATTATAATCAAAGACAGACAGTACAGTACAGTACAGTACAGTACAGTACAGTACAGTACAGTACAGTACAGTACAATACAGTACAGTACAGTACAGTACAGTACAGTACAGTACAGTACAGTACAGTACAGTACAGTACGGTACGGTACGGTACGGTACGGTACGGTACGGTACGGTACGGTACGGTACGGTACAGTACAGTACAGTACAGTACAGTACAGTACAGTACAATACAGTACAGTACAGCTTCAGATGTATGATTTTTCTTTTCTTCCGAACGAAGCCAGCTATTACAATCCTGTATTGCTTCCATTGGACAATAAAATATATGTTTAAACCATAGGCATTGATGTCACCACATGGCGTTACAATTTAAGGGTATGACACTAAAATGCCGGGATGTGTTGTTTTAGAAGCTACATATATTACATTACAAATAATAAGGATATGATAATATCAAAGTTTGGCATTATGGGGTAAGGATGATGTCAGTCAGAATACTGTATTAAAATGTCAGTATTATGGCACTTTGGCTCATAATGTGGCATCATTGTGTTAGGATATATCACTATATGTTCCGTAATTGGCATCAAGATATGACTTTATAATGACACAATATCGCACTGTAAACATAGTATGTGATGTCAGGCTGTGTCACATTAAATCACGATTTGGATTTATGAGAGCAGGATATGCATTATAATAACATAACCTAGTGCGTTAGAACTTTTATTGTGTGGCCCACATAACAGTTTGGGCGATACAGTCAATGGCTAGGTCTGACATCAGTGAACGAAGGGGGTTTCACATCTCAAACCTATTTTAATATAAATTATATAACCACTTTTCTATATAACATTTATAAACATCCCTAGTGACGCGAGACATGGGCACGATGCTAGTCCAATGTTGGCTCATCATCTGGCCCAGCGCTGGACCGGCGTTGTGCGTATGTCTCACGTTCGCTGGCTTGTCATTCAGAGTCACTTGTATAAATAAACCTCTGTGTCGATGGTGGACCGTAGCTGGATTAATGTTATGCAACATGCCCAGAGAACACATAGATACTTTGACCCGGTGTCGTTTTTGACATTGAACCAACATTGACCTAGCTCTAGGGCGAAGTCCCATGTACACTGTTAAATCTTATTCTATTCACACATTAACACGATGATACAATCATTATTTTGTTAAAGCTATACCATGTATACAGACAGACAGATATTTTATTGACATAAAGAAAAGTCATTACAGACTTATTTGCCATATATGTATGTTCACGTGCTATTTCGTATGTATGCGTAATTTTATAGTGCCATTTATATAAAACTTTTTTTAACATTTTGTCTGCTCATGAAAAAGTTATAGTGTCTCTTAATATTAATAGGAAACTGTTAAACCTGATTGTATGAAATGCTTAAGAATAATATATCTTATTGTGAAGGATTATACTATTTTTCATTTAATGAGTTTTATTCAAAATCTGTCACGTGGTGAATACATACGACGAGGGAGGTTAAAGTGGTTGACCTTTACAACACTTAGGATGAAGATTTGTTTTTCAATTTGAAATCCTCATAAATGTCTTAGTATTAGCTCTTTCCGCTTCATTTAATTACCTATGTTATGGCTCTACGGTTATTATAAATATTTTTATTCTTACAGTGCGAGGATCGACTTTAGACGTCAGATTCTGACTTATCCCTTTCAAGCCTGAATTTACCATTGTCATCTTCATCCACTACAAGCCGCGAGTTGCTGTCGCAATTCTCGACTTGTAGTGGATGAAGATGATTTGATGTGGGTGAAAAATTAAAGAAAATTGCCATGTATTGGTAAATCAGTTTCATAGAAATTTGCATTATAAAACCCCTAGTTCTACGAAAATTAAGTGTGTTTTCAGGGATGTAAAATGATGTTTTAATGCATCGTGAGCGCTTAAAGGGTTAAAGTCGATCCCCGCGATGAAAGGGTTAAAGTGGTTAATCCTTACAGCGCTGAGACCAAAGGGTTTTTTTCAATTTGAAATCATCAGAAATGTCTTAGTTAGCTTTTTCCGCTTCGTGTAACTCCTATCATATGGGTCTAAATAATTTACATTCTCAGTGCGGGGATCGACAAAAAAAAACGTTAGATATTGAAGTCTAAAATTAACGAATCTGACGTCTACAGACGTCAGAATCTGACGTCTAAAGTCGATCGCCACTCTGAAAGGGTTAATCTACTTTCAAACATTTATATATTTTGTTTGTTTGCAGACTTATTTGGTCTAAAGCGTAGCTGTCTGGTATTAAGGAACAGTTGACTGCCTTCGGAAATGATTTAAGGTGCCTACATCTTATGGAGACAGTGGCACCATACAAATAGCGTTTTTGTGATTTTATGTGCTCCTTTATATAAGAAAAAATAATGGATTCAATGGACTATCCGATGAAATATAGCATGATCTTTATGATGGGATGTTTTTGTGACAATTTGATGCAGTTATCACTTATTGTTCAACATTTATTTCCACATCACCTTGAATAAAAATTATCAAATATTGTAATGTGTATTAATTGAAATAAACCAATTTTGTAATATAGGTGATATAACAAAGTGAAGATCCAGACATACTGACTTTAATAGGTAATGGTTTTATCACAAATCCGTAAACTGTGATTTGTTCAAGTTTGTCACAAGCAGCAGGCCTATGGCATGGTATGATTAATAGCAGAGGAGCAGGAAAATATAACCTTCAATAAACATAATAAAAATGCAGAAAGCAGGGTTTTTTCAGAGATGATACAGAGGGATGGTAGATGCTATCTAAATGCCTAATATATGCATAAGGCATCGTTGGGAAGGCGAGATGGGCTGATCTCAGCACAAGTCACCACTTGATGTGGTGAAGAGTGCTGAGATCAGCCCATGTCGCCGTACCAACGATGCAGTATGTAGACCTATTTTCTCGTACGAATATCTATTTGAAGCGGCAAAATCAAACAGAGCAGTGAAGCGTCTTGGAGAGAGTGTGAGATGGGCTGATCTCACCATACGTCTCATAGTGAAAACCAACAGCATGAGTGCGAAAAACCAATGTATAGTAAACCAATATAACATATTTTTATCACCTTTTAGTGTAAAATGTGTGATTAAACTGGCACTCGTATAGAGTGAGTAACGTAGGTGAAGAAGATTCGAATCCAGAGTTATATGTTTTTTTTGCGGGGGGGGGGGGTGTCGATTTTGATTCTTTTTTACAGTCACCAGACCAACCAATGAAGAACTTTCCATTATCCCATTGTAATCGTATTTTATAAGCAGCAGTTAAATGTTATGGATGCTAATGAGGCTCTAAAATTAACATATATTCTTATGTCTAAAAATCATCAAGTGAGTAGTTCATTAAACCATCGGATGCCAAGGTCAAAAGTGCATTCGATTTTTAAGATGACTCCTTTTTCCAAGATGGCCGCCATTTACCCAATTGAAACGATTAATTAAGTGGTCATATCTCCAAAGCTATAGGACTAATATCAATATTATTTTTTTTATATTTTTTATTTTATATTATATATCAATAGATAATCAATATAGATATCAATAGATAATAAAACAATGATGTCCACATTTCAACACGTCATCACCCCTAGGCCAAAATTTCACAATATGCCTACAGTCGATTTTTCTCCAGAGCTTTCTAGATTTGCAGCAATTTACTGTAAAATATTTCTCAATATGCTACTGTTAACTGAATGTGCTATAGGAGGTTATCATTGTTTCAACTGTAATCTATGAAAGACCATTATTGGTGCGGAAGAACCTAGTTCCCATGTTGAAAGAGTAAATTTACGTGACTTTACACTGTGTGCAGTTTCTTAATAGATAGGCCTACCAGCGCCGTTTTTAGCAGTAGGCCATATAGGCCATTGGCCTAGGGCCCACCACATTTGGGGGGGGGGGGGGCACTAAAACTTATTTTCGCGCGCGTGTTTTATGCGCCATGCTCATTCTCTCACATATGATATAAGACACTATATATATGATACAGCAACTGGTTGGGGGCCCCTGTGATAGGCCTATAATGATAATTAAGTTTTCATGAAATTCATGTTCTTCTGATGCCTTTGACATAAACAGCATCTAATTCATATTCTATACCGAACAGTTAATAACTAGTCGGGTCCCCCTGTGATTTACTGTTAAAATCTAATAATTTGTATGCAATTCACAAGTTTCCCTGTATCTGGTTGGCATGGCCGCATGGGCCAAAATCCCTTTCTGTACTGATCGTTGAAAAACTGGTTGGGCCCCTTGTGCTTTACTTAGCCTACCAATGGTGATAATTTACATGCAATTCGTAAGTTAACAGTGGTTAACCTATATCCAAATCGCAGCTCTATTATTCCCTATTCTGTCCCGATTAGTGAATGACTGGTAGGGACCTGAAAAACTTGTATCCTTGAGCTGCCTATACCAATATGTATCATACCAAGCCTAATACATGTGGAGGTTTATTAAACATGATGAAATAAAATGAATCGGCCTTTAGGCCACCTTTGTGCACATATAGGCTAAACTGGGCCAGGAGAACCTCCTGAGGATGGTGAGATGAATGAGATGACACTGTCCTCCAGACACGGGATTCGAAATTGGAGCCCTGGCGGTCTGAGGCCGAGCACGCTACCTCTCGGTCACGGAGGCTCCCCACAATACTGACTTTCACACGTGGATGGGGAAGAAACATTGGAAATTGCGTTAGCAATTCCAGCTTCAAATGACTAAAAATACAATTGAAGCAATTCAGCAGGACAAGGGTTAACCATTTCACTGCTAAACACGTCGTTTTTAATCTGTTAAATCACTGTTATTGGTAATGAAATGAGTGTTTAAACAAGAATTGCATCGAGAATTGCAAATGTTTGGACTCGAATTAAACAAATATGTAATGAGTAATTTCGCTCACTCATGCGGGTGGAAATTTATATTATTATAAATTTTTATTATTATTATTATTTGATATAGCGGCTAAAGGCTTATATCAGTACACATATTTTACATGTACTTGTGAACAAAGGTGGCCTAAAATTCCATTCATTTCATTTCATTTACATGAACATAGACAAAAGCAATAAAATTTTGTATGGAACAGAAAATATGAAAAGTTTTGATTCGCTCTAATATGAATAATATTCCATAGATTGTTATTTAAATTTCTTTTGAACAATGATTTCTAAGGAATGTTCATATCAGTGCATATCTCAATATCTTACTAGATGTAGTTTTAAGTATATAGGCCTACGCTAAACCTCTGTATAGATGTAACTATGTGATATATAACTATGTACAATAAGTATAACGATTATAGATTATATATAGGCCTACCACGCTAACTCTTTTGTGCGGTATTTCAAACCAAACATAACGGGTCAATTATACGAGTTTTATATTTTAAACTCGATAAGTTTTCAAATAAATATCTATTATTTATTTGTGTATCCTACTTTTAATAAAATGCAGTGTTTGTTGTGGCTTTAATCGACTCCTAAAATAGATAAGATATAACTATACAAAGCGTCTACTATCAAGATTGTCACTGATATAAAATACGTAACGCACTACGGCACGTCGGTGTCAGTGAAGCATGACAACCCTCTGAGAAACAAAATAATATATTAATTTCACCAATGTATGTAGAGTAACTGATAAAATAATATGATCGCCGAGGTAAAAATAATGGAACTGTAATCTAGCCTGGTTGAATATAGGTTATTTATTAGGTTATTTATTTATTAATGTTAATGTTAAACTTTGTGCTCGTGATGTTATAATGTCATGAAGTAATGGTTACATGCATTTCTAGCTGTATTGATCACTTCCTCTTTAAAGTAGACCGTGAGTCCAGGCCCGTAGCCAGGATGTTTGTTTGGGAGGTCGTTTTGAGCAAAAAGTGGACCTTTTTGTACTTGTCTATTTGTCGGTGAGGGGGGGGGGTGCGGGGGCATGCTCACGCGACTTTGTTTTAAACCCTTGTGCTGCTAAGTCAGAATATATACGTTTCAAGCAAATTTCTAACTAAATAAAATAACATTTGGAAGATGTCTATTTTGTAGAAATAATATTTTTTTCATTTAAAGCAGGAAATTGCTTTAGCAATTTGCGTTAGCAATTGAGCTTCAAATGAATGAAAAATACTCACAAACAATTAAGCAGCACAGGGATTAATATAAAAACCCATATTGCGCATTTCCTGCCTTAACATATAAATGTGTTTTTAATTTCTGCTGAGTTTTTACTCTTTAAAGTGCTAAATCAATCCATATTATTACGATCACGAGCCATTTTGTATTTATGTGTCTACCACTGAATAGATGTCATGATGTTGAGCAATTTAATACATGCTTTTTTCAATGAAAAAGAACGTATATTTCAACATGAATAGTTATAGGGGAGACCGGGGCTAACTGGAACATATTATTACGATCACGTGCCATTTTGTATTTATGTGTCTACCACTGAATAGATGTCATGATGTTGAGCAATTTCTTACATGCTTTTTGAATGAAAAAGAACGTATATTTCAACATGAATAGTTATAGGGGAGACCGGGGCTAACTGAGACACTTTCATCATTTATCGAGTTAGAGATTCAAAACAATCATTCAACCTAGGTGTGATATTTAATATTGTCACAAGGGCCTTTAATAAATGACAACTAAAAGCTATACAGATTTGGTGAATTAAAAAAAAAAAATTATGTCCCAGTTTGCACCGTATACGGGGCTAAGTAGGACAAGGCCAGGGGCTAACTGGGACACTTCTAAAATTTCAGCAATTTAGGATCTATAGAGATTAAACAAGGTATACTGCATCCTGTGATGATTCCAAATAGTTTGAAGGGGTGAATAAATAAGCTATAAATAAACATATATATGCCGTTTAAACACAAAGGTTTAAAGTGCAACAAAATAATGCAGAAAATAACAGCTGATCCCCGATGCAATATAGGCCTAATGTGTTGATACTACGTAACACCCACATTGTGTCCATCCCCAATACATACAATCTAAAGTAGGCCTAACAAATGTTAATTGAGTTGCGCAAACATATATTTAGGTCACATGTCAGTACCCATGGGGTTTAAGTGGGCCACAATGCTCTATTACAACTGGGGCAAACTGGGACACCCCGGGGCTAACTGGGACTGTCGCAGTTAACCCCGCCAGAATTGTCCTAGTTAGCCCCGGGTTGACCTTTTATGAAAAATATGACCTGCATGTGGGTATGGTACAGCATCGAACATCTAATAATTGTAAATTAGGCAGTAAATATGAGTGTTTTCAGTGATATATTTCAGTATAATACAACTATAGTAATTTAAGTTTTATAAGATTCGTAATTCAGACGTGACAAATTACTTGAAAGGTAAAAAAATACATTTAGTTTTGCCTGCTAACACAACTCTGCTAGTTCCACTGGGATTGTAGTTCAAGTGGAAGGGGGTATCCCTCCATTCTTGAAAACGAGGCCACTGATATTGTCATATCATGGAATTTCCTATTAGAGGCCTGTCCGAGCTAGCCCCTTGTCTCAGTTAGCCCCGGTCTCCCCTACTAACATGAATAAATTCCGTTTTGCGAATGTGAGCTCACAAAAATATCATGGCGTTTCCAAGCTGACTGACCTGACAAAGGATTCATTAATGATTTCGAGTGTAATTTTATGTATTTAATTAGCTATATTATATGCCAGGACAGAAGTATGCATTCTACTAAAGATTGTAGATAATGCTGTTTTGGGGTATGCCTGAACAACCAAAGACAGTTGTGGATCCAGGAATTGACAGACGACGAGGATACACAATTTTTTTCATAATAATTTATATAAACGACAGCTGGCACATCCAGCCTCCTATATGCTCTAGAGGGTCCTGGGGCATGCCCCCCCCCCCTGAATAAAATGAAATCTAAGGCTTAAAATGATGCATTCTAGAGCATATATTTAGGCCAATATATGTTCCTTATTTAGGTAATTATTCATGTTGCCTAAATAGTGGCACGTAATTTTTTGCCACACATCTAGCCTTTAACGTAACAATATTGCTTCAGATGTAATATTAAGTCAAACTACAAGGGGAATTTGATACATGTATGCGTCAATTGTATGCCTCCGCCATCACATGAGGCCTATGTAGGCTTACTCTATCAACTCTCCCCCCTTACCTCGAATTTTCTGAGATATCGTAATGACAATATTTGATAACAAAAAAGCTCAAGATCACTATATTCGAATTTGAGATACAGTTTTATCAGTTCTATCAATTGTATGGATACTAAAGCGATACAAATTGTATGAACCAAGATTTATCATCAAATCGTGATGATAAACGTTCTCCTTTATTAGCTATTGGCCTTGAAAAATAGGTAAATGTCACCCATCTTTGAACTTGACCTTGAGTTTCATCATATGAATCACAGGTATTAATATAAAAGTAATAGGGCCTACAAATTGTAGGTGTGGAGCTTTCGTGACGACAACCATTTTCCTATACAATATTTTTATTGTACGACTACATTTAGAAAGGGGTATGATAGACATAAGAAATCAGGTGGCTGATGAAGTCTAAATTCATTATCCGTTATTCTGTCCCTCCTTTTAGACCTAAGATGAACTTAAGAGAAGTCATCCATTGCGCCAAGGAAAACGAACGTGATTCGATACATTCGTAGATCCGAATCCTATCCTAGAGGCCTACGTACTCAGTTACTGCCTAAATCAGTCGGTTGGGATCAATGACTTTTGGACTTCAGGAAATATCTGCAGGGATTTTGACCTTGCGGGGGTCGATAGGGATTGGTCTTTATCTTAACCCAGGTGATTTTTTTACTAAGCATAAGGCATGATTTGAAAATTCCATGGGGGGGGGGGGTGTAGCTGCCCATCAGCCCCATCTGCAGTCCACAGCCCCGATCTGAGATGACACATTTTAAATTTAATTTAACCACAAACTTACCACACGATTACCAGAAACAAGAGTCCATGAGACAAGAAGATACCTTTAAGTATTAAGCGTTATAATTTAACCGTTTTTAGGGACAAAAATCACAATGGATAGGTCTGTGTCGTAACGATGCATGTATGGGCGATGTAGGCCTATATAATAAGGGAACTCAACCTTATATTATTACCTCACCTCATAATTATACGTCATTAAACGGTTTGGTAAATTTTCCAATCAGTCACAATGGTAACTAAATGTAAAATAAATGTTCAATATTACCCTAGCAAAACACGAGACAAATGTCAATGCAAATGTTCTGATAAATTGAAAGTAATTTTTAGTGCCAGAAGCGGTATAGGGCCTATAACTACATTCCTGAAGTTTCAATTATGTCGATTAGTGGAGGAGGAAATCTGAAAAATGACGTTATTTAAGGAGTTAGTTGACACTTAAATTCCTAGAGACAAATAATATATCGCTGCAAATGTATGAACGTCTAGTTTTACGAAGCATGAACAGTTTTTGCGGCAAGTGGTCGAGTTTTTCATAAAACGTGCATATGTGACGTCATGTCATGATGGTTGTGACGTCACTTTTTCACCAATTTCTACTGGATATTTATAAAGGTGGATCATTTATCAGCTGCCTAGGGGGCCATCAATGATATTTTAATTGTGACATGTTGTATGAAATAGTAATGACGTCATAGTTATGAATTATGAACATATGTATACAAAAAACATAAATAGACATCTCATACATATCTTAGATAGAAGTAATAGACGACAGGGAGTTTTTGGCAACGATCTTATGAATATAAGCTTATATATTTTTATGAATTTATTGATGAATTTATGTGATTTCTTCTGAAAATCTTTTGTTTTGTGTCGTACATTATATATTGCCATTGTATTCTAGTTATTACTTTAGTCAGGAGATCACTTTTGGGAGAGATAATAGGCTAAATTTCCCACCTCTACCCCTTGGGCAAAGGGAGCCAGGGCAAAGGGGGGCAGGCCATTTCAATACAAAGACCATACAGCATGGCCCCCTTTGCCCTCTAACTTACAATGGGTAGATATTTCACACACTAATCCCAGTGAACGAAAGTATTTAGTATATTACCTAGTACTTAGTATGTCCAACAAAGCATGTCACCATATACATCAAATGAAAGGTTTTTATCATATCTGTTTTATCAGGCTTACTTCAATGTACTTGTGTATCAAAAAAATAAAAACTACCAAGATGGGGGCAACCTGCGTGCAGGGTGTACTTCCATAGAGTGAGAACGAGTACAACTGAAGTCTCTACAGGGTGGGTGGGGGTGGCCCCCTTTGCTCAATGCGGTGGCCCCCTTTGCCCAAGTTATCGGGCAATGGGGGCCACTTTGAGAGCAAATCTATTTGGCTTACAATTAAAATAAGGAATCCTTGAAACACTAAGTGAGTCTCTTTTATGTATCTACATTGCATGTACCTAACATAGAACAGTCATTCGTTTTAAAATAGTTCGAATATTCTTCCCAAATACCATTGAAACGTTAAGTGGCCTCCTTTGCCCGCCCTTCCCTTGGTCATTTTCAATATATGTATCCCAGATTGATACAAGTTTCAAATTTAGCACAGAGCAAGGTTTTGACAGACTAAATACAATTTTGGTCTCAACCTAAAAAAATTGCGGGTTAATAAATTCAAAATGGCCGCCAAATTGGCCGCCATCAAGAAATGAGAATTTCGAAACTTTACAAATAAAAGTCACAAAGAATCATATAATACCTCGTTTTGTAGTGTTTTCGCGTCACGAAACAGTTCGGAAGGGATTTGTTTTGTACAAGGTCACCCAAAAAAGTCCTTTTCACGGTCAAATATGACTTTAAAAAGAAAAAAAGGAGAAATCATAGTCAATCTAAACGTATTTATTAAATGTATTTGTTTTTCCATTCTCGTATTATGTATAGTTCATTTCTTGTCCCTGTCCCAGAGTGAGGCGAGAGCATGTACCATAGCAAACACAGAGAGCCGAACAAACATATCCCCAAATACAGCAAGAACAGTTGCCTGCACAACGCTTCTGGCCCTTCAATACTTAAAACATATATCAACACTAAAATGAAATAAAATCTAAAGGTAATATTTCTGATAAACGTCACAGTATTTTACTGTATTACATCTAACCTTTATTTTATAAATTAACTGCTACATCATTTTATAATGTGATATTTTCCCATCATTTAATGTATCACACATACATACAATCATTTCTATATAGCTGGAATAGGTGACGTGATTGTCAGCTTTACATAACGTCGCGTCAGTTTTCAAACACATTATTTGATCATTGCCGAAACGTTCCAGCGCGACGACGTACGTGAGCGCGATAGGCATCGCGACCATTTTCAAAACTGTTACATTTTCGTCACGCCAGTTGTCGCAATGGAATGAATCGGGCTTTAGGCCACCTTTGTCCACATATAGGCAAAACTGGGCCAGGAGAACCTCCTGAGGATGGTGAGATGAATGAGATGACACTGTCCTCCAGACACAGGATTCGAAATTCGAGCCCTGGCGGTCTGAGGCCGAGCACGCTACCTCTCGGTCACGTAGGCTCCCCCAATACTGAGTTTTACACGTGGATGGGGGAGAAACATTTTTGTTTCTTTCGAACCGCCGAGACCGGGAACCGAACCCCCAACTCTAGTGTGAAAGGCAGCGGTGCTAACCACTACCCTAGGGCCCCCGCCCGCCGGCTGTCGCGCCTCACATGTCGCGTTGGTCGTCGCGTTGGTGTGTGGACAGTCATGTAATTTTCGCGTCAGTCGTCGCGTCACTCGGCACGTGCCTAATCGCGCTGACGTTCGCGCTGGTGTGTTTTGCACTTAAAGTGGAGTAATGTAAATAACCCTATATATTATTTTAACCATCAGTCTGTTCTCTTTCAATATAAAACATAGCGGGAAGCTCGGCAGAATGGACTTTGAGTTTGAAACCATCACTGTAGTTGTTGGAGGAAATGACTGCTACTCAGACAGATTGATCCCGGACATAAGCAAAAATTATGATTAACTCATCAAGAAAGCACAATCTATGTGCCAGGGAAGAGTGACTATGTCCAGTATCTGCCAACGACTTGATACTGTAGACGTCCAAAGAAAAATTGAACTGACCAATACAGCTTTAAAAAATCTGTGCGACACACATAGCTGCAGATTTGTCAACAATGACAATTTCTTCAAGCTGGCTGACAAGACGGTAAACGACTCCCTATTGATGAGAGATAGATTACATCTGACCTGGCAACCCAGTAATAAATTAGCACTAAATCTGAAGCTCAAAACAACTGAAAAATGTGTGTCGCTGTACAGATCAAGAGGTAGACCAAGACAGACTAGATATGCCAGTAACTACAGGCGCTCTGATGTAAACCAAACCAGGCCGACAGAGAGAGAATGCAATGGATTAAAACATTCCCAGAAAGATGAACGACAAAACCACTATTACAGACATGATTCCTACCATCACAGAAGTAGCCAGAACAGAGAAGACCACCAGATACTAAGACAGAGGCACCAGCAAAGAAGTGACGCATATCATCCCAGAAAAGATCAACACGGATATGACACCAACACTCGTAAAAACACTAGACATGACACTAATAACCGTCAATGTGACCACTGCTGGCAATTTAAATGTGAATGCTACTGAAAACTACAGGAGGAAAAAATCAGGACATAGGCCTCATGCCGTCAAATGTTAAACAACCTTCTAGTAGAAAAACTTACATGGATGATAACAAAATAGACAATAGTGACACAAATAATATAAAAATGAAACACTGCAACACCAAGACTGAAATATATAATCGAAAACAAAACAAAGGAGTGAAAATTAGACATTTGAACATACGAAGCTTATTGAAAAAAATAGATGAAATTAAGATTTTAATACATCAGAATAGTTTTGACATTCTAGCTATATCTGAAACATGGTTATCGGACAAAATACCGAATGAACTTGTAAATATACCTGATTTTAATGTATATAGAAAGGATAGACCGAGTCATGGTGGGAGTGTTTTAATATATATAAAGGAGACCTTACCTCATACATATTGTCCAGATCTCACCAATTTTAATAATACTGAAGTGGTCTGAGTTAGGATTGATAATAAATCTTCCCCTTCTTTTTATGTATCATGTGTATATAACCCCAAGCGGACGATGAGAACTATTACCAATGCATGTTAAATAATTTTGAAAATGTTTTAGCAAAGAATAAGGAAATTGTTATCCTTGGAGACTTAAACATTAACTACATCTTAGACGAAAATTTATGTGAAAATCAAGCTCACTTTATAGAAACACTCCTTTGTTGCAAACAATTGATAGTTGAACCTACTCGTGTTGCACAATCATCTCAGTCAGTCATTAGTCATATATATACCAAGATGTCTCACAACCACTTGGATCACGGGATACTGAAATATACTCTTAGTGATCATTACTTTATATTTACAACTCTGAAATTTAGGCGCCAAGCTTCTCCTCCAAAACTTATTCACAAAAAAGATTACAATGGAATAAATATAAATGATTTTATTCGCAACTTCATGGATATTGGACTATATAGTGGTGTTATTGATGCTAAATCAACATCTGATGCCTGGAGAGATTGGTCAAATGCATTTAATACAGTGGTTAGCAAACATGTCAAAATTAAAGAAATTAGAGTCAAAGATAGGTCAAGTCCATGGATGACCAACGAAATTTTGGCCTTTATATATAAACGTGATTATACTCACCGCATGGCATGGCCGCATTAGCTCTTCTGACAAAATGAATGCATATAACAAACTGAGAAATTTGGTCATCTCAACAATTCGAAACTCGCAACGATCCTATTATAAGAAAACAATCACAGCCAATAAATCCTGTGACGTTTGGAGAGCGGTAAACCAATCCCTGGGAAAAAATTGAAAAAGTTCCATAACATCAGATCTGTCACCTGATGCGTGGAATGAACACTTTGCGTCCGTTGGAAATAAACTGTGTAGTAAATTTAGTGAAAATGATGAACTAATATGGAGAAATAACTCGAGTATTTATAACTTTAAATTTAAAAGCCTTCTTGAAGAAGATGTCCTAGCATTTATAAACAAATTGCCATCTGAAACCAATGTTGATATTCTAGGCTATGATTCATGTATTCTCAAACTTAGCAGTGAGATTATCTGTAGCAGTCTAGCAATCTTATTTAATATGTCACTTTATAATGGAGAAATTCCAAATGAATGGAAGAAAGCTCGGGTTACTCCAGTTTACAAAAACAAAGGCTCTAAACAAGACCTTAACAACTTTCGACCAATTTTTGTAATTGGGCATATTCCAAAATTATTTGAAAAATTAGTTGACTCTCAATTGAGAGAATATTTACAATCTCACTCTTTCATTACACATTCCCAGTCAGCTTTCATGAAACTCTATTCAACCTAGACATCTTTGCATAATGTGATTGAATATGTGCTTGACAATATTAACGAAAATGAAATCAATGGTATTTGTATGTTTGATATTGCTAAATGTTTTGACACAATTGATCACAAATTAATTTAAAAAAATTAAGCAAATATGGCCTTAATGGCACTGAATTATAATCGTTTACAAATTATCTCAATGAACGAACTCAAATTTTTACCATGAATGGTAAAATGTCTAATACAAAACTCATTGACAAAGGTGTTCCACAGGGATCTATACTTGGTCCTCTGCTTTTTACTATTTTTATTAATGATTTTCCCTCATGTCTATCTAATGCCTTCTGTAATATTTTTGCTAATGATACTATGATAGGTGTTAGTGATAAATCTAGAACAAAAATACAGCAACTACTTCAGAATGCTGTAAATGAAGCTATTAAATGGTTTGGACAAAATAAGTTAACTTTAAACATAAACAAGTGTAATGTACTAATTATATCTAACAAAAATATAGTAGACAGCATAGATATTTTTATAAATGGTGTTAGGTTATCCTTTGTTAAGTCCACTAAATATCTTGGTGTAGAAATAGATAGTAAATTATCCTGGTCTAACCATATTGATGGATTGTGTAAGAAATTGTCTTCGCAACTTTATATCTTAAGAAGGTTGAAAGAAATTCTCCCAACGGATGATATTAATTGTGTTTACTGCGGTATATTTCAGAGTATTATTGATTATTGTATCACTGTCTGGGGCTCTGCTGCACAAAAATATTTATGTAAAATACAAAAATTACAAAATAGAGCAGCACGACTTCTTGCAAAAAACTTTGACTGGAACATTCGTGGTATAGATATTGTGAGAGGTCTAAGGTGGCAGAATGTTAAAGAAAGATATTGTTTTTTATCATGTTGTCTCACTTATAAATCTCTAAATAATCTAGCTCCTTATTACTTATCTGATTTTTTATTCCGTTTTTGAATAGCATACTGTTTCAACACGTAATGCAACAAGTAATACTCTACAGCAGCCCAGGTGTAATAATTCTTTATATAAATCATCTTTAAGTGTGAATGGGTCTAGACTTTGGAATAAGCTACCTTCAGAAATAAGAAATAAGAAGACATTTTCTGCTTTCAAATATAACCTTAAACTATATATGGCTAATAATCAAACCATTACTCAATCATAGTTAGGGCTGCAATAACTGTACATGTATTATCGCTTTCTCCAATTTTTGTAGGTTTTTGTTGGAGTTTTAGTGTGGGGACATTTGTGTTTTCTTTTCACTTTGCTATAAATGTACATGTATATACATTTGTAAACCTATTCAATTAACGCAAAGGCATATATCATCGGAGTATGATCTAAAATGTCTAATGTACCTTCTATTTTCGTTATTGTAACTATTGTACATAATATGATAATTATTGTTTAAGTATGTGTTTTCACTTTTTATGCAAATACTTGTCATAAAACAGGGCACATATGCAAAATAGCCAAAGGCTAATAATGTTTTTACCCTGTATAAAAATGTTTGAATAAATAAATAAATAAATAGAAAAGGCATGTGAAACTGACGTATTTTTTATTTGGGCCATAATAACCTCTTGCCCACTCTCCCCTGAGCGACCTAGAAAAAAAAATGAGTGCGGTTTTGAGAAGAGCCTAGTTACTGGTAGCGCAAGGACTTCCTGCTAGCATATCTTTGCTTATTTCGCTGCTTTTGCTACAGCAAATCATCACAGAATCGATTCTAATTGGTAGCAAAATGATATATCTGTAATATGTACCACCGAGGCTGCTGCAAAGAGCCACAATTTAAAAAAAGGAACTATGCGCGAATGAATTTGTGTTGAAACACATTTGCGATGCTGCCCCAACATTAATCCACTGCGACTTATCGCAAACTGTTAAAATGGGCTAAATATGTAACATGTAACGTGTAACGTTCTGGTCTTTAACAGCTACCTGCACATTTGATTAATGTCAGTTGACGTGTTATGGAAAACATTTCAACTTCGCCTACCTATGTTATGGGTCTACAGTCATTATAAATATTTTACTCTTTCAGTGCGGGGATCGACTTTAAACAATGAGCTCTGTATGAGCTCAACAAATATGACAAATATATCACTATTTAATTTCAATATTTAATTTATTTGCAACGGAATAAGACATTTTCAAAATTCCATGAAAATGAAAAAAAATATAAAATCTGTCTGTATATTTTATCACATAAAAAGTATTTCTGAACCAGGTGTTACGGCAGCTCAGTTGAATACGGCCAAACACGAATTCTAACCTCTCAAGCATGACGCCTGGTCATCTAGTTTTGCGTCATCTTCAGGTATAATGACATAATTATTAGTTTTAACTGTAGAGGTAGCCAAAAATATCTGTAGGGCTGCCAACCTCTAGAAAAATAAACCCATTATTTTTTCTTCTTATTAATATTATTATTTTTTCTCCCAGCAAACATAACTATACTGGTTTAATGTTGGTTTAATGTTGGTTTTAATGTTGGACCAGATATCCGTAAAATGGTCCAACCAGGATGTGAACATAGGCCTATAAAATTATACCTACGTACAAATTCTGACATAAAAAATGATAAAATAAAGTCAATTATCATCGTGCAGCGAATGCTAGGAAAATCTTACTCAATATTATTATTTTTAATGATATGATAAAATAAAATTTTCGTATGAGCTGAATAAACAGATGAATATTTAATATCATTATTAAATGCATTTTCACAGAAGAGAAACACGCCAGTTAATATTTCTTGCAGATTCAAATACATGAACTATTTCTTATGTGATTTACTTTTACTAATAAATATTACCGCCGCCTTCAAATTGTATAGATGACATTCTACACAGGTGAAATCTCGTGCCCGCGACCATATAATAACTTTAACTGGCAAAACAACCTGATCAAGTTGTTCATGGGGGCATGACGTCGACCGTACCCCTTTGAAATTTTGGATGCCATATTAAAATATAACCCACTTCTGTTTACACCACTGCTATTTAGATCATTACATATGAATTTACGACATAATGAATATATACAATTATTACCAGGTGTGCGTAGTAGGCCTATGTGCTGACACATTAAGAATCGACACCGCATCATACTAATACTGAGCAGTGACTTAAACATGACCCCTATTTCGTAGTTTGTCTGGCCAATTTGGTTTATAAAATGACGTCATTGCCATAGCGACATGACGTCAGAAACGTACGTTTGAAAAAAATATCGACCACGTACGGCAAAAACGATATACGCCACCATAAACTAGAGACTTAAACCTTTCCCGTGATATATTCTTTATCTCTAGGAATTTAAGTGTCAACTCAACTCCAAAAATGGGTTCATTCCTCTTGTACTAGATGTATGGCCAAAATGTGGACCTTCAGTCGTCAGGGGGAGGGGGGGGGGTCGTACGACTCCTCCAACCCCCCCCCCTGGCTACGGGCCTGGAGTCTGATTTTCGACACTGAACCCACCAACACCTATTGTCTGATAATGAATTACTCAATGTATCCGGGACTAGCAGATTTAATGTCTTACAGAATCCTGGTGCTGTTACTGTGTGTGCGCTACACTTTATCTGGTAAGATGTTGTAGCTTGGTGAATACCGCTCGTGTACCAAGGCTGATTTATGATACGGACTATTTTTCCCAAACCTGCCGCACCAACATTAAGGCAATGTTGGAACAACGTGATATTCGTTCATAGTTATGCGGACTGAGATATATGATAATATATTGGATTAATAGGATACAACTAGATAACTTGCCGCTCACAATATGTTCGCTCCTCTGGAGACCTGTGGCCCACGCTACTATCACCACGCCCCCCCCCCCGTATCATGTCTGCTGAGCTCATTACAAGTCGTGACGCATCAAACCAGCATTAGCTCAACGTGCTCAGCAAACACGTCGATACATTGACTAAATGCTGGGTGAATTGTGGCCCGGTGTCGGAGACGGCGGGCCAGCATTCGCCCAGCATTGGGGCAATGTATCGACTAGCCTGTGTTACAACGGCTTATACGAGCGTAGCGAGGCCAATATAGCGCTATGTATTGACGTGTTTGCTGGGTTGTGTTTACCAGAAACGCTTCCAGTAGATTAACTAAAATTTAAATGCTCGCTTTAAATGCACACACATGATTTATATCCCCCCACTCACCCATACCGAGTATCTTCGTTTTTGTCATTTTTATGAGCACATTAAATACTCGCTTTTAAACATGTTAAAGATAAATGGTGACATCAATCAGCAAAATCTGAAAAATTTTCACCCACTTGAAGTTGTGGGTCGCAGTAGCGGGACACAACTTCAACTGGGTGAAAATTCTGAATAAATAACGTGGAAGGTGAAGGGTTTAGTTTGCGGCCAATTGGCGACTAAATTTAGATGCACTACAGCAAATATATATTTCCAAATGATCAGTGGTTTTACCTCGATTGTATGTATACAAAATATTTGTCTATCAAATTGTGTCAGCATGACATTATATTGTTACATGTACGAAAACTAACCCACAACTTCAACATTTTCTAACATGTTTAAAAAAAGTCATATGAAAATGTTTTACAACATTAAAATGTCGGGTCAACAGAATATTATAAAACATTAAATAGAAATATTATACTAAACATTCAGTATAAAAAAAAATTAAAACGTTTTAATAACATTTTTCAAAATGCATTTTTGAAACATAAAATGTGAATATTAGAAAAAATGTTTTAAAAACGTTTTTAAATGATGTTTTGGAATAATATTTGTAATTAATGTTTTAAAATATTCTGTTGACCCGACGTTTAAATATTTAAAAACCATTACGTCTAACGTTTTGTAAATATCATTAAAATATTTTTGTGTGTGCTGGGAACTGGGTTAAAATTACTTATATTTTTTGTCATATTAGTAACTCATGTTTAACCCTATAACCGCCGGTACCGCATATATTCGAGTTTTCATTTTTTAATTAGCACATTAAGTACCACATTTTAAATATGTTAAAGATGAAATGCGACATCAAACAGCAAGATTTGAAAAGAGTTGACCTCCATTTGTCAAATCTGAATAATTTTCACTCACTTGAAGTTGTGGATCGCGTCAGCGTAACACAACTTCAAGTTCAAATTCAAATTAAATAATTTGGCGGTTAAAGGGTTAATCTGAGACCAAACATTTTAAATCTTTCCAATAACATTGATTTAATAGGCTGGTAAAACGGAATAAAAACTAATACAGTCGCTTGGTGGTTAAATGGCTAAATGTGTGTATGATTTCAGGTACTCTGAGACGACGAGCGGAAGACATCGCTGATATTTACACTGATGGTGATTTCCTGATGACAATCAGGGGTCCTTTCTCAACCTCCACAGCCACATTACCAGATAACACACATTTACTGTCCGTCCGCGCAACAATCACAGGTGGTGTATACGGATTTATCATCAAGCTTTCCAATGGGTTTGTCACAGATACACATTGGAGATGTAGCAACACATACAATAATAACTGGAATAAACTGAGCCTTAACGATGATGAGTGGCAACCTGCAAGAGTACTCAGCTAAATGTTGTTTATTGTCGTGGATGGTCAAGTAAGTATTATAGGCCTAATAGCACCAAAGCCTGTTCCCCACTCAGTAGGGTGGGGGGGGGGCTGGGGCAGGTGTAGGTGAGTGCGGTTTTGAAATTGCACTCATCTACGCCAGTAGGATCCACCACTGGGTATAGTGAGAGAGCAGGTGTGGGTGAGTGAGATTATAAAATTACACTCACTTATAATGGTAGAAGATAGTGTAGGTGAGTGCCACTTGGCTATTACACTCAACTAAGACTGTTTGCCACTCAGTAGAGTGCGGGATAGGTGTAGGTGAGTGTGTTTTGAAATTGCACTCATCTACGCCGGCCCTATCACAGGGTATAGTGGGAGAACAGGGGTAGGTGGGTGTGATTATAAAATTAGGCCTACAGTCATATACGCAATTTCTGTACTTCTGTAGGCCTAATAGTAGAATATAGGTGTAGGTGAGTGCCACTTGGCTATTCTACTC
Source organism: Flabesymbios commensalis (assembly GCA_964017125.1). Taxonomy (NCBI): domain Eukaryota; kingdom Metazoa; phylum Annelida; class Polychaeta; order Terebellida; family Flabelligeridae; genus Flabesymbios; species Flabesymbios commensalis. The sequence goes on along the minus strand of OZ024904.1, from coordinate 2,707,074 downwards.
CCCTAAGCCTGTCCCCCATTTGCTGTTGGGTGGGGGTCAGATGGTTTGAAATTGCACTCACCCGTACACTGGGTGGCCTATAGTTGCAGAACAGGTGTAGGTGAGTGTATTTCTCTATAATTTTAATTTATTAGATGTCGAAAAGATAAAAAAGCTGAATTAAAATTATTTTGTGTTATTCTGGAAGTAAACAACTTGTGAGACAAAAGTATTATTTTGACAGCTTATCAATCAACGTTCGGTAGACTCTAATTATAATATTTGACAATATGAGAAACAATTATCAGTTATGCTGAAATATGTTTGTATATGTGTTGTTGAATGTGTTAACAAGTGACGATCAAACTTGAGCCTGTCAATCCATATAAATATTTCAATACCTATATGTTATGGGTCGATACGGCCATAAATATTTTACTCTTTCAGTGCGGCATCTACGTCAGAATATGACGTCTATCTGACGTCTATAGAATGATTCTGACGTCTAAAGTCGATCCCTGCACTGTAAGGGTTAATTTCTCACCAACTTGAAGTTGTGTCTCGCGACCACGACCAACAACTTCAAGTGAGTGATAATTACTCATATTTGTTTAATTTGAAACCAAACATTTGCAATTATTGTTTAAACGCACATTTAATTCCCAATAACAGAGATTTGATCGACTAATAAAACACGGGTTTAACCATTTTAAAACCATTTTAAATTAATATGTAAAAAACATCGCAATCAAAGGGATTTTTTGAATTTGAAATCATCATAAATGTCTTAGTTAGCTCTATCTGATTCATTTGAATAGGTCTATGTTATAAGTCTACGGCCATTACAAATATGTTGATTCTTACAGTGCGGGGATTGACTTTAGTCGTCAGAATCTGACGTCTACAGACGTCAGATTCTGACGACTAAAGTCGATCCCCGCACTGTACGGATTAAAGGGATTATAGATCGTTCTTAACGCTTAAAGGGTAAATAATCATGTTGTCTTTGACAGATTGTGGATGTGACCATGAATGCTCTGCAGGAGATGAGGAGTCGTTTGATTGTGTCTGCAGAGAAGATATCTCCCTAAAAATGATGGAAAAACATGTCGTGAGTGGAAACAAAACAACTCAACCCAATTTAAAATTAATTTAAAATGGTTATCTTGAACCCTGTAAACCGAAAAGTGATTATTTTATCTACGCTTTAAACTTATTCATTTTGGTATTTTAAGGAAACAGGTTGATTCAGACGATGAAACACAATTACTTTTAACAGATAAGATGTATGTTAACATGGTTATTCATGATGTAATTCATGATGTAATAGAATCAAGTGAACATACTCTTGGCTAAATTATGCCAGTGCTTTACCCAT